>OZ020305.1:61924151-62524151 GCA_963971305.1 Arcuatula senhousia | reverse complement strand
AATTTTGGCTTTTTTCGTTGTACTTGGCAACTCGCGAAATTATAAATCGGCAAACATTAAATCTGGTAAATAGTATATACTCACATAAGTTATCGCTAAAAATGAATTCCGCAAAAAAAAATCTTTCATTTTTTAAGACATCCGTGAAAATTAGCTCCCGCCAAAAAAAAAAACCTCATACGGTATACTATTGTGCAATAAAAAAATACTTGCTTCATGAAGAATTTAGCAATGTTAACTGTGTTACAGGTTTTATCCCAAATCATTATTGTTGAGTGTGTGTGTGTTGATGTTTAATGTCCTTTTTAGACACACCTAGGCCATGTAGGGCGGTCAGTTCTATGGTGCAGGAAACCAGACCATTATCCTTGGGCAGGTAACTGACAAACCTTTTCACATACAGTTTGGTAAGTCCCTTTTTCGTCAATTACAAATGTGACTTGAAAACCAGCTAAGAGCATTATGGTTAAAGAAAAGTTGAATGAAAGGCACAAAGGCAAAAGTTAATTCATGTATATGTGATACAAACAAACATGCTGCGGTAAAAAATCAATGCAAATTAAGGTTTTCTAAATTAATTACATTAAAAAAAGAAAACCATATGACTTATAATGACATGTACATGTATTTCTAATTTTTAGTATAAATTAAATGATTTTTTTTCTGGTGATAATAATGACTTTCATTAACATTTAATTCATAAAAATACCCTCACTTGCTTGAATAAATGACCAAAAATACATTATAGTCAATGATAATACTGTCCTATGTTGTTTATGACCAGTTTCATTTCTGCATTATGTTCAAAATCCAAGCTTATTTTTTTACATTCCTTTAAACATGTTTAATGCACTGTAACATAATTAAAAGATAACTTCAATTTCAATGACATATGGTTATTAATAAATGATTCCTTTTTACATTGTTCACATTGTTGTTTCAAGTACACGTAGCAACTTTATGAAACATGAACTTTTTTATATACTGAATACAAAATAATAGAAATAGCTTATAACATAATACAATACAAAAAAGTGTGTCTTTTTTAATAGTAAAGTAAATTGCAAGTATATCTAATTCTAGTAACTTAAAAGACACTTAAAAAGTAGTTCTGAAAATCAATTCAAGAAAGTCATAAGACTCTATAAATTAATATATTTTTGGTAGAAATTATTTATAAAATACAATGTATGTTCTTATTTCATTCATAAATGTGCCTTTAGGAACTACAATAATTAAAACAATGTTTAAATTCTTACATCCACCCTCTGACATTCTCCCTGATACATGGGGGTCCTGATCACAAATCACAAAGAATAAAAAATACAAATAACAAAACACGGAAATATGGCTAAATTTTTGTTGACGGATAAAAGTTTGACTGTGTATTACTGTAAAACATGCCTAAAACAAATCATGGACAAAATACTTTGCTGAGAACGGTTCACGTGCAATATCCAATCACGATGTACGAAAATATTTCAAAAAATCACATTTCATGGAAAATAAAAATTGCCAATAACGGAAAACGAAATAAACCCATCGACCCAACCATGCATATATTGTACAAAATTCAGTAATACATGATCATTATTTTATCTTTAATATTTCACAAAAATGTAGTCAAAAAGTATTCCATACATACATGTAATATTTTTGTTCTACTTGTTATTGCCTAAGCGTGTATGCATGTGATAAATATTTCTAGTGGTGTGTGTTTTAAAGTATATATTAGGGTTGGTCCAGTTTAAATGTTGGGAATCTGGAGGATATTTCATGAATCAAATATAGAGGCTGGGTTTCAGAGAAAATATTTTTTAAAGAGAAAAAGGGAAATATCAAAATAAATTTTATGGGTGTCCTGACACAACACCAACATTTAATTCTGAAACAGTTCTTATAAGAAAATCAATAAAATGTTATTATATGATACAATGAAGAAGATTTTGGAAAAAAAATGTATCTTGAGAAAATAAACAAAATTATGGTAAAGCTTTACATGTACACGATGTATGTCAAGCAAAAAATATCACAAATGTGGTTGATGAAAAGCCACCTTGCCACTTAAACAACCTGACACAAATAAGCAATGCTGAGGTGAAAATTTACACGTAACTACAACGTTACTGTGAGATACACAGTTCTGTACTTCATACATTCGAAGTGATTGCATAGAAGAAGGAGATACTAAGTCACAGATTTCACTGCACTCCGTGTCAAATGCTAACAGGCGAACTCCAAAGCCAAAAGGTGAACACACTAATCGTCCATCACTACTGAAACACAACTCCTTTATAAACCCTCGTCCCACGTTAGGTTCCTGTATGAAATATAGAAGTCTGTCTCTTTTTCTGTCATTTTGTCCTAAACTGAACCTATAAAGTCTTCTATGAAAGGTCAGTGGCATTTCACCAGTCTCAAATTCATAAGCACCGATCATACTTAAAATTTCTAACGACCGACTGCGAAAAATGGAAGAAATATTGTTTGAAGCCATTTCATCTGATGATGATTCTTCTGTAGTGTCTGTATCTGATGCATTACCATTCATGCTTATTCGTTGAGGATGAAATCCATTTGGCATTGCTTCCAAATGATGCCGTGCAACTGTACTAAAAGTATCAGTCTCATTACTGGTTTCTGAATCAGGTGACAGAGGAGAGTCTAGTGCTGAGGTCATAAGTTCATAGGGCACAGCGTTTGGTTGAAATGTTGGCACTGAGGTGGGGAGAACTTCAATGGAGTCTGATAGAGGGGGTGATGGTATTGATCCATGGTCTGTCTCTGACAAATTATGATCGGAGTCAGTATTATCTTCCTGTACTTCCTCTGTTTCAGAATCATAGTCCTGGATATCATGAACACATGTCCACTGTAATAACAATGAGATTATAAAATAATTTACCTTTGTTGATGTAAGTATATCTAAGTATCATCATAATTTTTATGCCCCCATGACGACATGTCTGGGGCTTTAAGTTTTACTCATGTCTTCCATCCATCCATCTGTACTAATTTCTGTCAAGCTTATCTAAGAAACCATACATGAAAATAATTTGAAACTTGGTAAGATACATGTAGTTCAGTATTCCAAACTGTAAGTCCTTGGCGACATTCAAACCTATATGACATCTTCTTCCTGTTTGGGGCCAGTGGGGCATTTGTGTTCAATGGACACATTCCTTCCTTTACACTAGGAACAGAATCTAAATAGAATATGTTTTTCTCATCTTCTGAGAAAAGCTTGACAGAAACGGATATACATACGGACATGAGTAAAACTTAATGTCCCCCAACATGTCAAGGCAGACACATAAAAATAAAGATTTGCATTAAGGGATATTCCAGAATTAATTGCATGGGATGTCAGAAGGCATTTTTCATTAACACCCATCATGCACATTTTTTGTAATATGATTTTATTTATGTTGCATATATAGATAATATCTAAAAATAACACCACCCATCAAATATTAACTAGAGTGGCTTCTGACAACCCCATGCAATCATTTCTGGAATAGTCCCAAGGAGATAAGAATTTGTGATTTTTAATACTTCCCTATCCCCTTAAATGCATGGAAACTAATTCACCAATTGATCCCATATTTTCTGACAAATACAAAAATTCAGCAAGATATAATTATTATTTCCACGCTTAATAGTCCTAGAACTGTTTCAGTGTTATTCCAATGAAATATCACAAGGAGTTTGTTTTCTGCTCTTTTTCTAATAAATTGCTTATACATGTATCTTAAAAACTAACTCCTGTACATGTGGTTTTGTTTTCATTATAAATTTATTTATTTAAGTTTTTTTCTAACACAAGAGATCATTTGAGAAACATTTAATTACTTATTCCACATCTCAATATCCTCTATCATATCTGGTGAATATCTCAGGTGTGAGGTCTAAAATTGAAAAAAATACAATCAAGTTTTTTTAACAATCAATTTGTTTTATTATTGTCATGATATATGATAGACACTATAACTTACTTCCGATTTGTTATCTCGACTGACATTTCTTGACAACACACACCAGCCTTGAGGATGAATCTGTGAAAACAAAAAATATATATACAGATATAAGATTCAATTTTGTATCTATGGAAAATGTTTAAATCCAGTTTGGTCTAGGTTCCTAGTTCATTTGTGTTTTTAGAGTTCAGATCAGATAGGTTTTACTGTACACATTAAAACTAGCAGGTCATATCTTACCATGTGAATATTGCAGAAACACAGTTACTTTAAATATTTTTTCTACAGATACATGTATAACGTCAGAAACACTTTAACAAGGTGCAACTATACTTTACATAAGAAGTAAAGGCATACATGATTCTTAAGTCATTTTTTTTTAAATAGTGGCATTGATAGAAAAAGTTGTTCTTATAAAACAAAGTTGGCAAGACATAAGAGGTTCAATAACATCTTATTTTTCACAAACTATTGATACCTGAATAGAGGCTATATCTCCAGCCATGTTACCGATGGGCCAATCATTTATTATCTCAAAATAATTCCTTTTTGATCTGCTGACTGGTGTTGTATGTCTCTGGTGGAATCTCCTTGCAAGGAATCGGTGAGGCTGGAATTCCCTCATGTCTTCTGCCAGATGATTCAGGTCAAGGTTACTGATCATAATGAGTTTTCCCTCCTGGGTTGAGATCAGAAGTTTTGACCCATCTGGTGATAGTTTAGACCTCATTAATAATTTGTGTGTAAACACCTTTTCTCCTTCTATAGCTCCATCACAGTAACTGAAACACAAGAGAATCATCTATAGCTCACTCCCAGTAACTGAAACACAAGAGAATCATCTATAGCTCCATCACAGTAACTGAAACACAAGAGAATCATCTATAGCTCGAAACACAAGAGAATCATCTATAGCTCCATCACAGTAACTGAAACACAAGAGAATCATCTATAGCTCCATCGCAGTAACTGAAACACAAGAGAATCATCTATAGCTCCATCCCAGTAACTGAAACACAAGAGAATCATCTATAGCTCCATCACAGTAACTGAAACACAAGAGAATCATCTATAGCTCCATCACAGTAACTGAAACACAAGAGAATCATCTATAGCTCCATCACAGTAACTGAAACACAAGAGAATCATCTATAGCTCCATCGCAGTAACTGAAATACAAGAGAATCATCTATAGCTCCATCGCAGTAACTGAAACACAAGAGAATCATCTATAGCTCCATCGCAGTAACTGAAACACAAGAGAATCATCTATAGCTCACTCCCAGTAACTGAAACACAAGAGAATCATCTATAGCTCCATCGCAGTAACTGAAACACAAGAGAATCATCTATAGCTCCATCGCAGTAACTGAAACACAAGAGAATCATCTATAGCTCCATCGCAGTAACTGAAACACAAGAGAATCATCTATAGCTCCATCGCAGTAACTGAAACACAAGAGAATCATCTATAGCTCCATCGCAGTAACTGAAACACAAGAGAATCATCTATAGCTCCATCGCAGTAACTGAAACACAAGAGAATCACCAAAACATAATGTTTTTACTAACCTACATAAATGTACAAGTATCAAAAGACAAAAGTCTTTTGTTTGAAAACCATTTTATTGTAAAAAAAACCCTTTCAAAATGAGTTGACATATACATTGGCATTTTTAAATATAATCTGAACATTTACTAGTAATGACATCTGAATAAGGTTTATCTGAAACATTATAAGTTTAGTATGCATTTTAACCTACCTGTTAATATCCCAGGTAAATATATTACCATCAAACCCTGAAGTCACTAGTTTTCCACAATTTGAGGCATATTCTATGTTTTTGACCCAGTTGGTATGGCCACTAAGAAGATGAAGTCGAGATTTCAAGTACCGGATATCCCATAGTGCAACGTTGTTATCATCAGAACAAGTAGCCAGCAGTCTGGAGTCAAGAAATCTAAAACAATTATATTCTTGTTATATAAAAAGATAAAACATGTTTAACATGTTAAAGCCTTTTTCAAAAATGTTTTCTGTGTCCACAACTACTAATTTCTATACAATACAATGTATAAAGGTCTCCATTCTTACCAGGCAATTAATTTCTTAATGATTGTTTTTTTGTTATCCTATAAAATTTCTCTAGCTATTTCAGAGAAAAATTACTACAGCAATCTAATTATCTACATGTTTTTGTGCATACATTTTTCATAACTTAACCATAAAATACATGCAAATGTATATAAACAAGTGATGATAACCCTTTAAGGTCAGGTAAGCTAAAACTGAATAAACATAAACATACATAATTGTGTAATTGTTATCTTACTTTACACAGTTTACACAGTCATCGTGAGCTTTGTTTACTTCTGTAATGAGTTTGTGTGTAAAGGGGTCGAACATCAAAATACTGTGACCTTCGCAGGCTGCTGCTAGTAGTGACCTATAATACAACAAAAGGAAATTATATATATAAACATGTACTTGTACCTCACATAACGTCATTAAGCGCACATGTGACCTTTAAGAAAAGCTAGTTTGATTTAATTTTCGAATATATTTTGATTCAATTCATATTACAATTGTATAAAAAAATATTTTATTTTCGCTGGTTAAATATTTATAGATGCGGTTTAACTTCGGGAGCGACACAGGTTAAACCTGTCTTATATTTCAATTATCATGTCAATTAAGGCAATAAACCTTCAATATACACCTTTACCTGTTAAATTATTGTCTGCATTATTGGCAAACCCCTAAAACACCAGAAATATTTATGACAGAACAAATGTCTATAAAACTAAAATTTTATCATGTCATTGTAAAAGTGGGAGATTACACAAAATGCCAGGAGAATGGTAGATGGGTCAAAAAGTCAGGAGATTTTGTCTCCCAACGGGAGAATCACATATACATGTACATGTATGTGACAGCAGTTTTTTTTTCCTTGCTTTAAACATTTAAAAAAAATCTGCCAGACATGTCTAGATCTTAACAAGTTAGAGCTAATTATAAAGATTTCAAGGAATAGAAGAAAATTCTGTGATGTCAACATTTGTATGTGTAGTTTCCTTGGAAACCATATTAGGCCATAATAAAATAATTCCTAGATTCTCATCCAAATTTCTTGAAAATATGGGGCGGGGGCAAAATTTTATTTTTTATCCATTTTGTAAAATATGCTGCCATTTTAAAGAAACAAGAGGCTCCCAGGAGCCTGAATCGCTCACCTGGTCTTGATGTTGACCCTATACTTTTGTAGAGCTAAATGAGCTGAACATTTAAGCAAGCAACAGCTTTTCTCTACCTGCAATAGTTTTCATTCTATCGGCCAAAAACACCATTTTTCACCTATAAGGGGCCATAACCCCTATAAGGAGTCATCTGACCCTATGGAGACTTTTGTAGAGCTAAATGAGCTGAACATTTAAGCAAGCAACAGCTAATCTCTATCTGCAATAGTTTTCATTCTGTAGACCAAAAAACATGAAAAATCGCTTTTTTCAGGGGCCGTAACCCCTATAAGGGGTCATCTGACAACTTCGACCCTATGGAGAATTTTGTAAAGCTAAATGAGCTGAACATTTAAGCAAGCAACAGCTAATCTATATCTGCAATAGTTTTCATTCTGTAGGCCAAAAACATGAAAAATAGCTATTTTTCAGGGGCCGTAACCCCTATAAGGGGTCATCTGACAACTTCGACCCTATGGAGACTTTCATAGAGGTAAATGAGCTAAACATTTAAGCAAGCAACAGCTAATCTCTATCTGCAATAGTTTTCACTGTGTAGGCCAAAAACATGAAAAATGGCTATTTTTCACCTTTAAGGGTCCGTAACCCCTATAAGGGGTCATCTGACAACTTCGACCCTATAGAGACTTTTGTAGAGTTAAATGAGCTGAACATTTAAGCAAGCAACAGCTAATCTCTATCTGCAATAATTTGCATTCTGTAGGCCAAAAACATGAAAAAATGCTATTTTTCACCTTTAAGGGGCCGTAACCCCTACAAGGGGTCATCTGACAACTTTGACCAAATGGAGACTATTGTAGAGCTTTTGATGCTGAATCAGTAGCGTGCCTCAGATTTCCTCTATCTCTTATACTTTTTGATTTATAAGCCAAAAAACAGTAGTCTGACCCCCCTAGTCTATTTTTAGTAACGGCGGCCATGTTTTTTAACGGATCAAAAATCAAAACACAAATTTGGTGCAGGACACCCTAAGGATCATTCATACCAAGTTTCATTAAATTCTGTTTGTTAGTTTCAGAGGAGAAGATTTTTAAACAAGAGGCTCCCAGGAGCCTGAATCGCTCACCTGGTCTTAATGTCAACCCTTTGAAGACTTTTGTATAGCTAAATGAGCTGAATGTTTAAGCAATAAAAAGCTTTTCTCTATCTGCAATAGTTTTCATTCCAAAGCAAAAAACACTATTTTCACCTTTAAAGGGCCATAACCCCTTACAGGGGTCATCTGACAACTTCGACCCTAAAAAGACTTTTGTAGAGCTAATTAAGCTGAACATTTAAGCAAGCAACATCTTTTCTCTATCTGCAAAAGTTTTCTTTCTTTAGGCCAAAAACACTATTTTTTGCCTTAGTAAGGGGCCCTAACCACTATAAGGGGTCATCTACCAACTTTGACCCTATGGAAAATTTTGTAGAGCTAAATGAGCTGAACATTTAAGCAAGCAACAACTTTTCTCTATCTGCAATAGTTTTCATTCCATAGGCCAAAAACACTATTTTTTGCCTTTAAGGGGCTGTAACCCCTATAGGGAGTCATCTGACAACTTCGACCATAGGAGACTTTTGTAGAGCTAAATGAGCTGAACATTTATGCAAGCAACAGCTTTTCTCTATCTGCAATAGTTTTCATTCTATAGGCCAAAAACTCTATTTTTTTGCCTTTAAGGGGCCATAACCCCTATAAGGGGTCATCTGACAACTTTGACCCTATGGAGAATTTTGTAGAGCTAAATGAGCTGAACATTCAAGCAAGCAACAGCTTTTCTCTATCTGCAATAGTTTTCATTCTATAGGCCAAAAACACAATTTTTTGCCTTTAAGGGGCCGTAACCCCTATAAGGGGTCATCTGACAACTTCGACCCTATGGAGGCTTGTGTAGAGCTAAACGAGCTGAACATTTAAGCAAGCAACAGCTTTTCTCTATCTGCAATAGTTTTCATTCTATAGGCCAAAAACTCTATTTTTTGCCTTTAAGGGGCCATAACCCCTATAAGGGGTCATCTGACAACTTTGACCTTATGGAGACTTTTGTAGAGCTAAATGAGCTGAACATTTAAGCAAGCAACAGCTTCTCTCTATCTGCAATAGTTTTCATTCCATAGGCCAAAAACATGAAAAAATGCTATTTTTCACCTTTAAGGGGCCGTAACTCCCATAAGGGGTCATCTGACAACTTCGACTCAATGAAGACTTTTGTAGAGCTTTTGATGCTGAAGCAGTAGCGTGGCATCAGATTTCATCTATCTCTTATACTTTTTGATTTACAAGCCAAAAACAGTAGTCTGACCCCCCTGGTCTATTTTTAGCAACGGCGGCCATGTTTTTCGACGAATCAAAAATCCCCACATCAGTTCTGTGGGGGATACCCTAAAGAACCACCAGACCAAATTTGGTTTGAATCTGTGCAGCCGTTTTAGAGGAGAAGAAGTTTGAAGAAAAGTTAACGACGACGACGGACGACGACGACGGACGACGACGACGGACGCCAAGTGATGGCAATAGCTCACATGGCCTTTGGCCAGGTGAGCTAAAAATTGTTAACAGACGACGACAGACGACAACGGACGCCAAGTGATGGTAATAGCTCACATGGACCTTTGGTCCAGGTGAGCTAAAAAGTCCAATAACAGACATAATTTACCCAAAAATAAAATAATTTTTTTTTTTGAGACGGCTGAGAAAATCAGGGCGGGAGGGGATGAGAATCTAGAATATTTTTTTATATTGGCCTTACTTAAAACATCATAAGATATCTGCTTAGTTTGTATAAATAGTTGAGATACATTTGTACATGTACTTGAAAGTAGGTTGTACATGTACATGTAATTTTGAATTCATTTTTTTTCTTTTTGAGGGAAACTAGAACTGGGGAAGTATATATACATTTATGACATGATCAATTATGAAGTCTAAATATGAAGTCACTGACTGGGGAATTTAACATCATGGCTATATACTTTGATAAAGGTCTGCAGCAACATTTATGTATTTGAAAATTGAACGTCATACATGTACATGTAGTTACTATACATGGGTTGCAAAATTTGTCTGTTCCGGATTTGACTTGTCAAATAGACGAGGTCATCAGGGGTCACAGGGAGGAAAAATGATGTCATGGAACAAAGGGAACGATATTTTCTATCAACTATTCTTCTGTAATTATTCAACATATGGATAAAAATCATTTTCAACTGACAAATAAACCCATGGACAACATTTCAAACCCTTAAAAAATCTATCTTGAACAGAAATAAAGAAATTCCTTTCCTGGTCATTAGCGTGTTGGAACCAGTTTTTTTTCCAGTACCTCCTTGTTACATGTAGGCTAAAATAGTGACCGATTCCGCAAATGTGCAACCCATGTATTCAAATATGATTGGCTAATGTAAAAAACACATAAGCTCACTATGCACGCATACCGAAAGATTAAGAGTATTACCCATTTGGTGAGAAGTCAAAGTTAAATATTCCACCATGTTGGTGGAAACTTGTCTTTACTGGGTCCCATGTGTAAGTTGATTTGAAACCAGAGAACAGAGATGAATATGTTCTATTCGTTTCTCCTACGTCTAAACTATAGCCAAGCTCTCGTGTGTTCAAGTAAGAAAAAATCGGTCTTCGTTTTTTATGTTGATGTCTATATGACATCGCAAACCACTGAAATTCCTCTTTAAATTTGTTTTATTCTACAAAAAAAACCACTCATTTATTTTTTTCTTCTTTTCGGAATGCTTCGGTGGTATATACTTCCGAAAGACAAAAGGTGCGACTAAAAAATCACGTCCCGAGATCGACCAGCAAAACCGTAAGTAAACCAAAGAAAAAGAAAAAGGAAGTCATCTACGTTTAAATCGGATCGTTACTACGGCTTTTTCGTGCAAAACAACAAAAATAAAAAAAATCTTATTTTGTTTGTACGATTTATTAATCCGTTAGAACGGTTTATTAAATCGTTAGAAGTTAGAACGGTTTATTAAATCGTTTGTACGATTTATTAATCCGTTAGAACGGTTTATTAAATCGTTAGAAGTTAGAACGATTTATTAAATCGTTCGTACGATTTATTTAAAATTCGTTTGTACCAGAACGGTTTAATATTAAATCGTTTAAACGGTTCAGTTATTAATTCGTTTGTACGATTTACAAATCCGTTAGAATTGTTTATCAAATCTTTTAAACATTTAATAAACCGTTAGAAATAAACCGTTCTAACGGATTAATAAATCGTACAAACGAAATAAAAAAGAATCTTTTCTTTTTGTTGTTTGGCAGCAAGAATAGGTGGTACAAGTTTGTAAGTTCGCGGGAAAAAAAGGGGGTAAGCCTGTGAGGTCATTTTTTCAGTGATTTTGAAAAGAGCCAATCTTCTTCTTTGAAGTGATTGGTAATCAACGTAAGGCTAAGGCAACATCTATTTTTAACAATGAACCCTGATATGTTGTCAAGACATTGATTCAGCACAGTAACCTTAAAACAAATACTGGACAGTCTTACTTTAGAATTTAGATACGAAGCATTAATGCAACGATGAGCAGCCAAAATGACACACGACAGATAGTTAAATAAACCCTGGTAACATCCTGCCAAATGAAGGTAATTGATCAAGGAAATTCCACAATAAAGACTTAATTTCAGTAAAATCATTTGACATGATAAAAAAAACACTCAGCAACAGTATATTTGTCTAGAACTGATAAAGCAAGTACATACAACAGTAAAGCAAATAGAAGGGAGTATATTAACAGAAGCGAATATAGCAAGTATATAAGTAACACGAAGAACCCTGTATCTGACATCACAAAATCTGTATGGATGAAACAAACGTTGAAACATGAGAGGACAGTTATAACTAGAAAAACTGTGAGCCGCAGCTCACAAATAAATACCCCCCACCCCCCAAAAAAATTTCTCAGATAAAATTTTAAAATAGGAGATGCACATCTACATTATGTCACAGAAATTGTGTGTAAGTTTCATGAAAATCCATCAAGGAGTTTAGGAGGAGTTGCGGATAAGAGATGGATACCCCCATGTAGCCGAATGGCTAAGTCCATGTTTTGCTATGGGAAACCCAAAAAATCATTCTGATCAAATTTTAAAATAGTAGGTGCACATCTACATTATGTCACAAAGATTGTGTGTAAGTTTCAAAAAAATCCACCAAGGGGTTTAGGAGGAGTTGCGGATAAGAGATGGGTACCCCCATGTAGCCGAATGGCTAAGTCCATGTTTTGCTATGGGAAACCCCAAAAATCATTCTGATCAAATTTTAAAATAGGAGATGCACATCTACATTATGTCACAGAAATTGTGTGTAAGTTTCATGAAAATCCATCAAGGAGTTTAGGAGGAGTTGCGGATAAGAGATGGATACCCCCATGTAGCCGAATGGCTAAGTCCATGTTTTGCTATGGGAAACCCCAAAAATCATTCTGATCAAATTTTAAAATAGTAGGTGCACATCTACATTATGTCACAAAGATTGTGTGTAAGTTTCAAAAAAATCCACCAAGGGGTTTAGGAGGAGTTGCGGATAAGAGATGGGTACCCCCATGTAGCCGAATGGCTAAGTCCATGTTTTGCTATGGGAAACCCCAAAAATCATTCTGATCAAATTTTAAAATAGTAGGTGCACATCTACATTATGTCACAAAGATTGTGTGTAAGTTTAAAATAAATCCACCAAGGGGTTTAGGAGGAGTTGCGGATAAGAGATGGGTACCCCCATGTAGTCGAATGGCTAAGTCCATGTTTTGCTATGGGAAACCCCAAAAATCATTCTGATCAAATTTTAAAATAGTAGGTGCACATCTACATTATGTCACAAAGATTGTGTGTAAGTTTCAAAAAAATCCACCAAGGGGTTTAGGAGGAGTTGCGGATAAGAGATGGGTACCCCCATGTAGCCGAATGGCTAAGTCCATGTTTTGCTATGGGAAACCCCAAAAATCATTCTGATCAAATTTTAAAATAGTAGGTGCACATCTACATTATGTCACAAAGATTGTGTGTAAGTTTCAAAAAAATCCACCAAGGGGTTTAGGAGGAGTTGCGGATAAGAGATGGGTACCCCCATGTAGTCGAATGGCTAAGTCCATGTTTTGCTATGGGAAACCCCAAAAATCATTCTGATCAAATTTTAAAATAGTAGGTGCACATCTACATTATGTCACAAAGATTGTGTGTAAGTTTAAAATAAATCCACCAAGGGGTTTAGGAGGAGTTGCGGATAAGAGATGGGTACCCCCATGTAGTCGAATGGCTAAGTCCATGTTTTGCTATGGGAAACCCCAAAAATCATTCTGATCAAATTTTAAAATAGTAGGTGCACATCTACATTATGTCACAAAGATTGTGTGTAAGTTTCAAAAAAATCCACCAAGGGGTTTAGGAGGAGTTGCGGATAAGAGATGGGTACCCCCATGTAGCCGAATGGCTAAGTCCATGTTTTGCTATGGGAAACCCCAAAAATCATTCTGATCAAATTTTAAAATAGTAGGTGCACATCTACATTATGTCACAAAGATTGTGTGTAAGTTTCATGAAAATCCACCAAGGGGTTTAAGAGGAGTTGCGGATAAGAGATGGGTACCCCCATGTAGCCGAATGGCTAAGTCCATGTTTTGCTATGGGAAACCCCAAAAATCATTCTGATCAAATTTTAAAATAGTAGGTGCACATCTACATTATGTAACAAAGATTGTGTGTAAGTTTCATGAAAATCCATCAAGGTGTTTAGGAGCAGTTGCGGATAAGAGATGGGTACCCTGAAGTGTAACGGAAGGACGGACGGAAGGATGGACGGAAGGACGGACGGAAGGACGGACACCCCTATCACTATATACCCCCCACTTTTGAAGTGGGGGGTATAAAGACAAAGCTGGTTAACAAATAACAGATGAAGTCCAGGCAATAAATTATGCAAAACCCGAAACGCGCAGACGCAGTCTACTCAAAAGATTTTGTCTGAGATAAAAAGAATTAACCTTAGAGTTTTTACATTTTTGAAGTAAAACTGATAATTTTACGGCTTTGGTGTGTTTGTCAACACAAAAGCTCGGGGAATTAAAACTCAACCGGCAGCACGAACCATCACGGATATTTGAAATCAAAATTGCAACAAAGTTCCAGACAATAAATTTTGCTACGTCTACAGCGCGTTTCGTCTACTAAAGACTCATCAGAGGCGCTCTATCAACAAAACTAAAAGCACTAAATGAACACAAAGAACTTATAATTAGAACAACAGAACTTAGGAAGCTAGGGTATGAAGAATCTTAGAGTTTTTACAATTTCTGATTTAAATTTTATAGCTTCCATGTGCTCATTGCCACAAAAGTGTTGAGGCGCAGTTTATAAAAAAACTTACTTTGTCATCCAAGAGTCTAGCAAGAAAAACAAATTTACAGAAGATCAAATAATAGAAATGCTCAATTCTAATCGACAACATATTTGTACAGTTTAGTGGACGTGTTTTTCAGCAAACAATAGGTATCCCAATGGGCACAAATTGTGCACCATTGCTTGCCGATTTGTTTCTTCATTCATATGAAGCGGACTTCTTACAATCACTTCTGGACAAAAAGGACTGCAAACTTGCTCTATCCTTCAATCTCACATTTCGTTATATTGGTGATGTCCTTTCTCTAAACAATCATCGATTTGGTGACTATTTACATCTCATATATCCGAAGGAACTTGAGATAAAGAACACTACAGATTCTAGAAGGTCCGCTTCATATCTGGATCTATTTTTCGAAATTGACACACAAGGAAGGCTTTGTACAAAGCTCTTTGACAAACGTGATGACTTCAACTTTCCAATAGTTAACTTTCCCTTTCTGTGTAGCAACATTCCGTCCGCTCCAGCATATGGAGTTTACGTATCACAATTGATTCGCTATTTCAGAGCATGTTGGGAGTACAACGACTTCCTTGATAGAGCCACACGGCTGACAAGCAAATTGTTAACACAGGGGTACGTTGCTCCCAGGTTGTTGTCATCACTCAAGAAATTTTACGGACGACATCATGTGCTTGTATACAAATACGGGATTTCTATCTCTCAGATGAGCACAGATATTGGTTTGACATAGAGTTTTGTAATGTCATCCTTTCCGGATTTGACCAACACTTAATCGATCTTCGGCAACGTGACGGGTGTGCTATAGCGAGCAGGAACTGCTTACTCTTCCGGAGCACCTGAGTTCACTCTCGTTTCGACTTGAGTTCGCGTTGCTGAATGCGGTTTTGTTGTTATGTGTGTGTGTGTTTTATGTTGTTATGTGGTTTGTTTTGTTTTGATGATTTTTTGTCTGCCGGTTTTGTCTTTGTCTTTACAGTTTTATGATACTGATTACCCCTTTGGTACACCTTTGCTTCTTTAAAAGGCCTGTATGAATCAATGATTTAATCTGTCTACGAAACTCATACTCATAGCTCACTGTAGCAACGATGGAGGTCTGAAGCGGATCCAGAAATTTTCAAACGGGGGGGGGGGGGGCACAATTATAAGCCTTCTGGGACCTCTTGTTTAATACAGTTCCTTACCAAAATTTTTTGTCAAAAGGGGGAGAGGGCGCGCGCCCGGTATGCCGGTCCTGGTTCACCTGAATTGATGGGTACTTCTCCAATTGAGCAAATGTGGTTAGTGCTGCTGATGAGGAATATATTTCCGAAATGGCCATACAGCTCATAAACATTAATTGCAGTTGGAGTTTACATATGTCTTATGGTCTCATGTTCATTTACTCCATATCCTTTTATAAAATATTTGTTACTGGAGTTTGTCTTTAATTCCATGTGGAGTAAGCAGGACAATTCCCCGTGTTTCATATGTATGCTCTTTATTTTCTTAGATATGGAGTTTGTTTATTACTAAACTTATAAAAAAAATATGTAATTTCTTAAACCTAAGGTTTAACTCCCTCAATCGTAGTTTTCACTTAAATTAATTGATATAACTGATTATTCAAATTTCATTTTGTTTCATGCATTTACAACACTTTTTGGGATTTTGGGATTTCCTATGTTTGTGTTCTAGTGCTGCTAATGAGGAATAAATTTCCGAAATGGCCCTACAGCTCATAAAAAATAATTGCAATTGGAGTTTACATATGTGTTATGGTCTCATGTTCATTTACTCCATATTTGCACATCTATATAATGTAGTCTTTAAAGTTAGAAATGGACCATTATCTCTTTTTTTTTTGTAAATGTAACTGGTTTGCATTTTCTGGCTCTCTATTGTAAATTGTAAGGCTTTATCTGTTCTCATGTTTTTTTTTTTCTATAACTGATCTCTGCCTCGTCTTTAAGAGCAAGATTTCCTTTCATCCTTGGTTAATCTGGTTAAACAGGGCAATATCATCATTTATAATTGATAATTTTATACCTCTATGTGACATTGTTGTAGTTTCAACTACCGAATTGGCAGTCAGCAAAAAGAGAAGGCGAAAGTGAAAAATCCTGGCTATTTTTGTATGCTGGACATGAAAAAAAATATTACTTACTAGTAAGTATTACCTAACTTTCCCCTAAATTGACTGATTCAAAAATAAACGGAGTAAGATATGCGACAGACCTAAAGTCGGTACTTGCAATATAGGACGTCGAGATCGTACTGAAGTTAAATATTCAAAATAACAAGTCAGTTGCTGAGGAAACTGGTACAGAAATGTTGAACCATTTGTGACAGTGGTAAAATACGATAAAATATGTTTATGCTTTCTGTCCATTAATATATGACATTTTAATTTCTTAAAATTATTACCTTTATGTTTGAAATTAAAATCTTTTCTTCCAATTATATCATAGGCTGACAATAGTTTGCTTATATATGACGTTTACACCTAGCCTAATCTCTAGATATTGGGTTTAATAGGTAAAGCTGACAGTAGTTGCTTATTTAAGACGTTGCACCTACCTCAATAAGATAATGGATTTTAAGATAAGCTATTCTTTAAATCCCCTTTTCTATTTTTTTCCGGTTTCCGTGCATTATCCATAGGCGTGGTTGTCCACCAATTCCAATTGTTCAGCTTTGGCAATTTAAGATTGCAAGTCAGTTACATTGAAAGGTTGAAATTGGTGGACGACCACACCTGTGGTGCACAATTATCTAAGCTCAAATTCATCCTAATTATTCATGTATTCACATGTCATTTTGTGTATAATTGGTGTTGGATAGCCATAGGCTGTTTGAATCCAAACATTACGGACGTCTTATATTTTCAATGCAAATTATAAATACATGAAACTGATTTTAACAAGAACAACAAGCACAAAGGTGACACCAACATCAAAAAGCACAACAGTGGATCCAACCTCAACCATCTTCAAAATCGTAAGGTCACTGCAATGGAAATCGCGAAAGGCAGAGGCGATATTAAGAATGTTCCGTTGTTTATTTACCTGGAGGAAAATGCGCAAGCAGGAAAAACACTAAAATATTTTCATGCTTTGCGTCCATTATAATTTGGCATTTTACTTTCTTTTAATTATAACATATATATATTTGAAATCAAAATATATTAGAGGCTGACAATAGTTGCTTATTTAAGAAGTTTATATACGCCTAGCCTAATCTGATAATGGATTTTTATCAAATAAGCTTTGTTATTTTTTTTCTGTAAAAATTATCTAAACTCAAATTAATCCTTTAATGCATATGATCGCATGCAATTTTGTATATACTTTGTGGTTTTTAGTTATTTATAAAGAATGTTCTGGCACACAGGCACTTGTTTCTAGAGAAAAAAAAATATATTAACCATACCACTGTGGTATGGTTAGTTGATATGTAATTTTTTTCTAGAAACAAGTTCCTGTGTGGTATGGTTAGTATATACTTTTTTTTCTCGAAACAAGTGCCCGTGTTCTGGCAGCTGGAATTGTACAGACGTTCAACCATTCAACACTAATAATTCAAGGCCGTAACTAATGTTGAAGACTGACTGATAGAAAATAATGAGATGTGGAATAAGTGTACGCGACACAGCTCACATAACAAGCCGCAAATTAGAAAAACCATAATGAATAAAGGTAATAACAAAACTACCGAACTTGAATCATCAATCTCATAGTCCAGAGAAAATGACAAAAACGAATCAGTCATACCGGAGAATTGGTGGATCGCATTGGTCCTGACTTGGTACAGGCATTTCAAACGAAATGGTGGGTGGGTTAAACCAGGTTTTATGGCGCCAAACCTCCCTCTTCCATTGCGATCTTAGGATCCGGTAATGACCATAGAACACAACATAGTTGTGAGACACAATAGGGATATTGAGGTGGTCATCTCAGTACAGCAGACCACTGAGATAAACATTAATTAAAACAATTAACTATCATATCTTTTAACTCAATTTTGAACTTTTCTACTAGTGGCTGATAACGAAGAAAGAATTTTTTTAGGGATCGTATGAGACGTATTTTCTTATAGCACTGCTCCAAAAGTCGGTCACAAAGAAATCGGTGTCTGATAAAAAAATCTGTGAAATGTATGCAAGCTCTGGCATATCGAATAAGTTGTGAAATATAAACACCGTATGCAGGGGAAGTACGTATATTGCTCTGTAGATTAGGAAAATTAATAATTTGAAAATTAAAATCGTCTCGTTTATCGTAAATTTTTGTACTGAGATGACCACCTGGGTCAAATTCGAGGTGAAAATCCAAGAAAGACGTGAATCAATTTGATTCGTTGGTCTGTTTAATCTGCAATTCTGGAGGATATATTGAAGGAATCCATCTACCAAATGAAGTGTTATTGACAGAAAGGACATCATCAATATATCTGAATGTAAGATTAAGTGACCTTGCCTCTTTCATTTTCTTGTTCTTTACGAGTCCCTGAAGAAATTCAGTCTCGTAAGAGTATAATAAAAAGCTTCGCAGAGCGCAGCATGATACGACCGCAACAGGTTGAACCCTGTACCTTTTAGGCCCAATATGGATAGCCAATTGCTCTGGACACATGCAGCCCATGGTGGACTGACAAAGGTTTTTGACACATGCCTTCTTTGGTGGACTTTCCACCCACATTTTACAAGGAATTCATTAGAATTTAACTATTTTAAAAACAAATGGAAAAAAAAATATACTTGCAATATCATATTTATAACATTTCAATATCCCCGCTCAATTTTATATTAAGAAATAGACCCTATTCTTGGTTAATCTATTATCATTGATATTTTTAGGCAATAAAAAAGTTTCGATTTTTGCCCCTATTGGCCAGAATTAAGTAATATGGGGAAAAAGGGGAGTTGCAAAAATTAATTCTCAATTTTGTATCCGCTAATCGACAAGAACAAACATGCAATACAAATTTTCAAAATCTGATCACAAGTAAAAAAGTTTCGATTTGGTCCCCTTTAGCCCCTTATTACATAACAAGAGGATAAGGGGCAGTCGTAAAAATTAATTCTCAATTTTTCATCTGCTATTTGACAAGAACAAACATGCAAAAAAAAATTTCAAAATTGTACCACAAATAAAAAAGTTTCGATTTTGGTCCCTTTTGGACCCTAATTACATATTAGGGGGAAAAGGGGGGTCGCCAAATTTCATTTTAATTTTGTATCCCCTATTTGACGAGAACGAACATGCAAAACAAATTTTCAAAATCGAACCACAAATAAAAAAGTTTCGATTTTGGACCCTTTTGGCCCCTAACTACATAGCGGGAAAAAAAGGGCACGAAAATTCATCAGGTTCATTCTTTTATTGTAATAAACATTCTTGACAAATTTCACAGCAATAGGCTAACTAGGACCAAAGTTATGGGGGGAACAAATAAAATATATGAATTTTTTGCCCCTTTTGGGTCCCTAATTTCGAAACGAAAAAGAGGGGGACCCCCAAAATTAATCCCATTCATCCTTTTATGGTAAGGAACATCATTGTAAAATTTCATAGCAATCGGATAACTAGAACTCAAGTTATTGTGGGAACACTAAAGTTAACAGACAACGACGCAGACACAGACGACAGCATCATACCATTATACGTCCGCAAATTTTTTGCGGTCGTATAAAAACAAATCGGCGAGGAGAGGAGCACAGTTTGTGCCCATTGGAATTCCGATTTGTTGTTGAAAAATCTCTCCTCCGAAGGTGACAAATATGTTGTCAATGAGGAAATCGAGCATACTGCAAACTTGTTCCAGTGTGTAACAAATTTTATCTTTGAATGATGTTTTGGAAAAGAATGTAGAATTATAACCGAAAACAACAAAATTCCTAGAGTTTGAAAAGGCTTTTTCGAGAAGTTTTTTTTTCCGGCGACATTTTAGTTTTTCGTGAACAACCACCAGCAGCATTCAACGAGGCCAGTAGGAGCTGCTCGCGGTTCTGCAATTGGCACATGGTCTAACTTAATAAAATGCATATACATGTAATTTAAATCCAGTCCCGAAATAGTCACAGATAGACCCCCTTCTTAAACAAGGGATGTCGGCAAAGAAAAAGTAGATATTCGACAATATAGGACCTAATACTGAAGTCATTTAATTAAAAAAAAGTCACTGTGATAAGTAATTTCTTGGAAAAAAGCTACGAATAGTCTGTTGCAAACGGACGGAAGGACGAGTAGAGATATTAACAAATAATCTTTTTATAGGAAGCTGATTTATGTAAAATGTGTTCCATTAACAAGAGGCTCCCAGGAGCCTGAATCGCTCACCTGGTCTTAATGTCAACCCTTTGAAGACTTTTGTATAGCTAAATGAGCTGAATGTTTAAGCAATAAAAAGCTTCTCTCTATCTGCAAAAGTTTTCATTCCAAAGCAAAAAACACTATTTTTCACCTTTAAAGGGCCATAACCCCTTAAAGGGGTCATCTGACAATTTTGACCCTAAAAAGACTTTTGTAGAGCTAATTAAGCTGAACATTAAAGCAAGCAACATCTTTTCTCTATCTGCAAAAGTTTTCTTTCTTCAGGCCAAAAACACTATTTTTTGTCTTTAAGGGGCCGTAACCCCTATAGGGGGTCATCTGACAACTTCGACCATATGGAGACTTGTGTAGAGCTTAATGAGCTGGACATTTAAGCAAGCAACAGCTTTTCTCTATCTGCAATAGTTTTCATTCCATAGGCCAAAAACACTATTTTTTGCCTTTAAGGGGCCATAACCCATATAAGATGTCATCTGACAACTTTGACCCTATGGAGACTTTTGTAGAGCTAAATGAGCTGAACATTTAAGCAAGCAACAGCTTTTTTTTTTATCTAAAATAGTTTTCATTCTATAGGCCAAAAACACTATTTTTTGCCTTTAAGGGGCCGTAACCCCTATAAGGGGTCATCTGACAACTTCGACCCTGTGGACGCTTGTGTAGAGCTAAACGAGCTGAACATTTAAGCAAGCAACAGCTTTTCTCTATCTGCAATAGTTTTCATTCTATAGGCCAAAAACTCTATTTTTTGCCTTTAAGGGGCCATAACCCCTATAAGGGGTCATCTGACAACTTTGACCTTATGGAGACTTTTGTAGAGCTAAATGAGCTGAACATTTAAGCAAGCAACAGTTTCTCTCTATCTGCAATAGTTTTCATTCCATAGGCCAAAAACATGAAAAAATGCTATTTTTCACCTTTAAGGGGCCGTAACTCCCATAAGGGGTCATCTGACAACTTCGACTCAATGGAGACTTTTGTAGAGCTTTAGATGCTGAAGCAGTATCGTGGCATCAGATTTCATCTATCTCTTATACTTTTTGATTTACAAACAAAAAACAGTAGTCTGACCCCCCTGGTCTATTTTAAGCAACGGCGGCCATGTTTTTTGACGAATCAAAAATCCCCACATCAGTTCTGTGGGGGATACCCTAAAGTACCACCAGACCAAATTTGGATTGAATCTGTGCAGCCGTTTCAGAGGAGAAGAAGTTTGAAGAAAAGTTAACGACGACGACGACGACGGACGCCAAGTGATGGCAATAGCTCACATGGCCTTTGGCCAGGTGAGCGGACTCCCACAGGGTAACCCCCTCAGGTCGCAAGGTCGCTTTTAAAAGGGGCCTGAGGTCACAATGTCGCTTTTAAAATGCATATTTTGGCGGAGGTCGCAGGTCGGTTTTTTTGGGGCATAGGTCGATTTTATGAAGTGTAGGTCGGAAGTCGCCCTAAAAAAGCCCTCAGGTCGCAGGTCGTTTTTAACCCTGCGGGTGCCACACAATGAGATAAAAAAAAAAAACAATCAAATGTATAGATTTTTTTTTCAACAATGTGAAAAAAAAACAATATCACTTTTCTTTCAACGCAAAAGCAGTCAATAGTTCTATAATTTTTTTTAATATGAGAATGAAAAAAAACTACAATATATATAAACAAGATTTATAAAACAAAACTCAAATAAATACAAATGTTGACCATGGTCCACAACATACACTTCTAACACGAACATTCTTTTTTGTATATATTGAGGAGGTTTCAAAATAGTCTCTGGTTTCAGTATCTTCCTGACATAGCTGTCCATAGTCGTTCCACCCACTTGATAGCATGGTACCATCATCTACATAAAGATACAGAAAAAAAATACTGTATATATGTAATCTGAACAAAATGAAGGCTGCTTTTAAAAACTGTAAGAATTGTAATATAAGTAGTCACCACCATCAAAATGTGTGCATGTTTTAGTCAGTTGAACATAAGATGTCTTATATAATACTAGTAGATCTGGATATAACAACCCAGTCAACACTGAAATGTTGGGCAAATGCTCGTCTAGTCCATCTTAAGCCGGTCACTATTGAAATGCTTATGTTGGGCAAAAATGCTAGTCCAGTTAAAAACCTGTTCAATGTGACTGAATGTATAAGTACATCATTGAACAATGCAAAGTTAAAGTATGAATTAGGTTTCCTGATGATACCAGTAAAACATAGCATTTAAAAGGTTTTGCTTTAAACAATTACCCGCTAATAGCACAGTATGTCGTGTTCCACAGTTAGCCATCTTTATATTAAACCTATCTATCAAGTCTATAATACATGGCAAGGAATGTATTTGAGCTGGTTCAATGCTCTGTTTGAATATCAAAGATTCTTTACTATCAAGACTAGAGTCTTCAGGTGTTATGGAAACATTTGTCACCAAATTGTCAGTTTTACCAGAAACGTCTATAGGAGTGACATTTTCTTGTGGCTTGCAATATTGTTGAGATTTAGCAGGTGTTGATGTTCGGCAACTTGATGGCAAACCGAGTTGTCCGCTTTCATTCCAACCCCACACATATACATCTCCACATTCTGCATTGAATAAAGTCAGTAAAAAATGGTGCATACATGGATAAACAAAAATAGTTGAATATGTAAAATTTCTCATCGTTATTCATTTTTAAACAGTGGAAGTCTTTTTATAATACAATTAATTTATTAAAATACAGCGATTTATTCTTTTTGAATGTATTCATATATGATTCTCCCATTGAAAGTTAAACACCCATTTGCATATTTTAGTAACTAAAAGCGCACTTTCATCATGCATCTTGTCGATGTTTTTTAATCAAACGCCATATTTACAATTTTCTGTTATTGATTGGATGACCTATTTAACAACCTGATATACAGAGAGAATGCCAGCCTCCTGCAGCCACAGAAACCATCTTTACTCCAGCTAGACTGTTTACCATCTTTGGGTTTATAGAACTGTCCACAGTTCCGTGTCCTAGTTGCCCTCGACTAAATAAAACAAAACCAATACACATAAGGTACTAGCAGGTTTCAAATATCCATTGTGTCCGACCATGAAGAAAATATATTAAAGAAAATAATTCTACGGCTAATATTACACACTAATACATAATGTACATACAAGTCTGAAATTGGATGCCGAGAACTCATGTTATGATGCAGGACTCTATTTTTTTCAAAAAGACTTAACTTACAGCACATGGTCATTGAAACACCCAAATAAAAATTCAATAGAATTACTTAAATTTAATTTCTCAATGATTTTTTTATGAAATAGTGGAATAAGAAGAGAAGAAAACTAACGAAGAAAGATTATTATATTTACTACGTACATAAACCAACTTAAAAAAAAAGCAATGCCATGATTTTCATATCAGAAGTAAAGACACACACAAAAATGGAAACAAAAGCTCAAAGAACAAACCTGCCTCCTCCGCAGGTAAAAACAGTTCCATAGGTGTCTAGAATAATCAGATGTTCTTTACCACAGCTGACCTGGGCAACATTGTGACAAACAATGGACCCAGGGACCGAAATACCTGATCCTGGGTCTGTTTTATTGCTAGTTCTGATTTTGTCAGCAAGATCTGTACATGATATACACAGTCGAGACTCTGAATTAAAGAAAGCAATAGGATATACGTGATTGAAGACTTAAAACAAGTTACATGTAGAATTAAAATACATAACGTTAACAACAACGCTTAGAGCGTTAATTATCCCGATTTATTGAAGTTTATTGGAGTTTCTTGTTATATCATGCTTACATATCAGTCAACACGACTTCATCAATGCAACGTTTGTATTATCCCGTTTATGAACATCAACAAAGCGGACTTCCTTAGTTTTATGTCAATTTCTATTTCGCGAGTTATTGTAATGCATTTGTATCCCATATGTCAATTCTTTCTCTTCATATCTCTCGCTGAACCGAAACATTGGTCGAAATTCGAGAAAAAGATGCTTTATGATAGGGTCGCTCATGATGAAACGTATTTCTCATCCCTATCGTTACATATGAATGGCTTAATTTCCGGTCAGCGATATTCTAGCCATAATCGGGATATGAACAATTTGTAATATTTAAACAAAAGTTCAATATCAAAGGTCAAAAGACGCAGATAAAACAAAATGTATGACTAGATAAATAGATAAAAACATTAAAAATGAACTCACTAAAATATAAAACTATAACAGTTACTATAAAACAAACATAACGATAGCATAGAAATAAATTAAACAACAAATGCAAATGGAAATGGAATTTCATTTCGTTTTATTCCATGTTCTTTGTATAATTTCTAATAAGGTACCTAAAATAATGATCAGATCTCTTTCAGTTGCTTCAAGGTTTTCAACAGTAAATTCACCAAAGTCAGCATGCGACAGTGCAAACTGGTAACAATCTAATTGATCTGTTATCATCAATAATTTGTTTGATTTACAAGTAACCAGATTCTTTCCGACGAACACTGCACTGTCAATTGATTTTCCAAATACTTCTTCCACTTTCTGTTGGTATTTTGTGCACTGATATCCCATCATTTCCATGCATTGCTTTCCTTTCAAATAAATAAAGATTATCTGTCTTACCAAACAATTCAACACAACATATCAATTACAATTGCAAGACGAGGTGATGATATCAATTGAAACCGTCTGATGAACTATATAATTATTCTATCTTTACCGTTAAGCACATTAGCATGTTGCAACTGGTCACTTGAAACTTCCACATACCAGTATTTTAGTGGCCTCTTTCAATTGCTTTGTTGGAATTTAATAAAGAAGCAATTGTTTCTTCTAAGACACGCGGTCCATATTTGTTGGAATGTCTTCAGTGATGTTATAATGTGTTGCCTTAATATGGCTAATAAGACTCAGTATACAAAATTTTATGAAAATCTGACTTTTATATCATAAGAAATCCGTTTTAAGGCAAAGGTTAACCTGAGATGGAATGGACGAACGGACAAACTAACATGCTGAAAACATATGTACAGCAACTTTCGATCGCAAGCCATTAAAGTGTTTACCATTGATTGAGCTAGGTTTTTACAAGAAAAGTCCTTATCTGTCGTCTGCTTTATGGCAACTCGATAGAATTGCACGATAATAAAATTTGTATGAAACAAAATCTTCATTTGAAGTGGTGCATTCTTTCCGAATGATTGGCAATCAACAGTTAAATATGCAGCGAAAAATTGTTTTGAAATGGAGAATAATTATTTCCATAAACACTTAATTTACAATACGTATTTATAGCACAAAGTCATTATATTGCTAATTATATATTATTATTACATAATCATAATCTTAAAGAATTATAAATTAGAGACAAATAAATATTACCACAGACAAGGCTTCTAATAATATAGTTTTTGTATGTAAAGCACATTATTACAATTGTCTAATAAAAGAACTAGGCATTGATGGTAATACTTCCGCTAGTGCTACATACACACGGACTACATTTAACAAAGATGAAATCATAGCCAACCATAACTCTTTTATGTCCTCTTTCAATATTCCAGTGAAAGAGGAACATAAAGAGTTACCATATTTGTACTGGATACCTAAACTTCACAAAAATCCGTACAAAGAAAGGTATATAGCTGGATCTTCATCATGTTCAACTACAGAGCTGTCCGTTCATTTAACTAAAATCTTGTCTGCTGTCAAAGAAGGTCAACAAGCATACTGCGACACTATTTATAATCGTAGTGGAATTAACAATATGTGGATTTTGAAAAACTCAAAAGATTTGTTAGATCATTTTAAATCTAGATCATTTTCTGAGGTTCACTCTTTGAAAACGTTCGATTTTTCAACTTTATACACTACCTTGCCACACGAAAAACTAAAATGTCGCCTGAAAAAACTTCTCGAAAAAGCCTTTTCAAACCCAGGGAATTTTGTTGTTTTGGGTTATAATTCTACATTCTTTTCCAAAACATCTTTCAAAGATAAAATTTGTTACACACTGGAACAAGTTTGCAGTATGCTTGATTTCCTCATTGACAACATATTTGTCACCTTCGGAGGAGAGATTTTTCAACAACAAATCGGCATTCCAATGGGCACAAACTGTGCTCCTCTCCTCGCCGATTTGTTTTTATACTCTTACGAGACTGAATTTCTTCAGGGACTCGTAAAGGACAAGAAGATGAAAGAGGCACGGTCATTTAATCTTACATTCAGATATATTGATGATGTCCTTTCTGTCAATAACACTTCATTTGGTAATTGGATTCCTTCAATATATCCTCCGGAATTGGAGATTAAAGAGACCACCGAATCTAATTGCTTCACGTCTTTCTTGGATTTGCACCTCGAATTTGACCCAGGTGGTCATCTCAGTACAAAAATTTACGATAAACGAGACGATTTTAATTTTCAAATTATTAATTTTCCTAATCTACAGAGCAATATACCTACTTCTCCTGCATACGGTGTTTATATTTCTCAACTTATTCGATATGCCAGAGCTTGCACACATTTCACAGATTTTTTGATCAGACACCGGTTTCTTCGTGACCGACTTTTGAAGCAGGGCTATAAGAAAATACGTCTCATACGATCACTAAAAAAATTCTTTCTTCGTTACCAGCCACTAGTAGAAAAGTTCAAAATTGAGTTAAAAGATATGATAGTTAATTGTTTTAATTAGTGTTTGACTGGTCTGCTGTACTGAGATGATCACCTCAATATCCCTATTGTGTCTCACAACTATGTTGTGTTCTATGGTCATTACCGGATCCTAAGATCGCAATGGAAGAGGGAGGTTTGGCGCCATAAAACCTGGTTTAACCCACCATTTCGTTTGAAATGCCTGTACCAAGTCAGGACCATTGCGATCCACCAGTTCTCCGGTATGACTGATTCGTTTTTGTCATTTTCTCTGGACTATGAGATTGATCATTCAAGTTCGGTAGTTTTGTTATTACCTTTATATACACAGGTCTATGATATTATCATGCACCTGGTGTGACAGTTGCACTAATAAACTTTGGTATCTTTGTATATATTACAAAAAGTAGTCTCATTTATTTTACAATTTGCTATACAGCATGCTTAAGAGGCTGTCCAAGCAAACCCAGGCAATAGCTGGCGCATGACAAATTTTGTTTTTTCAAAATTTTTCCTTGATTTCACATCAGGTTAACATCCATTCCCCAAAACAAATGCAGATTTTTGGTTAATTGAAGTGATAACTTAGGTAATTTATTTAGAATGCATTAAAAATATACAGAAAAAGGGATACCTCTTGCATATTTGCAAATCAGTTGGTTGCCTTGTTTAGCTGAATCACAAGTCATCCATGTTGCTTTCAAACTAATCCTGGTGATTTTTTTAACATATGAGTCCAACAATACATTAAAACAATAAATTTGCTGGGATAAAATTCTCCATGTACCAGATTCTGTACTGAGCCTTTTGCCTGATTTCTACATGGACAGCCTCTTTAAAAAGCCCGACCAAAACACATCTTCTGTAGACGAGAGGTGAATCTTACAAGTGATATTTCACATCAAAAGGCAAAGATTTTTTTCTTTCGGAAATGGTAGATTTTTTTAAAAAATTAAGCTTGTTCTTCTGATACTTTTTCTTAATTCTTTAATCAATATTTAATGTCTTTTTAAATTGTCGTTCTTGAAAATGTTTTCCTTCTGTATAGACAAATTTCTACTTAATAATTGTAAATGTCGTTGGAATAATATCATATTCTTATATGAAAAGTAAAAACCAATAGTTCCTCTTTGGCATAATAATTCAAGTGATTTACATTTTCAACGTTGGTGAAACATTACAGTGCTAGCTTGGTTTTCTCCCCTTGACTGGGGTACTATCTAAAATTCAAAAAGAATTTGTACTAGGATAATTTTCGACTACTTTGATTTATTAAATTGACACACTATCACCAAACAACAA
The DNA here is from genome assembly GCA_963971305.1 of Arcuatula senhousia. NCBI lineage: Eukaryota > Metazoa > Mollusca > Bivalvia > Mytilida > Mytilidae > Arcuatula > Arcuatula senhousia. The sequence goes on along the minus strand of OZ020305.1, from coordinate 62,495,289 downwards.
TAATAATCGTCTAGAAAGTATATTCAGACCTGGATGAACCACCTTACACTAGATGAATGCACTTACTAATTATCACAGAATTACTCCAAGAGCAGCTCATTTGAAACCCTTCTTTGTCAGTTGATTTAAAATTCTGGTTTTCAGTATCCATAAATTCATTAAATCCATGATAATTGATCATTATATGGGATATAAAAATTGCGGTGCGTTGTTATGCAGTTCAACTTTGGTAATCGACTGGAACAAATGATTATCAACCAATCAATTCATTGTATTTTATTTATTTCCAAAATGGTGCTCGAAAGTACAATTGTTTGGTAAATGATTCTTTATATGTGAAATTTCCCTCCTTTAGAAGTATTTTATAGGCTGAATTTGTGCAGTTGATATAAACTGATGATAAATTAACGATTGGACAAGTTGTTGTATTAATTTTACTATTATGAAGTTTCTGTGTTGCTTTTAGTGTTGTCTGAAAATGACTTGCAAAAATTGAGTTTCAGACAGACTGACAAAATTGAAAATTCATGCACCAAAAAGACGTTATTTATTTTGGGGTGTTCTATTTGCTAGATACATAGTCAGTACTACAAATCTCTTAGATCGCATGAATTTGTATCACTTCGGGGGTAGCTATTAAAATTATGGCACAGACACAGGATACGGTTACGACAAATTTGAGCTAAACCGTAACAATAAGAAATTCTTATAGTTATGGCAAAGATAAATCGGGAGCGGATGACAGGACCGAGACCAAATCATTCATGACCGTAACAATAAGAATTTTCTTATTCATGTTATTTTTACGGCAAATTGATATTGTGACAACATGAAAATTAATATGAGGAAGACATTGCCTTAAAAGCTCGCGTAGATACAAAAATATCAACTATTCCATTCATAATTTCGAATAATGCCGGGGACGATGTATTACTACAAGTATTTCCCGCAATTTTTCAGCAGGCGCAGACATTTTCAAAAATGGAATGTTTCCGGTGACAGAACGAATTTTCTTCCATAGTATTTTGAGTCACGTGCAATTTGGCATACTTTCTACATTAAAGACCTCACTACGCTCACATAAAAAGAGTGGCATACTGTAACATTTTATTTAATCATATACCACAAGTGGGCAAAAAATACTTATAATCTAAATTTAACTCAAAGTTATTTTGATAACTTACATGGCACATGCGACACAACCAATAAAAAGTGGTTTTCAGGTTTTGTTTTAATCTTTTCTGGTTAAAGTTACCCATACAAGGCATCCATCACAGATGATGATAACCATTTTATGATCACCAATAAGAACAAGCTGTATGCAGTCTTCGCGCTATAAATTTTGGTCCACAGGCCCAACAACTTATTATTGAAAAATTTTGTATAGACAACATTGGCTTGTTGTTGCCATTTCTACAGGCCCTCAAGCATTTTCACTAGCCATGGCTTGTGGCCTGTGGCCAATTTCGAAGACTGTGTATGTCTACATTTGTTTTGAGTATCCAAGCTCTGTATATCATGTTAATGATTTAAATTTGTGTCCCAAACAAAAATTTTGATCCAGTTCGTGCATTGTTCACATTATATAAGTGTAAGGTAATTCTTTAGAATATAGGGGGTACGTGTATACAGAAGAGGAGTTCTCTTTGACTTGTTCTACTTTTATAGTAATATAAGTGTCAATAAGACATGTTAAGGTAAAATGCTATGTAATAAAATAACATAATACATATATCATGTATATTGTATTATTATGTCTCCCCCCACTTTTGTGGGAGACATATTGTTTTTGTCGTGTCCGTCCGTCCGTCCGTCTGTCCGTCACAAAGTTTGTCAGCGCAACTCCTCTGAAACTACTGAACCGAATTCAACGAAACTTGGTATATAGGAAGGACACCATATGTAGTTGTGCATATCACCAGGAAATTTTGATCCTCAAATTTTTGTGGGAGTTATGGCCCTTGGAACTTAGAAATTTGCTGAAAATCCTCATTTATCATCTTGTCAGCGCAACTCTGAAACTACTGAACCGAATTCAACGAAACTTGGTATATAGGAAGGACACCATATGTAGTTGTGCATATTACCAGGAAATTTTGATCCTCAAATTTTTGTGGAAGTTATGGCCCTTTGAACTTAGAAATTTGCTGAAAATCCTCATTTATCGTCTTGTCAGCGCAACTCCTCTGAAACTACTGAACCAAATTCAACGAAACTTAGTATATAGGAAGGACACCATTTGTAGTTGTGCATATTACCAGGAAATTTTGATCCTCAAATTTTTGTGGAAGTTGTGGCCCTTTGAACTTAGAAATTTGCTGAAAATCCTCATTTATCGTCTTGTCAGCGCAACTCCTCTGAAACTACTGAACCAAATTCAACGAAACTTGGTATATAGGAAGGACATCATATGTAGTTGTGCAATTTTTGTGGGAGTTATGGCCCTTTGAACTTAGAAATTTGCTGAAAATCCTCATTTATCATCTTGTCAGCGCAACTCCTCTGAAACTCCTGAACCGAATTCAATAAAACTTGGTATATAGGAAGGACACCATATGTAGTTGTGCATATTACCATGAAAATTTGATCATCAAATTTTTTTGGGAGTAAGGGCCTTTTGATCTTGGAACTTTTTGGGGAAATGGGGGGAGACATCGTTTTTGTAGGCAAAAACAAACTTTAATTGATTTTGTTTTCACTGCATACAAAGCTACATGTAGCACACTTTGTATGTAGTGAAACATAATTTATAAAAGAACCAGCTTTTGTGTTAATAATACGTGTACTTAATCCATCACATTCTTTGTTGATTATTGATTATATAAAATATTTAAAGGTTGTAGTTAATATTAAATTCTTGTAAATTAAGTATCCATTATGTACTTTTAGTGTTGATGCCAGTGATTTTATGAGGAATGGAGATTTTGTACCAACCAGATTACAGGCCCAGCAAGATGCTGTTAATTTGGTTTGTCATTCCAAGACAAGAGGCAACCCTGAGAACAATGTTGGGTTGTTGGTGATGTCAAAGTAAGTTTTTCTGAAATTAAAACAAAATATAAATAACAGACATTCAGTAATTCCTCCTACATAATCCGGATCACAATCCTAAATCTTGACTCATGCCCTAAATAAGTACGAAGTGTTATTTTTACCAAGAAGATGTTTAAATGTAGCTAAGATTCCATGTTTAATATAGGAAGATTTTATAACTTTGACAAATTGGATATATGTAAACTAATCATGTTCAATATGTATATGTACATTTTAACACAGTATTAACTGTTTTCAGATGCAATGTATATACGATATTGAGATGTGGAATAAGTGTACGCGACACAACAAACATAAACAAACAGCAATTCAAAAAATCACAACGGAAAACAGCAAGCAGTCTTCAACATGACCATAGGTCACTGCTTACCGTCTTGCATTGGCCCAAGACTTATAATACAATACAAAAGTATCAAAACCAATATGTTTATTTTGAAAACAGCTAGCAGAATTCTACTTATATACAAATTAAATATTTTAATACACTAGTACACCAAAAGTTATTGTGCACTTTAATATGGAATTAGGTTCAAGTCAAAGCTACAAAAAAAACACTTTTAAGATATGTAGTCTTTACTATAGCTTATATGAAGTTATAACTAGTTCAAAAGAGATTACACATTCTTTTCTATTTATCATTTTGCATGTTGGTTTTTTCATTGTTTTGTCATTTCAGTAATGTTGAAGTCCTAGTCACACTAACTACTGACACAGGAAGAATTCTAAGTAAATTACACCAAGTACAGCCTAAAGGAGAGCTTAAATTTGGAACTGCTCTCAAAGTTGCTCATGTAAGAATTACCTGAAGCTCATATTGTATATATTGATTGATTATCAAATTACTGAATTAAAAAAAAACTATTATATACACATAATGACTGTAAAAGCATGTTATTGCAAAACAATAGACAAAACACCAAATAGAATATGCAATAAATCCACTTTTATTTCTTTTTCATAAAAGTAAAAGTTATTTGATTAAAGAATATTAATTTCAGATTCTGAATTTCCTATTATATGTAGTATGTTATTTTGTGTAAGTGTCAAATGAGCCTGGTCTATTACCTTTTTTTCTGTCACATTATGTACGCTTCTTAAAGTTAAAAAATAAAGCAAAAAACAATAGACCATTTGCCAATTAATATCGGATTTTTATTCCGTGATCGATTTAATTTTACCGTTTACAATACCGTTACGAAAAATCCCGTTGGTTTCCAAATGGAAAGAAGTAGGACAAGCCTCGGATTTTATCGTGTACGTCTTGGATAATTCACGTGAAAAAATTAAACAACTTACAGAGATTTAAATGTTTTTGACACTTTATTCTAATAATATATACCACATCATTTCATACTACGATATAAAAATTATTCAAATATGCATTGAGAGCAAGCGATGTTCTATTCCTTGTCCGGTGGCTGGTTACCGACGGTAACAGTAAAATCCGGTATGCAATGTATCTATATTGTAAAACTTGGAAACTAGAGGTAAATGCCTCTAAAACTAAAATTGTTATTTTCCAAAAGAGAAACCAAAGTGCTAATGAAAATCCTGTATTTATGTTTAACAATGAAGTGTTAAATATTGTAGACGACTTTACATATCTAGGCACTGTTTTTATGTCTAATGGGTCTTTTTGTAATAACAAGTCTAAGCTTGTCTCTCAAGGTAGAAAAGCACTGTATAGTATTTTGAAGAAGAGTAGAAAATTAAATCTGCCCATCGACATACAGTTAGAACTTTTTGATACGATGGTGGCACCTGTATTATTGTATGGATGTGAAGTGTGGGGTTTCAATAATAATGATGTATTTGAATCTTTTTGTCTTCAATTTTATAAACAAATACTGGGCTTAGAAAAATCTACCCCAAATGATATATTATATGGTGAACTTGGTAGATTCCCTATTGATATTGTTATAAAAAGTAGAATGATAGCTTTTTGGAAGAGGATTGTATGTAACAAGCAAGACAAGATTTGTGCTACATTGTATAAACTTATGTATAATATGCATATCAAACATTTTTACCACTCTAAATGGTTAGTGTGTATTGAAAAAGTGTTAAATGATTGTGGTTATTCTGAATTTTGGATATCACAAAGTGTACCTCAAAATATAAACCTATCTTTGTTAGTTAAGCAAAAGCTATGTGATCAATTTAAGCAAAATTGGTATAACAATGTGTTTAACTCTCCAAAATGTCTTAACTATAGAATTTTCAAGTGTACTCATAATTTTGAGAGTTATTTGTTAGAACTGCCATATGATCTGAGAAAAGCTTATTGTAACTACAGATGTCTGAATCATAGATTACCCATTGAACAAGGTCGTTTTTGGGGAGTTGAAAGAGATGATCGTATTTGTGATATTTGTGATATGCAATGTATTGGTGATGAATTTCACTATTTGTTTGAATGTAATTTTTTCTCTATGGAAAGAAATCAATTGTTACCAAAAGGTTCTTTTAAGCATCCAAATGCTTTAAAATTTTATGACTTGTTCAATTGTAATGACTTAAAAACAAAAGTTAATGTTGCTAAACTATGTAAGATTATACTATCTGTTGTCAATTGATATTGCCTTCCTTTTCATGCCTGTGTACTAAATTTACAATATTATGTACTCATTTCGATGTCACACTTAATTATAAGTTGTCATTTGATTACTTGCTTGTATATTATGTTATTAATTGTTTGTTTGTATTCAACATACCCCAGTTGGGGTCATTGAAAAAATAAAAAGTTTCAAAGTTTCAAGTTTCAAGACTAAGTACCCAAAATAATCAAAGTGAACAACAATTGGCAAATGCACTATTGGTCCAATTGTTGAAAATGCTATTGTAGTATTATATTTAGATAACACTCCTTACAGCATGTACAGATAAGCTTACCTTTTAAGTTGATGTATATACCTTTATTGTCCAACTTATTAGCTCACCTGGACCGAAGGTCCATGTGAGCTATTACCATCACTTGGCGTCCGTCGTCGTCTGTCGTCGTCTGTTAACAATTTTTCAAAAATCTTCTCCTCTGAAACTACCAAACAGAATTTAATGAAACTTGGTATGAATGATCCTTAGGGTGTCCTGCACCAAACTTGTGTTTTGATTTTTGATCCGTTAAAAAACATGGCCGCCATAACTAAAAATAGACTAGGGGGGTCAGACTACTGTTTTTGGCTTATAAATCAAAAAGTATAAGAGATAGAGAAAATCTGAGGCCACGCTGCTGATTCAGCATCAAAAGCTCTACAAAAGTCTCCATTTTGTCAAAGTTGTCAGATGACCCCTTATAGGGGTTACGGCCCCTTAAAGGTGAAAAATAGCATTTTTTCATGTTTTTGGCCTACAGAATGAAAACTATTGCAGATAGAGATTAGCTGTTGCTTGCATAAATGTTCAGCTCATTCAGCTTTACAAAATTCTCCATAAGGTCGAAGTTGTCAGATGATCCCTTATAGGGGTTACGGCCCCTGAAAAATAGCGTTTTTTCATGTTTTTGGCCTACAGAATGAAAACTATTGCACGTAGAGATTAGCTGTTGCTTGCTTAAATGTTCAGCTCATTTAGCTCTATAAAATTCTCCAAAGGGTCGAAGTTGTCAGATGACCCCTTATAGGGGTTACGGCCCTTGAAAAATAGCGATTTTTCATGTTTTTGTCCTACAGAATGAAAACTATTGCAGATAGAGATTAGCTGTTGCTTGCTTAAATGTTCAGCTCATTTAGCTCTACAAAATTTTCCATAGGGTCGAAGTTGTCAGATGACCCCTTATAGGGGTTACGGCCCTTGAAAAATAGCGATTTTTCATGTTTTTGGCCTACAGAATGAAAACTATTGCAGATAGAGATTAGCTGTTGCTTGCTTAAATGTTCAGCTCATTTAGCTCTACAAAATTCTCCATAGGGTCGAAGTTGTCAGGTGACCCCTTATAGGGGTTACGGCCTCTGAAAAAAGTGATTTTTCATGTTTTTGGCCTACAGAATGAAAACTATTGCAGATAGAGATTAGCTGTTGCTTGCTTTAATGTTCAGCTCATTTAGCTCTACAAAAGTCTCCATAGGGTCGAAGTTGTCAGATGACCACTTACAGGGGTTACGGCCCCTGAAAAATAGCGATTTTTCATGTTTTTGGCCTACAGAATGAAAACTATTGCAGATAGAGATTAGCTGTTGCTTGCTTAAATGTTCAGCTCATTTAGCTCTACAAAAGTCTCCATAGGGTCGAAGTTGTCAGATGACCCCTTATAGGTGTTATTGCCCCTTATAGGTGAAAAATGGTGTTTTTGGTCTATAGAATGAAAACTATTGCAGGTAGAGAAAAGCTGTTGCATGCTTAAATGTTCAGCTCATTTAGCTCTACAAAATTATAGGGTCAACATCAAGACCAGGTGAGCGATTTAGGCTCCTGGGAGCCTCTTGTTTGTTTTACAAAATTGGTTCCATACCAAAAAATGTTGGTTTTTTTTTGTATTGTCTATGATTTTAATGAGAAAAGAATTCTTGTTGAAATTTCAGGTAGTTTAAAGTTATGCTACACATGAATGATCTGATGTACATTTGTATGATACACTTGTGCTTGTACTAAATTCCTACTTAATGGACATTTTTATATTTACAGCTAGCTTTGAAGCATAGACAAGGAAGAAATCATAAAATGAGAATTGTTCTCTTTGTTGGCAGTCCAATTGAAGATGAAGAAAAAGAGGTATAACTAGTTCAATACATAAATATTAAAACGAAAAAATATGGAATATGTGCCAGAAAGACACGATCAACATATTGATATTATTTTTATAAATGATAAAAAAACAAACTTTCAATGGGTGTGAAGCGCTTTTCTGGACTAACCCTCATCAAACATGCTAGGAGTCAAAAGTTCCAATGTGCTTGTACAGCCCATTTATGATTCAGGCTCCTGGGAGCCTTTTTTTACAAGTTTATAAATATATTTCAAATTTAACATGAATATCACAATTGTATGATGTCAACAAATCAACCATTAGACAGTTAGTTATGGTCTTAAGATTTCAACAAAAACTAAAAATTATGAAAATTTTATGAATGATTATATTGATTTGTTATAATTGCAGCTTGTGAAATTAGCAAAGAAATTAAAGAAAGAAAAAGTCCAACTAGATATTGTCAACTTTGGTGAAGAGGTAAGAGGCAGAGAACATGGCATATATCTGTCACAAGAAAGTTGAAGATCCCCACATTCAGAAGTAGAGGGTCACCTTCATTATTCCCCCCCCCCCCTATTCAAATCAGGTTTAGCTTCAGGATAAGTTTAATAGTTTTTGATGACGCAAATACTGGTATGCTTTCTTCGTGAAATCTTTGTAAAACTCAATAGAACACAAGTATGGGGAATGAACAAACTTTAAGTTGCAAGGTGGATTACTGTTTCTGTTTGACAAATTTTGTTTGTGTTCTAATTGTTTGAGATTTTGTGTAAGAAATGCTGAAGGATTTTCATTACACTTTTTGTCTTAATTTTTAAATTGTGGGTAAATGCAGGGTTGGCAAAAACCTGGGTTTTAAGAGTATTTCCCAGCCCAGTGGGAAATACTGGGAAAACCTGGGTTTTATTTGGGTTTTACTTGGCAATACTGGGCATTACTGGGAAATGCTTGATTTCCTATTATATTATTATTAAAATCCTACATAGCAATCAGTTTTGATAAGTGCATGGACACTTTTCAGTAAAAACTAAATGAGAACGCTATTAATAACAGATTTTAACAGTGAAAAATTGAAAAAATATTATTATAATATAGTATATGTTAAAATTTACACGTATTGAAATGCCATAGTGCTTGTGGGTGGGAGTCTAAAAATTAACTTGCAATTGATATGGCCTTATATAAGTTCAATGTTGTTGTTTTATTTTTAATACATGTATGTACATTCTGCCACATTGTAATCAACACAAGCCCTACCTTATAATTAGACAATAAAGGATGTTTTGATTACTAATCCTTATTTAATCTTTTTATGGTTTCACAAATTTGTCTTGATTTATAGCCTGGGGTATTTATCAATAATTAGTATAGACTTTTAACTGTGTATTGTCCTACCTGTCAAAATTGCAATGACAATCAGTGAAAAAAGATGCAAAAATAGTGCAAATATATAAATGATTGAAATAATATATGAATAGTAAAGTCATATTTACTGTCTAATAAAAATGATTCATATATTTTGTAGATGAGGAAAATGTTTTAAGCTAAAAATAGTATAAACATGATAAAATAGGATTTTTTTTTAATGAATAAAGTCTTATTACCCAGTATTGCCCACTATGACAATTTTAAGGGTATTGCCCAGCCCGGGAAAACCCGGGTTTTCCCGGGTGGGAACACCCGGGCGGTCAATACTTTGCCAACACTGGGTAAATGACACAAATGCCAAACTTCTCTGATAAAAATCCCCTTATATTTATTCAATCATTAATCCGTTACAACAATAAACCTCTTTTTAAAACTATTATAGACAAAGAACTTTCAGACCTGTCAGACTTCTTTTACCTGTTTTGTTCCCACACAGATTCATCTGTGTCCCTTGGACTCATTCCTTCCTTATATCCTTGTATAATTATTAAGTTTGGCTTAAGATTTTTGTTGTTGAAATGTTTCTAAATTTATTGAAATTAATAAGTCATGACTAAAGACCGATAATGAATTATTTATGCTTCTTTCTGGTTATTTTAGGCAGTAAACACAGACAAACTTACAAATCTTGTCAATACAATCAATGGAAAAGATGGCACTGGGTAAGTAGCAAATGATATAATGCACAAAACTTTGCAATACACAACTGAATGTATCTTTTTACATGTTGATCATTTATTACAAATACTTCACAATAGATAAAATATGAACTGGCTGATTTGTTATTCAGTGAGAAAATCAAATTTGAATTGTACATAACTGATAATTTTTTTAAATGTTTTTAGGGTTCAGTCATCATGGTCAATTGATGATGGGTATTTATAGTCGCGACTAGGGGAAAGCCCCTCTGCGTCGACTATTTAACAGTAAGACTGTTAAAGACTCGCTATGTGCCATGGGTCGTCCTGCCCATGACACACCACCCCCAGTGTTAGCTGCTCCAGAGTATCGTTTGTTATCGCTGGAGCAGGGCCGGTCTTCCACCACGGGGAGGTACTGGTCGGAATTGTGGAAGACCCATCATGGTCATATGTGCTGTCTTTTTATGTCATAAAACTAAAAGCATTCTGAAATAGGTATTTTTATTTACTACTTGAGCAAATAGAAGAGGCTGAAATTGAATGACAGTAGTTCTTAAACTCAATAACTATACAAAATTAAATAGCTGGGAAAATTACTTACTATAAAACTTTTGTGTATGTGACTAGGTCCCACTTAGTAACAGTGCCCCCAGGACCTCTTCTGTCTGAAGCCCTGATTAACTCTCCTATCATAGTGGGGGAGGATGGATCTGGAGCAGGATTACAGGCTAGTGGCTTTGAATTTGGAGTGGATCCTAATGAAGATCCAGAATTGGCATTGGTAAGTCTTTAAGTCCTTTATTTCAGATAAAACAAAAAACTATCATTTATATTTCTATGCTTCATTTTATGCCCCATCTATGAAAGTAGGGGGCATTTAGTGTTTGAGTCCGTCCGCCCCAAATCAGGTATATCTATAGGTTGAAGTTAGTTTAACCTGAAGGAAGTTTGGTATCATCATGAAACTTTGTACACATGTACATCAGGGTATAAACAAACAAAAATCATCATGAAATTTGACTTGTTTCATCAACTTCATGGTTGATTGATCACAGAAAAAGGTTGTGTTATACTTACTGTTTACCTATAGGTTGAAGTTACTTAACCATATGAAGGAAGACTGCTACCATCATGACACTTTATACACATAAACATCATAAAATTGTCCCTGTCTTATTAACTTCATGATTCATGATTGATTGGTCACCAAAAACTAGGGATGTTATACTAAGGTTTACTTATAGGTTGAAGTCTCTTTACCATGAAAGAAATGTGGTATCATGAAACTATAAATCATTTAATCATTATAAAATTATACTCTTGGAATCAACTTCATTATTTGGTGATTGCAGGAAAAAAATAAATGTTACAGATGGGGCATTACATCTTTTGGACATATACTTGTTGTACATCAACTTTCATTCTGGCAACAGAAGAAATTTTTACACAGTTGTTTGTCATTCAGTGGAGATAATTGGACTTTGAATTTACAAGTAGTTTAATTAATAGTGACCCTTCAACTATGTTTCTCGACAATGTATTGAAAAAGCTATTTTCTTGCAAAAACTATTTGCCATATCATGCATGTTTAATGATTTGGTGTATATATCATAGGCTTTGAGAGTATCCATGGAAGAACAGAGAGCTAGACAAGAAGATGAAGCTAAGAAGGCTATTGATTCAACTGCTCCAGAATTACCTCCTATACAAGAATCAGGTTAGGTCCTAGATAAACATAGAAGTTGGATTTTTATATTTAATTGTGAATCTTAATTTACTGTTCATCCACTGTCATGAAAAAGGTTATACAGACTGGTTGTATGAAACTATCATTGTAAAAAATAATGTTTTGATATACAGTTAGCTCAACACGAATTAATTCTCGTTCGCAGACTGTGAAGTCAGTGTTTCATGGTGTTACACCCCGATTCACTGATTTCTCTCCCAAAATCCTCCAAAACCACCTGGGTGTAGTTTATTTCCTAACAGGGTCATAAAAGTAATTAACAGGTGGTATCCTCAATTAATCCAGGTAAACATTGATTGGTGTCGATAATTATGTTCGTAATTGGCTAAACTGTAAAAAAGGCCAAGCCACTTATTTTGATTAAAAAACTTAATTTAAAATAATGGCTAACTTGTAAAAACAGTGAAGCCAATTAGAGTTTCTTATATAAAATTAATTTCCATTTTGTTTCAAGTTGTGAAAAAATCTGGGTAAAAGCCTATTTTTTCAATGTGCATGTATTGCCATATGAAGTCAATTCTAGAAGTGACTGATAAAATCAGGGAAAAAGATCTAGAATATTAAGATTATCATTAAAATAACTTATTCTGTTTAATTTTTTCGAAGATACCGATGCAAGATTTTTAGGAACACTTTGTTTTATTTCAATGTAACCAGAACATACAAGGAAAAATAAATAGGTCACTTTTTCTACCTCATTAACATAATTGGGTCATGTTTTATTTTGACAACCGGAACGACTCAATTGTATTATCTGTCAGCATTTTTTGGAAAAGGATTCCAGTTTTCTGAGGGTTTTAATTTCATTATTTTTAATATAAATTGATGAAAGTTATAAGTTCAATTTCATTAAAATTGTGTTTAAAAAATCAACTTTGCCTGTGTGTATCGGATTTTTACAAAAATGCACGCCAGTTTTTTTCACATGGTTTAAGTTAAAAATAGATTGTCAACAAATTATAAATAAAAGTTTTTTGAAGTAAAAACGAAATGGAAATGGAACAATTTAAAGAACCCAAAACTAATAAATCTGATTGATAATTATTGTGATTTTCAAAAAAAACGGTATCACTTTAAATAGCTCAACAGGTAGCCTTTCAGGTAACACCTCTGCTAACTGTACATGTAAAGAACTTTTCAAATTCTGTTGGTTTTTATTATGATTATTAGTCCCCTACGGTTGAAAGCTGAAGGGGGCTTTGGATTTGCACTCTATCTCTCCCTCTGTCAATTCTCAGTTTTCCCTATTCATTACCAAACAGTTAAAGATATTGAATTGGATTTTTGATATGTGAGTTTAGCAAGATGTGTTACAATTCAAGTTAATATTTTGTTTTGCATTACTAATTTTTATCAGAATTATTACCCTTTGAACAAAATAATATTCAGTCAATAGGGGATTTGTATAGTGTTGCAATACGCTCAGAATGTTTGTTGATTTATATTATGTATATATGTATTACATTTTCTATTTTAAGGCACAAATGATGAGGCAATGTTAAGACAGGCATTGTCTATGTCCCTAGGACAAGAAGAGGAGGCACCTGTCACTCCTAGTGGAGCAAACTTTAGCTCTCTCTCAGAAGAGGAACAGATAGCTTATGCCATGCAGCTGTCACTTCAAAATTCAGGTTCATTTTCATATTTCTTTGTATAAGATGAAATACTTAAGCTGACAGATTACAAGAATGTTTTTCAACCATTAATATGATGCAGGTTCAACCTGATAAGCTCCCGCAGATATATTTTAGGGGATGACATGATATTTGATTCTGACGGGGGTGAGTGGCAGTTCTTGTAAATAGATAATCTTGCCTGCCAATAAAAAATGGAGATAAATAATCTGGCCTCTACTTCCAAGGGAAAAAATCTGTCCAAAGATTCTTTACTAGTATGGTATATTAAAAATAAATAAACTCGGCGGCAAATAGGGCGGAAATTAAATTTTCTGACTCGACCAAAACTGCAGACCCCCCTTTTTCAGAATCAAATTGTTGTCCCCTTATTTCTTGAATATTAAAAAGAAATGCAAGCTTTTGCATGGTTTTGAAAACGAGCGAACCTGCAAACAGAACGCGGACGTCATAATATATGCTTAAAATAGACGTCATAGAGGACACCTTCTACTTTCATTTTCTCCCGCAGATATAATATTTTAGGGGATGACATGATATTTGATTCTGACGGGGGTGAGTGGCAGTTCTTGTAAATAAATAATCTTGCCTGCCAATAAAAAATGGAGATAAATAATCTGGCCTCTACTTCCAAGGGAAAAAATCTGTCCAAAGATTCTTTACTAGTATGGTATATTAAAAATAAATAAACTCGGCGGCAAATACGGCGGAAATTAAATTTTCTGACTCGACCAAAACTGCAGACCCCCCCTTTTCAGAATCAAATTGTTGTCCCCTTATTTCTTGAATATTAAAAAGAAATGCAAGCTTTTGCATGGTTTTGAAAACGAGCGAACCTGCAAACAGAACGCGGACGTCATAATATATGCTTAAAATAGACGTCATAGAGGACACCTTCTACTTTCATTTTCAAATGTATAAAGTTTAGAGAAGAAACAATATCATACTAGTATACTGCTCACGACACAACATGGACAATGTTATAATTTTATGACTGCAGAAATATTTCGGCAGAATATTTATTTAGTTGCCATCATGTACATTACGCTTTGTGTTGTTCCACGAAAATTGGAATGACAGTTTCCCGCCATTCTGTAATTTTGTTTTGAACAATTGTGACGTCAATGAAATATATAGCGTTTTCATTAAAGAAAAATCTAAACATGCATCTCTATTTGCTAGAAATATTTAAAATATTCATATCAATACAATGTTTACGTATTTAAATTTTTGAAATACAAATTACAAAGTAAAAATTTAATTTTGCATTCCGTGCCATTGGGTGCGGATATGTCGACTAGCTTATACCTATTCCGGTTTAATGCATCATAGTACGTATACTCAGACAATTTAGCTCCCGCCTTGCGGGAGCTTATGATATGAGATTTTTTTAATCCAAACTCTTGGATCAAATAAATGTTTCTTAAAGTAATTCTTTTACAATTTACAAATATCAAGCTATAAAGGTGGGGGCTTTCCAGACAAATAAATATGGGAGGAGCGAGTTAAAGGGCACTTTATGTATTAAAAGTTGGAAGATGGGGGGGGGGGGAGGGGGTTCTCAGGACATTTAATAAAACAACCGGTAGAAAATTTGTATTGGAGGTGCAGTGGTGGAGTTGAAAATACATGTAAGTGCTTTCCAGCCAAACACCCCATATTTCATTTCTGAAATAATCCTGATAGTAAATTGAAATATTAATTTGATCATATTGAAATGATAATTTGATGGAAGAAAAATAATTTTGTTCTATGAGTATCCTTAACAGACAAATGTTATTTAATTTACTTCGTTTTACACATTATACAATCCCATAACTTATTATTAGTTAGAGATACTGCTGTGTAATGTCTGTACGCATTGCTTAATCCTCAACAGCAGAAGGCAGTAAGTATTGTGTTTACTTTCAAGCTTATTATGATTTTCATACTTGATGTCATGTTCAACATGTACTATCTCACATAGTCACACAAAATGTCACGTGACTATTAAAAAAAAACCTTTCATTTGAAATATGACACCAAGCACATTTAATATATTTAAGAATTAACTGTAATAATTTTTTGGTTTATTGAACCATAAACTAAATTTTTCATGGTGCACATTGAATAATCCGCGAAGCGGATTATGTAAAATGTGCACCATTAAAAATTTAGTTTATTGCTTCTATAAACCAAAAAATTATTACAGTTAATACTTATAAATAAATTTATTGATATATTCAGTTCGAAAATTTGGTTAAATATATATTTTTTCCATGAAAATATTAAAATTCGGTTAATTAATTCAGCGTATTAATATTTACACCTGTCAATCACATTGCACGAGGAGTCCGTGCAAATGAAATGTATATAAACTTCATCGTTACATTCCGGTTTAAACTGGATTTAATAAAAGTTTCCTTACGATAATAGGCGTGCTTTAAATTGTCGTTAATCCAATAACATTCTTTCGATTTATAAAAAGTTTACAAGAAATTAAACCCAATTTCCTTTCAATGCAATTGCAACTAATAATTTTCTCAAATTTATTTATTGAATAATGAACTATTAAAAGTATTAGCTATTGATATAAAATTAAGATTGTTTGGGGTTTTTTTTTCAGCTGACAACACAACAGAAAACACCCCAGCTCCTATGGACGTAGATGATGAAAGTAAAACACCTATATCCAAAGAAGCTACAGTGAGTATTGAAATCATGTGACCATGTACAGCAGTCATGTGATCTTTATTTTTGTTTTTTTAAAAATCTTGTGACTTATTTACTTGGCAAATTTACACAAATACTAACTACAATTAAGCACATGCATTAACCAAGTTAACCAGAAAAACAAACTTGAATTATGGCTTTAACCATTTCCTATAAAGAAGTATAACCTAAAGAGTTTGATGGCCTGATAAATTTTGTTCATTTGTATGCCTTGGCTACAACATAATTGTAGATTAACATAATTGTAGATTAATCCTGCGTCATCATCATTAATAGCAGGTCTAGCAACTGGTCAGCTCTGTCTGTTTGTATGTGATGTAAAGTTGGTGTTATATGTAGCATAAAAAAAAAAAACATCTGTCTGAAAAAATAATTATTTTGATTTTTTTGGCAAATTATGTTCATTTTTGGTCAGTTTCTTTAAATAAATGGATAAAAAATAAAATTCTTGCTGCCAGCCAGCTCCATATTTTCAAGAAACTTGGATGAGAATCTAGGAATTATTTTATTATGGCCTTGAATTAGTCTTGTTATCTTTTGTCTTATTCACAGGATGAAGATTATTCAGAAGTGATAAACGATCCATCATTTTTACAAAGTGTTTTAGAAGGACTACCAGGAGTGGACCCACAAAGTGAAGCCATTCAAAATGCAATTAGTTCTGTTAAGGATGGATCTAAGAAAGATGATAAAGATAAAAAAGACTCTAAATAGCAACCAATACTTCTTTTCTTTTTGTGGATGTCTAGTTAAAAATATCTGTGTTTAAGCTTAAGTTATAAAATAACTCCTTATCACATATGGCAGATAATCATCTTATTTTTCTGTTTATAAAAAGAAAGGAAACTGATACAAAGACTGTATAAGAAGGTTATGAGTGGAATCAATATAAAAACATTTTTCAACCATTTATTTCTCATGATTAAGTTTGAAATAAAACATAATATGATTTAAATATGTAATATTTGAGTCTAGAAGTTTCTTTGTAGCCATTGTGAGGTTACCCAGAATAATGATTGTCAATATGTAGATAACAGGGTTTTTATACCCACTGCTTCAAAAATGGGGGGATTATAGTGATAGGGGTGTCTGTGTGTTTGTCCGTGTGTCTGTCCTTCTGTTACACCTCAGGGTACCCATATCTTATCTGCAACTCCTTCTAAACCCCTCAATAGATTTTCATGATCCTTTCACACAATCTGTGACGTTAGGCAAATATGCAACTATTGTAAAATTTTACCAAAATGATTATGGGGTTTCGCATACTGCCATGGCAAAACATTGACATAGCTGTTCCACTGCAAGGAGTGCCCTTCCCTTATTTGCAACTCCTCCAAAACCCCTCGATGGGTTTTAGTGATACTTTCACACAATCTTTGTGACATTATGTAGATGTTCACCTGCTATTTTAAAATTTTATCAGAATGATTTTTGGTTTTTCCCATAGCAAAACATGGACTTTGCTATTTGACGATAAGGGGTACCCATATCTTATCCCCAACTCCTCCTCCCCTTTGATGGATTTTCATGATACTTTCATACAATCTTTGTGACATAATGTAGATGTGCACCTCCTAGCTTAGAATTTGACCAAAATGATTTTTTGGGTTTATCATAGCAAAACATAGACTTAGCTGTTTGACTATAAGGGTACCCATCATTTATCTGCCACTCGGTCTAAACCCCTTGATGGATTATTATGATACTTTCACACAATCTTTGTGACCTAATGTAGATGTGCACCTCCTATTTTATTATTTTATCAGAATGATTTTGGGAGGGGACAGAGGTATGTATTTGTGAGCTATTGCTCACAGTTTTTCTAGAAATGTGGTGGTATGTAATAGGTGAAAACAGAATTACTGAATAGGAATTATTACTTCAAATGCTGTGACCTCATGACTAAAGAACCATGTCAAAATACTATTTTTAGCTCACCTGGACCAAAGGTCCATGTGAGCTATTGCCATCACTTGGCGTCCGTCGTCGTCGTCGTCGTCGTCCGTTAACAATTTTTCAAAAATCTTCTCCTCTGAAACTACTGAACAGAATTGAATGAAACTTGGTATGATTGATCCTTAGGGTGTCCTGCACCAAACTTGTGTTTCGATTTTTGATCTGTCAAAAAACATGGCCGCCGTTACTAAAAATAGACTAGGGGGGTCAGACTACTGTTTTTGGCTTATAAATCAAAAAGTATAAGAGATAGAGGAAATCTGAGGCCACGCTACTGATTCAGCATCAAAAGCTCTACAAAAGTCTCCATTTGGTCAAAGTTGTCAGATGACCCCTTATAGGGGTTACGGCCCCTTAAAGGTGAAAAATAGCATTTTTTCATGTTTTTGGCCTACAGAATGAAAACTATTGCAGATAGAGATTAGCTGTTGCTTGCTTAAATGTTAAGCTCATTTAGCTCTACGAAAGTCTCCATAGGGTCGAAGTTGTCAGATGACCCCTTATAGGGGTTACGGCCCCTTAAAGGTGAAAAATGGCCATTTTTCATGTTTTTGGCCTACAGAATGAAAACTATTGCAGATAGAGATTAGCTGTTGCTTGCTTAAATGTTTAGCTCATTTAGCTCTACGAAAGTCTCCATAGGGTGGAAGTTGTCAGATGACCTCTTATAGGGGTTACGGCCCCTTAAAGGTGAAAAATAGCCATTTTTCATGTTTTTGGCCTACAGAATGAAAACTATTGCAGATAGAGATTAGCTGTTGCTTGCTTAAATGTTTAGCTCATTTAGCTCTACAAAAGTCTCCATAGGGCGAAGTTGTCAGATGACCCCTTATAGGGGTTACGGCCCTTGAAAAATAGCGTTTTTTCATGTTTTTGTCCTACAGACTGGAAACTATTGCACATAGAGATTAGCTGTTGCTTGCTTAAATGTACAGCTCATTTAGCTCTACAAAATTCTCCATAGGGTCCAAGTTGTCAGATGACCCCTTATAGGGGTTACAGCCCATGAAAAATAGAGATTTTTCATGTTTTTGTCCTACAGAATGAAAACTATGGCAGATAGAGATTAGCTGTTGCTTGCTTAAATGTTCAGCTCATTTAGCTCTACAAAATTCTCCATAGGGTCGAAGTTGTCAGATGACCCCTTATAGGGGTTACGGCCCCTGAAAAATAGCGATTTTTCATGTTTTTGGCCTACAGAATGAAAACTATTGCAGATAGAGATTAGCTGTTGCTTGCTTAAATGTTCAGCTCATTTAGCTCTACAAAATTCTCCATAGGGTCAAAGTTGTCAGATGACCCCTTATAGGGGTTACGGCCCCTGAAAAAAAACGATTTTTCATGTTTTTGGCCTACAGTATGAAAACTATTGCAGATAGAGATTAGCTGTTGCTTGCTTAAATGTTCAGCTCATTTAGCTCTACAAAAGTCTCCATAGGGTCGAAGTTGTCAGATGACTCCTTATAGGGGTTATGGCCCCTTATAGGTGAAAAATGGGGTTTTTGGCCTATAGAATGAAAACTATTGCAGGTAGAGAAAAGCTGTTGCTTGCTTAAATGTTCAGCTCATTTAACTCTAGAAAAGTATAGGGTCAACATCAAGACCAGGTGAGCGATTCAGGTTCCTGGGAGCCTCTTGTTTTTTTTTTAATCTTGTTAGTCATTAATTTGAAAAATGCAGGTGGGTCCCAGAATTTTATTTTTCAGCAATGTATTTGATCATAAGTTTTTATACAACACATACTAAAATAGAGGAGCATAGAGTGTTCAGGTCCTTTTTCTCTGTCCATTCATCCATTCCATCAGGTTTAATTTGCTCTTCCATTGATGAAAGTATATCATGAAACTTTATACTGATATGCATCTATAGGACTACACACAAAAATCATCATAAAATTGTACTTGTCTCATTAAATTATGGTTGATTGTTCCCCAAAAAAGGGGTCAGTGTTCTCCTTTTATCACAAAGGTAAGGTGGGTGTTATGAGAACCCCCTTAACCAGGTTTTTCTTATTTTTGCAGACCTTTTGGTATTTTAACCAAGAGAGATTTGTTTTTATTTAACTAAATTTATTAACCATAAGATTTACAAAATGTGTCTCTAAGTGTTTTATCTGAAAAAAATGATAGGAAATGTAATGCAAATAGGTAACTTTTCATGGAAATTGGGATACAAGGGCACTTTAGATTATAATCAGAACCATTGGGGCACTATTAGGAAACAAATGCCAATGAAGTCTTCAGATTTTATCAAATTATATTTTATAAATTTTCTTGTCATCCCATAGTGCATGATGTGATACTCCTTAGTAGGCAGAATTTTACCAGGAGCAGTAACAGCTTTCTAACTTTGTTTACAAACTCATGCATTTCCTTGCCAAAGTCATAACAAAGGAGTGCTCCTATTTAAGGAGATTGATACCTAACAGAATAGAGAACAGAACCGAGTCCAGTGTCGCAAATCACCTGTTAATTACCTAATTAGTTCAGATATCAATGCCTCCTAATTAAATGGCAATTAGTTTTTATTATACCCCGCCACACGAAGTGGCAGGGTATTATGTTATACCCTCAGTTTTTTTCGGTGTCTGTCCGTCCGTCCGTCCGTCTGTCTGTCCGTCTGTCTGTCCGTCCCCCGAAGGTTTCCGACCAATAACTTGAAAACGTGTCAAAGGATTTGAATGATATTTTACACAGCTGTTTAGTACAATAAAATACAGGTCAAGTTCGATTTTCAGCATGATCCAAAAAATAGTTTTCGAGATAGGCCACTTTGAAAAATCAAATTTCATGAAATTTTGAGTTTCCGACCAATAACTTGAAAACGTGTCAAAGGATTTAAATGATATTTTGCACAGCTGTTTAGTACAATAAAATACAGGTCAAGTTTAATTTCCAGCTTGATCCAAAAAATAGTTTTCAAGATAGGCCACTTTGAAAAATCAAATTTTATGAAATTTTGAGTTTCCGACCAATAACTTGAAAACGCGTCATGGGATTCAATTGATATTTTGTACAGCTATTGAGTACAATAAAATACAGGTCAAGTTCAATTTCCAGCATGATCCAAAAAACTGTTTTTGAGATAGGCCACTTTGAAATCAAATTTTATGAACTTTTGATATTATGACGTGGCGGGGTATCATTTAATGTCCCATTACATGCCCTATTTTTTAAGTTGGCTTGGAGCTGTAAATGTGGCAATCACTCATTAGCTTCAAATAATGTGTAACAGTTGACATAGAAAACAGGATATTTTCAGAAAATTACCGACCACCTAACCCAAAGAAAAGGTGACCGACAAACCCGGCTTAAAAGGCGAAAGGAGAACAGGAGAACACTGGGGGGGGGGGGGGTGTAATATTAGGTTAACCTGCAGATGTAAACTAATCTTTCATGAGGGTAGTATGATGTTATATTGAAACTTTAAACATGTATATGCATCAGAATATAAACATGCAAAAATCATTATACACAAGGATATCAACTTGATGATTCAATCATTGCAGAAAAGAAGTGAGTTGGGACATCATGTGACAATATTTTCTGGATATATTACTTATGGTTTTTAGTCCCCTACCTACTGACGAAAACGGAAGGGGACTTATGGTTTGCAATCTGTCTGTCACGCCTTAGTTTTTCGCACTGTATTTTTTCAGGCTTGTGGATAATTTGATTTTTGCTTTGTGAGTCTACCATGATGAGGGACAGATCAAGTATACGTTCCTTTTTGTTCTGCTAATTTTAAGGAAGTTATGGCCCTTTGAATTTTGAAGATGCACTGAAATTTCAGTTTTCCTCACTTTTTTTTGTCTCGCCTGCGACGGATAGTCGCGGAAGGCGAGACATAGGTATTACTTTCCGGCGGCGTAAACTTTTTTGTAAAACTTTTGTGGACAATGATTTGCTGGAAAAGTATAATAGCTAGACATCTGATATTTGGTATACAGACAGTTCAGGTTATGGTCTACACAACTGTCACCATGCCGTTTGACCCTGACCCCTTTTTCATGCTCCAGTGACTCTATGAACTTAGGTCTTTTTTCAGATCCAAAACTTTTTAAAAGACTTTTGTGGACGATGAATTGCTGGAAAAGATTATAGCTAAGCATCTGATATTTGGTATACAGACAGTTCAGGTTATGGTCTACACAACTGTCACCATGATGTGTGACCCTGACCCCATTTTCACGCTCCGGTGACTCTGTGAACTTAGGTCTTTTTTCAGGCCATAAACTGTTTTGTTAGACTTTTTTGGACAATGAATTGTCCAATGGAAAAGTATAATAGCCTGGCATCTGATATTGGGTATACAGACAGTTGAGGTCATGGTGTATGCAACTGCCACCATGTCGTGTGACCCTAACCCCATTTTCACACTCCATTGACTCTGTGAACTTAGGTCTTTTTCAGGCCGAAAACGTTTTTGTAAGACTTCTGTGGACGATGAATTGCTGGAAAAGTATAATAGCTAAGCATCTGATATTTGGTATACAGACAGTTCAGGTTATGGTCTATGCAACTGTCACCATGCCGTTTGACCCTGACCCCTTTTTCATTCTCCAGTGACTCTATGAACTTAGGTCTTTTTTCAGATCCTAAACTTTTTTGTAAGACTTTTGTGGACGATGAATTGCTGGAAAAGTATAATAGCTAAGCATCTGATATTTGTTATACAGACAGTTCAGGTTATGGTCTGTGCAACTGTCACCATGCCGTTTGACCCTGGCCTCATTTTCACGCTCCAGCGACTCTGTGAACTTAGGTCTTTTTTCAGGCCATAAACTGTTTTGTTAGACTTTTTTGGACAATGAATTGTCCAATGGAAAAGTATAATAGCCTGGCATCTGATATTGCGTATACAGACAGTTGAGGTCATGGTCTATGCAACTGCCACCATGCCATGTGACCCTAACCCCATTTTCACACTCCATTGACTCTGTGAAAGAAGCAGAGGTACCAATGGGGTATCCGAATGTCAAAAGTCCGAAAGGGCAGAGACTAAACCAGTAAACACAAACAAGAACGGGACAAAAACAGACAACACGTAAAACATGGAAACACAAAACAACTGAATATCAATCAACAACGCGAACTCCAGTCGAAACAAGAGTGAACTCAGGTGCTCCGGAAGAGTAAGCAGTTCCTGCTTGCTATAGCACACCCGTCGCGTTGCCAATAGTCCATTTAGTGAACTTCCAATAGTGAACTTAGGTCTTTTTACAGGCCGAAAACGTTTTTGTAAGAATTTTGTTGCTGGAAAAGTATAATAGCTAGACATCTGATATTTGGTATACAGACAGTTCAGGTTATGGTCTACACAACTGTTACCATGTTGTGTGACCCTGACCCCATTTTCACGCTCCAGTGACTCTGTCAACTTAGGTCTTTTTTCAGGTCGTAAACTTTTTTCTAAGACTTTTGTGGACGATGGATAACTGGAAAAGTATAATAGTTAGATATGCGATAGTAGGTATACAGACAGTTCAGGTTATGGATTACGCAACTGTCACAATCTGCAGGACCCTGATCCCATTTTCACGCTCTAGTGACTCTGTCATGGAACTTAGGTCTTATTCAGGCCACAAACTTTTTTGTAAAACTTTTGTGGACGATGAATTGCTAGAAAAGTATAATAACTAGGCATCTGATATTGGGTATACAGACACTTTTTGTGTTTATGTCAAGAAATGAAAGCTTAGGTAGTTGATTTTGGTGATGGTGCCGGCAGGCGAGACATACTTTTAGTGGCCACACTTGTTTTGATAATGGTTTGATTTTTGGTATGTAAGTCTACCATGATGAGTTACAGATCAAATATTGTTCTGCTAATTTTTACAGGAGTTATGCTCCTTTGGCCTTTAAACTTGAAAAAATCACTGAAAATTTAGTTCCACACTTTTTCCGTGAATGTTTATAGATATTGATCTTGTTTTGGGTATGTGAGTCTTTTATAATAAATTACAGATCAACTTTACATTTTGTTCTGTTCTGCTTATTTCTACCACAATTATTACCATTTTGTCATTTAGATATGTGGGCTGGTAGGGGACTAAAAATTGTTTTCCAATTACCTTAGAATGCTTCTTAACCAATATTTTCATGATTCTAGTATTAGAAATATAGATAGTTATTGTACTGTATTTTGCCTAATGAGGTGAGCTTTGTATACAGATCATCAGAGTACTTTTGTTTTACAGGAAAGACTAAGGAAACTATATGCATGAACTTTCTCTTAATGGCTAATAAAGTGCTGAATTATAACCATGCATTTTTAGTTTGAATATGCAAATTGATAATTATACATGAAGATGTGTGTCTTTTTGAGTTGGTCAATATAATGCATTAAACCTGTGATTATCTAAGTTTAAAATTGTCAGTATCAAATTAGAACTATTGTAATTGCTAGTATCAAAAAGTTTAGCTTTCTATCCTTATATTGAGAACTAAAATCTCTTAAGTTAGCATGACCTTCTTTAAGTGCAGGATTCAGGTTTCAATATATTAACACTGTGTTGATAAATGTTCAAGTCATTATGCTTACACTGATGCATCCGAATATTTGGAAGAATAGTGAAATATAATTGACCAGATTTCACAAAGGTAATACAAATGTGTAATAGGGAATGTTTGGCGAAGTGCCTTGCAGAAAGAATATTTAGTCACAGTTTTCCCAGAAACTACTTATCATTATTGACCTCTTAATATATGATACCTTTGGTCAATTTATTTTGTTATTTGGTTACTGGATTTGAAGTAAGGCAATAAACATTTTTATTAAGATTTATGATATGCAACAAATAGAAAATTAAGCACAGTCATAAAGAAAAACTGTTGCTTCTTCAAATGCAGTGGCAGTTGGATCTTGGATCCCTTTTCATTTGGAAAATTTGTTACTTTCTCTCTGAATTTGAAAATTATCCTGAAACAAACACTTTTGTCATTTTTTTTGTTTTGGGCCACCCCATTCTGAAAATTAACTGCTCCATTGTTAAACGACTCCTCGGTAAATGCAAATAAAACAAAACCCACCACACCATTTGACCAAAACTTATCCAGTCCACTCCAGTGACTGCAATTCTACCTTGTCTCTTGCAGCAATTTTAAGACCATTGTACACTATAGTGAAGATTTTAGTATGAAAAACTAGATGCAGTAACAAAAAGTCTTTCGTATATGGTCACTGATACACGATGACTGGTTTCCATACTTGTTAGTTCTACTCGGTACATCTAGTAGGTTGAATTTTCCGTCCTTGTCAAATTTTACTGTGGCTTCGATCAGTCCATCTCCGGGTGATGCTTGTACAAGTATCAGATATCTCGTTTCTTCTTCTTCTGGCTTCTTAAAATATTTCCAAATAGAAAAGAATTCAACATCTCCCGTATGCTTCAGTCCAAGTGAAATTCCCTGGGCGTCTTTTATCTGTTGTAATCTCATAAAAGCACATTTATCATTGTCGGGTTCTAAAAGTTTGTTTATCTCATTTATAATAAATCGGCCCATCCTTTGGACATCAGACTCAGGTCTGTCGATTGCTATTGGTTTAGATATATAACAGGAACAGAAATGCTCTGGTATGCCTGCATCCAAACAATTGCGGCGTTGTGGAATCCTATTGAATAAACTGATTCCTCTTTCGTTTGAAACTATATTGGACTGGAACTGAGAGTTTAAGATTGCTTCCAATGTTTTGTATATGTCGTAATGTGATGTAAGTCTCTGCGCATTATCTAGTAAATTTTTATACGCAAACGGATGCAAGGTTTTAAATGAACGAGGGGGCACTATCATCAATAACGGCATTCTTTCCTCGATTCTTCCAACGAATGTGTTTCTTATAGCATCGATTCTGGAACCATGGTCACTTAGAAATATAAGAAAAGAATTTTCTAGATGACCGCCATTTTTCATCCATATAAGGAAGTCTTTGAAATCTTTGTCTCCTAATTCAAGAAAATTGACATAATCATGACTCAATTCATTTATCCAAGAGATAGCAAATCTGCGCTTCTTCGAGTATTTTTGTACAAAATCTTTGTAATACTGAATTGTCAAAACATGCTTTGGAGTATTACCGTAACACAGTGAGGACTTTTTCCTCACGTTGATTTTATTAGCTTCTAAACCGATGAATGCGTCGTCTAACAATGTAGAAACCAAATCTGTTTTCTTGATTGCTTTCCAAAATGGCCGCATATAGTGATGAGTTGGCTGCTTGTTAAAACCCTTCTTGCCTAGATTGAATGTGTGCATCTCTGGACTATCTTCGCTAAAATAGGTGACGTAAGATTTATCAGAAAAGTTTTTCCAAATAAATGGGTACTCGTCAAAAGGACCGGACACGGGCGGTAACTCTGAGGTGAAAGGTTGTTTCCCTGTTAGCATTGTAACCAGGTTAGGAAACGTATTATCACCGGTTTTCATATGACCTTTGAACTCCACTGCAGACAGCTCTTCCTTCAAATATCTGTATGTTAATGGAAGCTTTCGTATGCTTGCTAATCGTGATACCGCATCAACTCCAAACATAAAAACACTATATTGATCTTTGCTTTCAGACCGTATATGATCTTTCTTGTTTTCTGAATAAGCTTGCAGGAGAATTTTGTCTAAATGGAAATCTCTTGCTATGTCGTAACATTTTACTCGTAAGAAGTCTGAGTTTATATAGACTGGACGAGTAAATGTTTCTTCTTTTGGCAGAGTTACGTAATCGTCATCCTCTCGTACAACCTCGCTGTATCGACAATGAAGCTTTTTCAGGTCTTTTCTTTTTGCTTCAGATTTATTGAGACGAAGTTTACCAACTTTGTCAATAAATATCACATCTTGACTTGAATCACATACAAGAGGATCAGGACTCCAATTGAATTTTAAAATAGACTTGTCCCACGGGTCCAAGTCGGGTATTATGCAATCACTCTTTATATCAGTGTTCAAAAATGTATAACGTGGACCGACTGTTAGTCCCGAGAAGAGATATATTGAAGCAAAAATTGCCATGCACACAAGAATTTTCTGACGTCTTCGTGATCTCCAGAATCCCATGACTTATCATTTCGTTTTAACACCAAGGAAAACCGGCATCATGCATGTCATGGCTGCCATTAATTAAGACCAGTAGTTTTCCTTTTCCACACTCAACCAAACATGACCAGAAATACCACATACATGCCTGGAAAAAAATTAGAAACATTCTATAGAATGTGAACGAACAATAAAAAATCGTTTTCAAAGCAGTTAGTTTTTCGATTTATATTGTTTTCCTACCGTATTAAAGCGGGTTAATTCCAAGAAGAAGGTGGCATGCTTTGGTTGTCAATATTATCACTATTTAATCTCAACAAGTGATCTCGATATCAATACATTTATATGTAATTTTAATTTTAATTCTACTGATATCACTGTCTTCATTAGGCTAACTGAGAACTCGGTCTGTTGGTCTAACTTAACATGGAGGCTATATAGAAAAAAGTATGTTGGTGAATCGGCTTCAGGTCTGTTGAGAGTGAAATATAAAAACCCTTGTTTGCCTGTTTTCGATAAAACAAAAAGGCGCCATTGCAGTGTACTGAAAGTTTTTTTGAAAAATAAACATAGTCTTTGTATCTTTACATTAAGGGAAAGATTGCAGTTTTATAAACAAAACTTCCAGCAGTAAAAAAGTTTAATTTATATTATAATATCGTGAAAAATAGAGTTTTATTGAAAAATAGGCCTGCTAAAGTCTGTTGGTGAGTCGGCTTATAGACACATTGTCAGTTTAGAGTTCATTAGCAGAGATATTATCAGTCTATAGTTCATATTTACAGGTTTTAAGGTAATTTATAATTTTCGTATGATCTGGGGTTCGAATAAAAATGCTCCTTTTTTTAAGTTTGGAGGTATTTATAATTTACCAAGTTATAAATTAGAAATAATAATTTTACTATACAGCAAAACATTTGAGAGACTTTAAAATAAAAATTTACAAACTTTGAAATAGATAGGAGTAAGGATATGATGATACCTTCAAATATAGCTATCTTTTTTTAGGTCGACGGACGTGGTCAACTATAAGGGTTCACCGATTAACTCATTGAATAACGTGTAATAAGAAAACGATTTTAGGACATCACTTAAGCATCTGGAGAAATATATTAAACTTCATAACATGGATGAAAATGTGCTAAAGACTTCGAGGCAATTATTTTTCTCACTATATAAAACATGGAAGTCATACTATTTAGTGCTATCCGAATTAAATGCTGTTTCTAATCAAACAATGTAACTTTGAATAAACGCTAAGATCTGCGTTGGACCATACAAACAAAACCCCGTTTTATTATGAAAGCTTATTTGGGTCACATTATGTGATGCCACATAAAAAAATCATCCCACGATTTGTCAATTCGTGGCCACGATTTAATAATTCGTGGCCACGAATTGTTAAATCGTGGGAACGATTTGTGTTGATTTTTTTATGTGGACCCAAATAAGCTTTCATATTTTATACCTAAATGTGATTTATTTCTAACTATTTCATCTTCAATAACTTGATGGGACAAGATAAAATCGAGGGAATGCGAAAATTATCTTGAGGGAACGAGAACTGATATCGAGGGAACGCGGTGTTATCTTGCGGGAATGCGATATTTTAATATCCTGAGGGGACGTGATAATTATCTTGGGGGAACGAGATGTTATCTTGTCAATGAGGGAATGTGATGGTATCGATATGTATATTTTCTATGGCCGCATTCTTCCACCGAGCTTGTTAATAAAATATACTTGCTTCTAAATGTCCGGGAAAAGTTATTCTTTTGCGAAGGCAAAGGCAAGGTTTATTTATAGCAGGAAAGCATGTATACCGGCACAAGTCAACAGACAGCATATTAAGCTATTTCAAAGCTGGCGCGATTATCGAGTTTGACAGGATTGTGGTGGAAGAAAGTCCACAGTTTTAACCTGAAAATCGGCAAAACCACATAGCATGGGCTGTTGCCTATAAACGTATCATGTCGTACCATGCTACTTGTTAGGATTGAACTCACAGCTTTGACAGTCTCGTATTTTGAAATTCATTGTCTTAACCGCTCGGCCATCTTGCTCCAAAGGTCTTTAAATTAAGAAAAAGATAAGAAAATATTTATATCAGAATATTAAGTAGTGGATTTAACGATGGGGTTTTTGTTCGTTTTTTACTGTTAGTGTTCTTTGCGAAATGCTTTTCAATCATACAAAATCGATAGTAACATGTTAAACTTTACTCCCTACAGATCAATCAACAGACTGTGTTCATTATGACCGACTCACAAACTGACCGAGTTTTAACCCAAAAAAAAAAAAAAAAATAAAGGACACAAATATGCATATTTGCATTCATTTTTATCTCATACATCTACTTATATGCCCAACACACATTATACATTATAGCACATTTTACTAAATTCTATGAAAACGGGGCTTTTTTCAAAGACAAAATTCATAAAAAAACACTCGATGAGTAACACACTTTTTCATTTTAAAGCTCTTGAAACTGTTTAAGCTAGAGAAAAAATATCACATGAATACATTCGGCATTCAAAATTGTTTAGCTTAATAATATATACTAGTAGTTTGATTATTAAAGGGAGTAAACAAAATAAATGAAATATTATTGACCTTGCTATGTTTGTCTCGATAATAAATGACCAACAGAACTAGCTGACTAACGAACAGACCCATATTTCCCATATAGCCTATATTCAAAGCTAGATCAACAGACCGAGTTCTCAGTTAGCCGAGTGAAGGAGGTGGATATGAAAAGTTATGCGGAAAATGATCATTATCTTGAGATATGGACTTATCGTGAATTTAGGACTACTTTGTATTTACAAATACTAGTATATAATCTGGGGACAAACTCCGACTCATCCACCTTGATGTGTTTAAGAACGTGTAACAACTCTAGACTGAAATATCAAGAAATCTGTGAGCTACTGTTTACTCGGCATTCCCCCTCTACCCCCGGTCCAATTACTAATAGATGTTTACTGGTTCTTCATTATGTCCTGTCTGCGTAAAAAATATCAAGTCACTGTGATAGTTGCTGACAAAAAAATGATTGACCACAAATATCAAAACTTGAGTAATTCGGTAAACAGGATGTGGATATCCGACAGACCTAATCGGTCAATACTGGCGAGCTGATACAGGATCTCATACTGAAGTCATACACCTAATTTTAAGTTTCTGCGAATAGTTGTTGCAGAGAAACATGTTACCAAAATTTTCAATCATTGACCACTAATATGGAAAATTGGAGTCATCGAGCAGGAAGTAGAAATGCCACAGTCATAAATCGGTTCCTTTTGTTACCCGCTCTTTTTCGAAGCGAGGGTGTATTTACATGACAAAATTCACTCCTTGGTTTCAATGCTGGTAATGAAAAAAAAAGTCTGCATTGATCAAACGAGACAGATTGATGGTTTTTTCCGCTTACCAGATTTAAAGAATATGATGTGTTTTCGTAGTTCTTAGTTTTTGTATTGTAATGCCATCTTTAGCACGCGTTTGTTACTTATATATACAACTTGTTGGTTAAGTAATTAGTATTTAAATCTGAATTCTAAGTAACTTGGTGTCTGTCCTGGAAGCAATGTATCTTCGTCAAAGCTTATGTTTGTACTTAACGTATATTCCCTGATACAAGTCGATTCGGTAATTGCAATTGTCGTCTAACTTGTTAGTTTTTTTTATAGAATATGTAGTATTCATCAATACTTGTCGCAAAATACTTGTAGCAAGTATGATGGCTTACCCTCCAAATTTGAATTTTGAAATTCGATAATTAAAACAACGTAAAGAAAAAAATCCATACAGCACTAAATATGCAAATTTGTTCTTAAACTGCTATATAAACATACAAATTGTCAAAGGCTTGGACGAATGGAAAAAAAAATATGTATGATAATGCATTTGTTTTTATGGAACTTTAAAGAACAGGTGGTAGCTTATCCCTTTTCCTGGTGGTTCTATCCTTCGTTATACCCATTTTTCATTTTATGGAAATCTTATTGAAGGCTTTTTACAGCGAGTAAAATACTGAACAGATTACCTATATGCCTAATCTTCCGGCTAGTGAATAACAATGGACTTTGATCATGTCTTTCGGTATCAGTTAAAACTTACATCTGTTTAAAGGAGATTTACCTGCTGAAAATTTAAATCACATTGGCAAAATAGCCCAAATATGGTATTTGTACAAAAGAAAATGTGCAAAAAAATTGTCAAAGAATTAAAAAAAAAATAACAAATCAAAAACAAAAAGTATTATTTACTTGCAAAATTATTCCCAAGGGGGGGGGGGGGGTAACTTCCTATATAATGGTGTACGTTGATGTGCCAAAAATATGGGTAGTTTTTTTTTTGAAAAATTATATTAAATTGGGTATACTTTTAAGACAATTTTATATAAAAATTGGTATGCTATTCAATTTTCGAAGAAAGTAATCTGATCTCATATAAATATGGGTCATGTTTTGTCCAATTTTATATTTATATGACCCTATATGCCCCATGAAATTCTGCATCAGCAATATAAATCTTCATCCCTCATATTTGGCAACAATTAAGAGCTAAAATATATGTTTATTTGATGTATTAACTTTTTTGTAAAACTTTTGTGGAAAATAACATGAAAAGTATTACGTAGTAACTTCCAGTTTACTGAATATAAATATGGGTCATAAAAAATGTCTATCTTATATAAATAATGGTCATGAAAATTGTTGATTTTATATAAATATGGTCAAATATGGGTAATGAAAATTTGAAATTTTATATAAAAATGGGTATTGAATGTAAATCGAAATCGAAAATGGCACATCCCACCCAAAAAGTGGCCAAGTTACCCCCCCCTGGGAAAACTATAGATTTAAGCAATATTTCTAGATAATTGATTTGATTTTTTTCCCAAAGTAGAACTCTGCAAAATGCAGTGAATACGAAATTGTTCCAAGGTTTACCAGACCGAATCCTAAATTAACAACTTTTCTCCTAAATGTGTAACTAAAATAGATCAAAATTTTTACCAGACCGAAAGAATTTTTACCAGACATTTCATTCGGTCCTGTGAATTTCATATTCACTGAAAATGTTGTGTGATTAAAATTACTTTTTCAGGTATAGGCAGGTGCGCGTCAGTCATTGGATTTGAATCAAGAAACAGGGGCGGACCCAGAAATTTTCGAAAAGGGGGGTCCACATACTGGGTTCTGTGGGCCAAAGGGGGGTTCCAGACCTGAGAAAATTAAAACTTAGTTTAATTATCTCAGTCCAGACCAATTAATTTGGCTGAAAATCTACACAAAAAATTAAAATTTTCGGAGGAAAGGGGGGGTTCCGACCCCCGAAAACACCCTCTGGATCCGCCACTGAGAAAATATTTGAAATAATATTATAAAAGTATATGAATATTAGAAGGGACTTAGAAATTTTCCCGCAAAAATTATTATTTTGAACAACTTCACGGAAAAGTCCGATCTCCTTTTTGACCAATGAGAGGTACAAAATTTCCCGCCGAATTTTACCGAGAGGAAGCCGAAAGGCTCATGGTGTCTTCCGGTGAAAGCAACATTGGAAATAATATCAAAATTTCAGCGGGACACCACTCGAATGTTGTAATTTGAAGGTGCCAGTTAACATTACCATTTAGAATTGCGTATTTGCCTTACACTTTTACTACAATTATGATATTGTTTTACATTTTTAATTTCATTTCTGTGACAAAAATAACAACAAAAATATCCATTTTATTTTGTAACTTGTGGACAACAGCTCCTGATTTTCTTTTACCTTATTCTATTATAAAAACCACTGCATGTTTGTTAAACCAATGACTGAAATGCAAACCATTGTTCTGCAATTCAAAAATACACAATTTCGCAACCAGAATGATCATGCAAATCTCATCAAAGCCTGATCACGGCCCCTTTGTAAAGGCCAATGCATTTGAAGCACGACAAATGCTTGTAAAAGACCCTATTGTGCCACTAGTACACCAAATAGTATAGAGTTTTCACTCCTAGTGGCTACTATCTACCCATGTTGTCTCATTTTATCATTTCCATATAATTCATAGATCTATATACTGTTATTTTGTTACAGTTTCCCCTCTCAAAGCATTCTAAGTCAGGGTCTTCAAAATTAGCACTGCTCTGAAAGGTTTCTTCATCTTGATTAAATCAGGTGCTACATCCAAGGACATTTTTGCACTGTCCATGGGTAAAGTGTTTTATTTTATCTACACGATTACTTCTAATAAGGTCAGACAAGGTACTGTAGGAGAAGACGATAAAGAAATGTGGAATATAATTATATAAAGTGTACGCAACACAACCAACAAAAGAAGCTGCAATTTAAAAAATCACAATGGAAAACAGCCAGCAGAGGTCATTGCGCTACGTCCTGCATAAGACCAAGGCTTAAAATACAATACATAAGATTCAAAACCAATCCCTACATTATCATTTCTGGAGATAGAACAAAAAACAGATAGATGACAGGGACAAACAAAAGCTTTGACAAGGATTCCTGGCTTAGGACAGGCACATATAAAATGTGGCAATGTTAAAGATGTTCAACTAATTTTTTAGGCCCAACCTTACCCTATTGTCTTTGATTGTGCTTAGTTGAGGTTGTTCCAATCTCTGATTGTGTTTGTTATTAAGCTGTATTTTATCGCACCAGATCGAGCATATGGAATATAATATTGTTGACTATAAGATCTATTGTTCTGCCTAATATCTTCAGTTGGCAGAGCTGCTACTCCAAGCAAGCTTTTATGGAATAAAATCTGTCTATTCTCATGTCTTTGTTCTTTCAGTGATTTCAATCTACTGGTAGGTCTTCCATTATGTTTGTCATTAATCCATCTTCATATAGATAGTTGTTAACAACAAAACATGATGCTGTTCTTTGCACCTTTTCCAGTTCCTCTTCCAGGCATTGACAGTATGGATCTCAAACTGTTCCTGCATACTCAAGTATAGGTCTTGCACAACTAAAGTAGCTACATGTATTTCTTTGTTGCAGAAATAGAGGTTCCTCTTTAGCATTCCTAATACACTGTTTGCTTTATTATTTCGGTGACATGTTTTTCCCTTCTAAGGTCTGAAAATACAGTTACTCCTAAGAACTTTATATTGTCTAAAATTTTAATGTTGAGCCTTCCAATTTATATTCAGTCTGTGTGGTGTGATGAGGACATTTACAAGGACCTTGAATTGTACTTTTCCATTTTCTGTGAACTGGGTTAAATTTGAAATTTGTTTTCTGTGAACTATGACCTAAACCACTTCATCAGGATCCCCATTTACATCCTATATTCTTTACATGTTCATTTTATGATCAGTTATATATTTATCCCTTTAATTATGTTCCAAGTCTGTAAAACATCAAAATTGCTTGAGCACTTGTCAGCTGTAAGGGTAACATGCATTCACCTTGTTCTTTTTGATGCGAACCTTCAGGTACAAATAAATACTTGGGCCTTGATGGCCAAGTGGTCTAATTATATAAGGCACTGGTTTAAATACCACACTATTGATCTCTAGCTGATCAACTCTCAGGTGGTGTTCGAGACTCTTGTAATTTTAAATTTTTAAATTTTCTATGCCTGAATCTGATTAGGTTTGTCAGTTATCTGCCTAATGTCAGTGGTTTCCTCCCTGGAAATCCTCCATTTAAACTGACCTCCCTATACATGTATGACCCAGGTGCATCTAAGAGGGTGTTTTACCCTAACACACACACACATAAAGAAAAACCAAAGAAGCATCCGAATGCCAACGCCTTCATGAAAACAAAAACCAGGACACACTTAATCAAAGGAAACCACAGTCAGACCATATATCAAGGGCAGCCATGGGACAACAAAATCTTGCCCATTATATAAAGGTTCATTTTGGCAGTATTTTTCATAAAAGGGATATTTTAGTTTAGTTGCCCTTTAAGGCAGGTTTGACTTTATAGTAGAAAAGATAAATAGCACAAGAAATCTTCAACCATTGACACATGTACACATTTGTATGATGCCTAAAAATAATATCAGCTGACACTTGTGTAATATACATGTATGTATATTGATTTACAGTAATCATAGAGCATGATCCACAGAAATGTCACCATTTATTGAATATCATGTCCATTATTTGTACGTTCACTAGTGTTGATAATTTATAACCTGTACTTTATTTTCAGAATGAAGAATGGACAGTGAATCTGCTGCAGTGCCAAACCAGCAAGCAAAGTCTCCTTCATCTCCAAATAAAGATACAACCATGAATGGCACATCACCTACACCCTCAAACTTCAGGCATCATTTGCCACAAATACCAACCATGAACAGAAATCCTAAAATAGCACAAAGTAAAGCTAGTGCTAAAAAGGAGGTAACTAGCCCACAAAGTGGCAGTGGAACTAAACTTGTGGTTGAGGATACTGTAAAAGTGGTCACTATGGACGCTGAACCCAAGCAAGAGATATCTGTTGAAAAATTGTCAGATACAGGTAATATTTTAGGGTCACAGTTGTAGTACTTATATATATATATAATGATATTTTTATGCCCCCACGACCAGTCAGGGGCGTAACTTATTTAAGTTATTACAGAAAAATCACAACCATTTGTTATGTAATCATAACATCAAGAATTGTCTGCCCTTACAACCTTCACTTGTAATAACATACATGTGTGATTTGTTGAAATAGTATCCTGGGATAACTTACGCAGAGGCAAAGAATGAGTGTTTTTGATTTGTTAAGTCAAAATGTTAATCATATTATGGTCTCATTTGATGCACATACGTTTTATTGTCATTTTGGATCATATAAACAAGTATAGTTTTCCTAATGATTTTTGCTACCTTAAGTTTTATATTTAAGCCCAATATGAAAGGATACAAATCTTTAATTATTGATTTTCACTTAAAAAAACTTACTGAGCAGATTAGCTGTGATTTTGCAGTTAGTTATTATGACTGTTTTACTAAATAACACACAGTTGTTATACTAGACCATGGTTTCCAACAAATCACATATGTATGTTATTACAAGGGAAGACTGTAAGGGAAGACAACTCTTAATATAATGGTTAAATAACAAATGGTTGTCATTTTCTGTTAATAACTTATATAAGTTACCCACCTGACTGATGGATAACTGTATGTCTCGATCAGCTTTCAGGCCAATATAAAAAAATTCAGTAAAGCATTTCTAACACCATACACAAGATTG
The DNA here is from genome assembly GCA_963971305.1 of Arcuatula senhousia. NCBI lineage: Eukaryota > Metazoa > Mollusca > Bivalvia > Mytilida > Mytilidae > Arcuatula > Arcuatula senhousia. The sequence goes on along the minus strand of OZ020305.1, from coordinate 62,459,173 downwards.
ATTTGAAACTTAGTAGGGTTGCTAGATATTACTCTAAGTAGTCATGGTTCCAACTTTTCACCGAATCCTGGCATACGCTGTCATGGAATTTTCAGTATTTTAATTCCAGGCCTTGAAAGTCATGGAATCTGTAAATTCAGGCCAAAGTCATGGAATTTATACAAGAAATGTATTAATGTAAGATTTCTATTATGACCTCTAAGTCATTTTAGTGATCCTTGCACCTACCCTTAGAAGATCCAAATCTACATACATGCATGTTCAAAAATGAATTTTTAAAGCAATTTTTTTTTAACAGAAAGTAAAATATATACATCATCATGATCATCAAATTTTAATTTTGTATGGAATCTGCTATGATAATAGTTATAAACGGGTCATGGAAAACAGATAAAACATCCTTGAAAAGTCTTTAAAATTTCGGAACGAAAAAGGATGGGAATAATGGCAGTTTTCAGACCTGTCAGATTTCTATTTCCTATATAAGGTGTTATATGGGACACAATCCACATTTATTTATTTTCCATTCTTTTCCTGATTATCATGCATTATTATAATTACATGTACATGAATACATACCTATGTCCTGAAAAATGTTAGCAAGTCCATAACAAAAATACAAAATGTATACAATCAAAGATATGAGGACTTTCTAAACTATTTTCACTGACTATCTTACAGGTATTATTAAGTGCAATTATGCTTTAAAGAATATGATTGTTTTGTTTGGATGAAATTTATTATTTTGTGATTTTGTATTAGTTGTATCATTTTTGTATTACAGTTATTGCATTGTAAAGTAGAAATATAGTTAAAAATTTAAATTATAATGTAACGTCATCTTATGTAACAGTGTTTTTGAAAAAGTAATCAACTTGAATCTCTTTTTCAGATACTTCGCAAAAGGAAAATACTGAAAACCAAACTGATACAAAAGAATCAGAGGTTTTATCTACTACAAATAACCCTACAACAGAACAAAGTAATGAACAGAAAACTCCTGTTAAAAAATCTCTAGAGAAATCCCCACTGAAGAAAGGACTAGCTGGTAGTTATAAAAATATATTTGAAGACAAAGTAGTCGAGGGGAAGAGACAAAGAAAACCTAAAGTTATCACGGATGATTTGGTATCGTCACCTAAAACCCCAGAGGTTCCAAAGCCCAAAAAGCGTGAATCATTGCCCTTGGTAGAGGAAGAGAAACCAATTGAATGGTTAGTTGGTGATTGTTTATGGGGAAAAGTAGCTGGACATCCCTGGTGGCCGTGCATGGTAGCTTTTGATCCTAACACAGGAATCTATACAAAGATGCAAGGTATCCATTTAGCAGAAAGATATTTTAATTTTTTTGTTTGTTTCATTTCTTATCAAGAATTATCAGAAATTTCATGTATATTTATGAAAAAAAGTAGATTTTTTAATTTTACAGATCTTATGAAATGTGAGCAGAATATCAAAAGAAGGTAACTTAAACATATAGAAAATCAAATGGATGAAAAGATGGATGGAACAACAACTGACAGTATTTGGTTGACAATTTGCTTTATGAACACAAGTGAATGATATCATTTATGAAAGGTTTCACTCTCTGGTGACTAGTTTTTCTTGCTCTGCTGCAAAATTAACACAACGAAATGGCAGTAAATGTTTAAAATGAACTTTGATTATATTGTCTAGTCTTTTGGAAAAGTATTTTGAAAAAAATAATTCTTTTTATATATAGGTAAAGCACGGTCATACCACATGCAATATTTTGGAATGGAATGTGAAAGGGGATGGGTATCTTCTTCTTCAATCTTGGAGTTCAAAGGTTTACAGGCATATGAAGAACATGTGAAAAGTGCATTTGAGAAAGCAAAAAAATCAGAACGTTCAAAGTTAGAAAAACTCTTTAGGACTTATCCAGGCAGGTTAAAAGCATGGCATATTGCTATTAAGGAAGCAGATGAAGCATTAGCATTATCTAGAAATGAACGAAAACAAAGGTATATATTTGACTATGAACAACCTAAACCAGTTGTGGTAGAACCAGTTCAAGGTGAACCAGTTGCAAGTGTTAATGGTGACACTGAGCAACCTATAGAGAAAAAAGAGGAGGCAAAAGTAAAAAAACGAACATCTTTACCTCCTAAGGAAAAAAATAAAGATGTCAAAGTTCAAAAACGTAAATTGAGTTTAGATGTTGACTCGCCCACAGTTCCTAAGTCAAAAAAGGTAAAAGTGTCGAAGGATGATACTCCAAGTGAAAAGTCTGAAACGCCAAAGCCATCACAAAATGAAGGCTGTTTTGAAGTATTTTGTCAGAAAAATAGGGACTCTATGAAAGAAGAACACCCAACATTTACAGAAGACATGTTATCAGATCTGATGAAACAGCAGTGGTGTATGATGAGTCAAAAACAAAAATCACGATACAAGTCCAAATTTGTCACAGATGAACCAGGTTTGTTAATATCCTCTAATAAATTGTTTCTACCTTTTTTTGACCTTAAACATGTTAAATGTGTCTGAGTATAAAGTAGGTATGGAAATTTTCACTAAAATTTGTTTACAAGTTCAGGCTTAGCAAAACATTAAAATGATATGTTCATAAAGTTTAAGAACTTCATGAGAGAATATTGAGATAACTACCGAGTAATGTAAACTTAGATAAAAATCAAGTGATATCAAATGCAATTGATGTTCAACAGTTCTCATTTGTTGTGTAAATCAAAGTTGATATAAACTGAAAATAGTTATAAAGCAAATTCCTGCCATTTTTGTGTTGTACATTTTTAATAGTGACTATTTTTTTACAGAAACTAAAAAGAAAAGATCGAGTAAACCTACAGCTAAAAAGATAGAATCAGAAGAGATGGAGGTTGATGAACCAGAAGTAGAAGAGAGCAGCAAGAAAAAGAAACAGAAGGTTGGAGAATGCTTCTAAAATGTTTAATGAAACGATTTTGTAGTCTAAAATATTATCGAAGTGTCCTGTATCTCGTACATGTAGTTTCATGAATATTCTTCTTCTATTTGTGGGTGACATAAGGGTTTTTTTTTGTGTAAGAAAAAAAAATTTAATAAAAACATGTATTGTTTATACAGTATACACTCTATAGAAATACTTTACTATGATCAATAAAGTATTTAGCCACAGTGCAACATCTTTTATTATGAATAAGTGAAAAAAGAAAAGTCAGTGAAGACAATGAACAACCTGTCTACTGCATATAAAGATAGTTTAAATTGCTTTAAAAGTTTACAGAAGTATTTTAAAACTAGTTAAAAATTTAACAAAACAAACCATTTAATTTTTCCTTTCTCTTCAAAGATACTTTACATTGTTAATTCATGAGGTATAATATACCTACATCAATTAACAATGTAAAGTATCTTTGAAGAGAAAGGAAACATTAAATGGTTTGTTTTGTTAAATTTTTAACTAGTTTTAAAATACAATATTTCAGAGCATAGATAAATTAAAAAAATGTTTTCTAGTGACAAACAGATACTTAAGCATAATTGCATTTATCTTTCATTTTAAACATTATATTAAATTGCTAAACCTAGTGCAATGCTTTGTTGCTTGAACTTAACTCTTTAAATTTGAATTTTAATAAAAAAAAAATAGATGGAGTCAGAAGAACCAGAAAAGACCGAAAAAGTACCAAAAGTAAAGAGGAAGTCACTGAAGGAGCCAAAGAATGTGGTAAGTTATTGGTCCTAGAAAATAAACTGATTATGAAGTCATTGACCCAAATTATAACCTTTAATTTGTTGGTCATTGCCCAGGAAAGTCTGTCTATATTGATGTGAATTTGCATTCAGATTCTTTCATCTTTTTGATGAGTCTGGCTTTGTTCAGTAATAGACATAACTAGAAAAGTTGTAATATTTGTAGTTATGAAAATACAAAAATTAGACATGTGTTTATTTTGACAACTTAAGTTGTATTAAGTATTTAGGGAGTTTGAGTATTAGCTAATGAACCTTTAACTGCAATAAATGTAATTTGCAGAAAATGCTTTAGCCTGTAAAATGTGAAATCAGAAATAAGATTAACTCAGAAGTTTTATTTCGGTTATAAAGTATATGTAAACAAAATCACAAAAAATAATTAGGGGTGACTGAAAATCCCAATTTTTGCTTTTGTCCAAATGATGAAGTCTTGATTTTACATGATGAATTGATTTGTCATTGCTTCACATTTGAACACTGACTTGGGATAGTCAAATTCCTCTATAACTTACATGACTTAAGTCAATTTGTTTTCTTTATCATAGATATAAATGTTTATGTAACTGTAATATTATTATTTTTTTTTAGACTGGATCCAATCTGGTACCATCAGAGGAGATAAATGAGAATGTAATAGAAGAACAGGTTTTTACATTTTTCTTATATTTATCACATGGTTGTTTTAAACTGTTGGTAACAGGTTTTCTAAGGGCTATCTGAAAAAAATATGTATAGGGGATTTAAAGGGGCTTGTATGGGTGCTGGTCAATATGAGTAGGACTGTATGAAAAATAAAAATAAATTTATGTTTACCCGGTAGTTTGGTCTATAAAAAAAATTGTCTTCCTCGTTCCAATACTTTTTTCTAGAGTGACCCTAGTGGTTTTGTTTCAGAGAAATCTCAAGTTTATCTTATATTATTATCTAAAATAATTGATCTTTTTGTTCATGTTCTAATGTTTCTATGGCAAAAACAATGAAATTGTGTTCCTTGATAAAGATATGTAACTGCAGAGGTAGTAAAAAACAGAATTTATAATATGTGCAATAAATGGAACCAATGTAGATAGGAAAATGTATATGTAAGAATTTTTTTATTCAACAGGAAAATGGTAAATCTGCAGCTCCTAAACCCACAGGGCTAGAGAATGAAGAGCCAGATTTTGAAATCCTGAAATTGACTTCAGCGGGTCCACAAAAGGCAGAAAAGATCTGTCAGATTTGTGAGAAAGATGGTGGAGAGCTGGTAGATTGCACAGGAACATGTCTGGGGACATTCCATGCTAACTGTATAGGACTGAAGATTTCTGCTCCAGAGAACTTTAAATGTGATGAATGCTCTACTGGTATGGTTTGTTATATTTTTATGGCAACGGGGTACCAGTGTAAGAAAACATTTTCTTATCTTCCCAACAACCATAAAGCATTTAGTAAAAAATGGGAATACTCTAACAAAATGTTTTTACCAATGGCCAACAGAAACTTGTTGTTCTCTTGTCTTCCGTCTGTAAGTCTGTAACACTTTTGTTATGGTCCATGACTGTGATACTAGATGTTGGGGGCCAATGATATTTCACTACTAGATGTGTCTTTTATAGTGCTACACCAACCACTAGAAATGAGGTCGCTGTGGCCTATATTTAGCCGAGTTGCAACCAAGTTGAAATCGGTATTGTTATCATGACAGATTGGTTTCTGGACCATAACTCAAAAAGTTGTCAACCAATTTTGAAGAATCTTTTGGGCGTTGTTATATACCATAACAGGAGGAACCCCATTGATTTTGGGGCAACTCAGCTTTTGCACCCCTGTACAAATTGATTTTTTACACCTGAACGACTTCGGTTTAGTTCTTGATTAAGTTCCATATCTCGGATACTTCATGTTAGGCGTCAATGGTATTTCATCACTAGATGTGTCTTGGTTAGTGCTACACCATCTATTTGAAATTGGGTCACTGCACACAATTTTTAACACATGAACAGCATTGGTTTAGGTCCATATCCCAGGTAATACAATCATGTTTGGGGTCAGTGATATTTCAAGGATGGGAGGGCCATCCTGCAGCTCATTAGACACATTTTCTAGTTGAATGAGTTATTTCTGAAATAGAAAATAGGTCTTTTAATTTGAAAGGGTATGACATATTGTCAATCACTTTAATAAGGACATGTTTTGAACTCTTGTTTATCTTTATTTTGTAAAAAAATACACCATGTAATGTTTTGAGTAAAAATGAAAGACTGACCATTGCACAATATTTTTTCGAGATGTTAAATGTTTGAAACAGTCTCACATGTTTAAAGGAACCTTATCAATCTTCAAGTAAGTTTGTGCAAGCTATGGTGGTGTATAAAAAAAAATTAAAAAGAATATACAGAATGTTAACCTCAGGAAAAGAAATGCAATTTTGATTTAACATATATGATTTGATTTAAAACAGGGAAACAGAATTGTATTAGACGTGTTAGATTTTTTTTACTTTCAGGAAAGCACGTATGTTTTCATTGTAAAAAGGCTGATGCACTAACCAAGAAATGTAGCGTTGTTCAGTGTGGAAAATATTACCATGAGGATTGTATGAAGAATTTACAGTACGCTAAAACAGACAATAAAAACTTTATATGTCCTCTTCATGTATGTGAAAGTTGCTGTGCAGAACAAACTAAGAAAGAAAGATCATCTAAAGGTATTAAAACAAAGCCAAAAAATGACTATTGAAGTTGTGAAGCATTGAACATACATGTATATTCTGTAGGATATAAGAATAAACACTTAAAAATTTAATAGCGAGCATAGCTCGCAAGCGGGCACGAAGTGCCCGCTCGAGCGGAGAGCTCTACGGTATTTGTTTCCGCGAGAAATTTGCTAATGCTGATTTAGATTTTTTATGGTCCGGAAAGGGCTATTATTTTTACAGGTCCGGAGTGAATGTTAAAATAATTTACAAGAAAAGAAATAATGCTTAAAAAAATAATAAATTGCGTTTTTTACAAGAAAATAATATTCTTAAAATGATAAATACACATAAGCTGCTCGTTTCGTCTTGGTTATATGCACATACGAAACTAACGTGTCTCGAAGCTTAATCGCCCCATACCATCTCGCCCCAAAATAAGCAAATGGAAATATTGGAAATTAAATGATAGCGATATCCCTGAATGTCGACATTTAGAACCAAAAAAACGTAGTCCCTTTTAGCTATGCTCGCATTTAGGCAATGCCTACTCCATATTATAAATATGAAGTTAAAGTAGCAAATTGACCCGGTCTGGCATGTTGATGTGGTGAAATCAGAGTTCTCCCCAGGCCCTTATAACAACCCGACAATATGATGCTATCTGGTCCAAATTTGATGATATCAAAAATTGTCTTTATTATACACTAAAGGGAATGTGATGCTATAATTTCAAACCAGAAGATGCTTTTGTTAAAAATGAAAAAAAAAAAACAGAATGCATTAAAGAATTTCTGAGGAGAACACTGGAAGAGGAGTTCATATAAAAAAAAGCCAAATGCTGTGAGGCTCTTTATATACCTGCTCCATTTCCCTCACTCTTAAAAGAAAATGACATGGCGTCCTTTTCCTTCACTTCTAGTTTGCATATTATTTATTAACTATATATTTAGATAGCAAATTTATTATATATGTTTTTAGGAAGTTTAATGCTCTGGTCATATGATCATTAGAACCCCCAAAAAGTGGAACCACTCTCTATGATGCCAGTATTAAAAAAAAACTATAGCCATATTAAATCTTCTGTTTTCAGGTGCCAGGTTTATGAGATGTGTTAGATGTCCTACAGCCTACCATGTTGGAGATTTCTGTGTGGCAGCTGGAAGTTTAGAGCTACCTGGATTAAACATTGTCTGTCCTAAGCACTTTACTCGCTCGAAGAGTAAAAAACCTGTACATAGTCATGTCAATGTGTCATGGTGTTTCTCATGTAATAATGGTATGTTACTTTTAACCATCATCAAACTTTTTAACATTTTTATGGAACAATAATTAAATGTAACTCAGGTTATTAGATCATGTAGATGTAACATTCCCTTTTAGCTGATAAAATTAAGGATCTGTAGAAATTCTTAAATCAATTACAACGATATAAAAAAGCTACATCTGTTAAAAAAAATCTAGAATGTTGTTCAATGTCTTAGAAATAAATAATTAAAATTATATCATTTAATTTCAGGTGGTTCATTAATTTGTTGTGAGAGTTGCCCTGCAGCTTTCCATGCTGAGTGTGTCAAGATTAAATCGACAGAAGGGAGTTTTTTCTGTGCTGAATGTTCTGCAGGAAAGAGACCATTATATGGAGATATTGTTTGGGTCAAATTAGGGACTTACAGGTAAACATGCTGCTACATTCAGTCAAATAAAGTTTTTTGATAGGACCGTTTTCAAGACATGGAATTTTTTAACTTCAATAATTTTGATTTAAAAAGTTGAAATAAGAAACAGGTCTCTTCTACTAAGATAAACAACCCAAACTTTATTATGTTGATGAAATTCCAGAATAAATATGCCAACATAAATTAAACAATATTTTACTAATCTTATAGACGTTACGAACGCTATTGCGTCCTTGTTTAAATACAGCATTTTCCTGCCTTGATAATGTCTTTTACATGCTTTCAATATAATTGAAATATATTAAAGCTGCCTATTGTTATAATCGTAAAAGCATAACCTTTTTAGATACTATCTGTGCGATATTCTGCTTTTGAAATGAAATGTGCAAAATATGTGAAAACTGTGAATTCATGTAAAAAACGCTTGTCCAGCATAACAAAACTGTCTTGCAGTCTAGTTGCAAGATTGAACTTAGTGAAATTTTGCATAAAGCAATAACTTCACATATAATTTATGGCTCCATTCTCTAAATAGCATTTGCAAAAGGGTAAAATGCTATTTTTAAGATAAATTGAATTAGTAGATTTTGCTGTGCAATAAGATGAGCCTTTTGCCTGTTACATATACAGACAAATTTTATATAATTTTATCATTATTCAGATGGTGGCCAACACAAGTATGTGTCCCAGCTAATGTACCTACCAATATTCAGAACATGCCACATACTGTTGGAGAATTCCCTGTCCAGTTCTTTGGTTCAAAAGACTACTATTGGATCCACAAGGGCAGGTGTTTTGCATTCCAAGAAGGTGACAAGGCATCAAAGGAGAGCACTGCTAATAAACATTTAGCTAAAATCTTTCACAAAGGTAAGCAACAATTCCTTAGTGACAGAAAAATAATACAAGTTGAATGCTTATGTTGTATGTGTTTCCAAAAACATCTTTTATCATGCAAGACATCAGTCATTCTATTGATTAAGGTAGTACCTTTTAAATCATTTAAAGGTTTATAATTCAAATATTTTAAAACTAATTAAGACTTTGCAGTTTAACTGAATAGAATTTAAATTTTACAGGTGTAAGTGAAGCTACAGAAGCCTTTAAGGTTTGGAAGGCAGTCAAAGCTAACAAAGAGCAAGTAGAAAAGGAGAAACAAGACAGGAAACCAGCTCCATTTAAATATGTTAAGGTAAATACATGTAAAGTATAGTGCAAAATGGCTAGCAGTGTGTGTTACATGTATCATTTGTCTCCTGTTGCAAATTTTTGTAGAAGAAAGAGACCTGTTTGTTTTATATAACATTGATTTTGTTGAACAACATAAAACTTTTCCCATTGGATTGTTCATTTTGTTCATCCTTAAAAATTAAGTATAATCATGTTTAATTTGTTTCGTTTACCATTGTTCAAATCATGCATCAACTTTCCTTTTTCATCACTTTCAGACAAACTTACCAATTGGCAGTGTACAGATACACAAGGCAGATTTGACAGAGATTCCTCGGTGCGAGTGTACCCAAGATCAAGACAAACCCTGTAGTTCAGATACTGATTGTCTCAATCGAATGTTAATGTATGAATGTCACCCAGCCGTGTGTCCAGCTGGGGAGAAATGTCAGAACCAGAGGTTCCAGAAGAGGGAATATCCTGATTCAGAACCATTCAAAGTACCTGGTAAAGGATGGGGACTCAAAACTAATGTCTTTATAAAGAAGGTTTGTTTCTGCCATTCAGAAATCCTATTTGTTATTTGATTTTCTTCTCTCACCCTCAAATATGATTGTTCAGGTTTACCATAAGTTTTATTCTATACAAGAAGAATGATATCTTGACAGACATTTTGGCCTGATTTCGTGGAGTGAAAAATTTGGGGTAAAAAATAGTTAATGTCGGGCACTTGGGTGGATCAGCGCGGAAGAAATTTTTGTAACAGTTTTCTAAGCCACTTAATATTTGGTATATAGCATCAGGGTGGGGTTCCATAATGTGGGATTCGATTTCAGATCTGTCTCACACCTGCTTCCTGTTTAACAAAATCCTTCCATTTTTGACTTTTACAGATTTTTGTTTTAGTGCTCTCTAGATCTTGTTAAATTGATTGTCTGAACCAAATGTTAATGTATATATTAAATATGACATAAAAAAATGTTCCTCTTGAAATATGAAATTATTTAATTTTTCTCATCTCGTTTATTTAATACCAAGATGTTTTAATATTCAGAACAAAATCTTTTTTTGTAGGGGACTTTTGTCAATGAATATGTTGGTGATTTGATTGATGAAGATGAAGTTAAAAAGAGAATAAAACAAGCACATGAAGATAATGTCTTAAATTTCTACATGTTAACTTTAGACAATAAAAGGTAAATAATGCATACTGTATTTAACTTTAACATTAATTTGTCTCTTGTTAAAGACAACAAGGTTGCATTGTTCAGCAATAGCCTATTTAAAGAAAGTAGTCTGTTGTATAAATTAATAGTTGTAGACTATAAGTGTATAAGACAAATATTCTACAACAATAAAAATTTATAGATTTGTGATGAAAGACATACCCATCAGCCTTCTACATGGACCAGTGGTTACTGATCGTGTCTTTCATAGGGTTTAGATGAAAATTATATGTAGGTGATTAAAATATCAAAACGGCAATAAAAACACCCTCCTTTGGACGCAAAACAATAAACATTAATAAGACCAGCAAAAGTATATGCCTCAGCATAGATCCCTAGTTACTTTGTACAAAGTTTAACAAGTTACAAAATCTTATGTGCAACTATTATTTTCCATTTCAGAATCATTGATGCAGGACCTAAAGGTAACTTGTCCCGATTTATGAACCACAGCTGTCAACCTAACTGTGAGACACAGAAATGGACTGTTAATGGAGATGTTAGAGTAGGATTGTTTGCTCTAAATGATATTCAACCAGGTATTTGGAAATGTGTATTCAATTTGAAGCATATACTGTAGTTTCATCATTCAGGGTTCCCACGCGACCTTGAAAACGTGAAAAAGTTGTGAATTTGGTTATACCTTTTCACGGTCATGAAAAGTGCTTAAAAATTGCGATGTTTGCCCAAAACTGGGAAAAGGCCGTGAATTTTGACTCGAAAAAATGTGTCTCCTAATTTTCTGCCGAAAAAGTAAAAAGTCGCGATGAATGGCTTGAAATTAAATCGTCTATGACTTCTTTTCTCCGTATTTTCCCAAACATTGGAGACGACTGGTTTTAGTTATGGTCGTTTTGACCGTGAACCAGCCCGCGTTCAGATCACCTGAGCGCTTTATGTAAAGGATCTTTATCGTTGTTTCACATCAACATTTTTACATCGAGTTTTATCAAAAACATTGCGGGAGTCAAAGAATGTTTTTATTTATTTTGAAGCAACACCAACCCATGTTTGGCCAAGTTTATGACCCTATCTAGACAAAGTTTGTTCTTGTGGGTACAAATTGTTATTGAACCGCCATGAAACTAGACTGGGGTCGTAAACAAACACACTGCCCCTTTGAGTAACTGGCCAGATGAACAGACTTGCATCTGCCGAGTTACGTTGTGGACCTGACGCTGAATTCATTTTAGAATAGACAGTACTCAGTCTCAGTGGTATTGATCGTGTCCTGCATTTAAATTTATAGAAAATTAAATCAATGTGCATGTTCCTTTAAGAGCCACAGTTTAAGACACTTGAACATTGCCATTCACAACATTAAGATGAAGAGCTGAAATAAAATCCTTTATACTCCTTGATGAATTGGAGTTGTCACTTACAATATACATGAGCAGATTAACCCCATCACACACCTCCTTTTTCTACATTTCTGTATATCAGTACTCACCTCTTAGTATAATTTATCAAAGAATCTAGGCAGTGTCATACATTTGTACATGTACAGTACATACATACAAATATATATATTTATAAAGTAAGCAAAGAGCTTCATACAGATGGAATGGTAAAAAGACAATATATCTGGTATTTAGTCCACAAAGGCTTAATTAGCCTAAATAAGGCTCACATTGTAATTAGTACATTTTGTATCTAATGAGAAAACACTTGGAAATATCTATTGGGGCTATATTATCATGGCAAATGATGAAGTGTTATACTTGGATGTTGGCATGCAAAGACACATCTTAGCAACTATTTTACATGGGTTTACTGCCTCAAAAGAACAAAATCTATGATGACCAGGACGTGCTGGTAGTGCATTCTGATTTATAAGATATAAACCTGTGGTATAAAATGTTATTTTGGAAGCATATTTCTTTTATACAAGCTGAAAGATACTAAAAAAAACACATTTACAAGGAAGATGATTGCCTTAAAAAACTCCCCAAATCTGACCTTGAAAATGAAAAAAAAACCTTGAAAAGACCTTGAAAAAACCTTGAATTTCATCATGAAAAAAGAGTGGGAACCCTGATCATTAAATACATTCAAAACATCTTAACAGCAATCAGCAACACAGATTAATTAAAACTAAAATACTCCTTTAACACATTGTCTTCATTTTACAAATTAAAACACATTAATTGTTTTTAAGACCTAATGAAACCTTTTTCCTTGGTTGATATGATGATGCATTATTAATGATATTATTAAATGAATTCTTTCAATTAAGCATACCTTTATTTCAGGATCTGAACTGACCTTCAACTACAACTTTGAATGTCTAGGAAATGATAAAACAACATGTTCCTGTGGTGCACCTAACTGTAGTGGATTTCTGGGTGTCAGGCCTAAGGTTGGTACCTACATGTACATGTACATGTATCACTTGAATTTTGTCTCGCAATAACCTGTAGCAATTATTATACAGCAAATGACCATTGATTGCCACTTAATGCTGGCCAGTACAAATAACTTTACTTCATAAACATTAACATTTATAAATCACACAACATTAATGCAGTTGACTGCCAAATCGATATCAAATTTGTCAGGAAAAAATACATGATTTGCCATTTCAGGAGATTGGTGATTTAACACCAAGTGTTGCATGATACTCAAAACAAACTAAGGGATATATATGACCCCTGTCTGTGTGTTCACATACACAGTGTGTCTCTTAAACACAGCTCTTTCTTATTTGCATGATGGATTTTTATGAAACCTGACACAAAGGAATTACATCATATGAAGATATACATGTATAAGTTCCTTCGCTCTTGGATATCTTTCAATGGTGAAAATGCAAATATTTTTATGGCCCGACCACGTATGTGGATCGGACATATAGTTTTACCCTTGTCCGTCCGTCCATAACACTTCGATTAAGTTATTGGTTAAGGTCCATTACTTAAATACTAGATGTTGGGGGTCAATGATATTTCACCACCAGATGGGTCTTGGGTAGGGCTACACCACCCACTAGAAATTGGGTCACTGTGACCTATATTTTATGCATGAACGACTTCGGTTAAGTTCTTGGTTAAGGTCCATAACTTGGATACTAGATGTTGGGGGTCAATGATATTTCACTACTATATGTGTCTTAGGTAAGGTGACACCACCCACTAGAAATTAGGTCCCTGTGAACTTTATTTTACGCATGAATGACTTTGGTTAAGTTCTTGGTTAAGGTCCATATCTCAGATACTTCATGTTGATGGTCAATGGTATTTCACCACTAGATTTGTCTTGGGTAACATGACACCACCCAATAAAAATTAGGTCACTGTGATCCAAGGGTCTGGAAATTTTTTGAGTTGATTTCGGTCATTTTTGTCCGACTGTATAGAATATATAAAATATGAGCGTTACAATTACCCCTCCCCACCTTTTTTCCTTGGCCTCCCTTGAAATCCACCTTTTAAATCCATAAAGGCAGTGTTTGTTTGTGTATTACATTCCAGACGTTGAATTTTATATCCAACCCACGTTTTTATTTCAGGTAAACATGGTAAAGGTTCTTAGTAGTTAAAAATTTCTAAAATGTTTTCAATATAAACAAAACACGTTTCATGTAAAAAGTGAAAGTGAAAGTAAGACACCCGGATGTAGATAAATTGGGATCACTCGTTATGAATCTGTTTACAAAATTAACATATCAAATGTACATTTAGTATGAGAAAAGTGACTTTAAATATGAAATTAGTAACAATCATTGTTTGTATTAATATTAAAACAATCTGTACAGTGAATGAATGTTTGCAAAATAAATATTTTCTCCGCACATGCGTAATCAAACACCATCTTTATCTAAAAATGTAAGCAATATTTGGTGTGCACATGTTTTGATAAATACTGAATATAATGAGAAATTTCTTCAAAATAAACAAAACGGGCTTCTCAGGACAGATTTGATAACATGAGTTGACTCATTTAATTTTAACCATGGTCATTCAGGTGTGACCAATTATCTAATTAGCATAACCCCACGGCTATTCTCACCTGTTTGACACCTGCTGGAGGTATTAATTATGAGATAAATGACCACAAGACCGGATGCTCAGGAAGATAATTAAACAATTATATGACCGATAAGCAAAAAAATGCTTACAATAAAATTTTAAAATGTCCGATTGGGAGAATTTTTATTCGGTCATTTTGGACAAAATTTCGGTCATGTCCGGCAAATATGACCGTTTCCAGACCCTTGCTGTGATCTATATTTTATGCATGAAAGACTTCGGTTAAGTTCTTGGTTAAGGTCCATAACTTGGATACTAGATGTTGGGGGTCAATGATATTTCACCACTAGATGTGTCTTGGGTAAGGTGACACCATCCATTAGAAATGAGGTCACTGTGACATAAATTTTACGCATGAATGACTTTGGTTAAGTTCTTGGTTAAGGTCCATATCTTGAATACTACATGTTAAGGGTCAATAATATTTCACTACTCGATGAGTCTTGGTAACATGGCGCCACCCACCAGAAATAAGGTCACAGCGACCTATATTTTACACATGAACTCTTTTGATCAATTTCTTGGTAAAGGTTCATATCCCAGGTAATACACATTGAGGGTCAGTGATATTTCAAGAACGGGAGGGCCATCCTGTGGCTCATAGACACATTTTCTAGTTGCAAGACATATTCAGAAGAATTTTTTCATTTAAATTTCTGGATCATTTTAGACTGCCGCTGCTGTTGCTCAGGAGAAAAGATCCAAGGAAGCTAAGGGTAATAAAAAGAAGAGGAAACGAAGAAAACAAGATGTCAAGAAGACGCACGAAGATGAATGTTTCCGTTGTAATGAAGGGGGCGAATTAATCATGTGTGACAAGAATGGATGTCCTAAAGCCTACCATCTCAATTGCTTAAAGCTCAGCAAACCCCCTCATGGTAATGTCATGTGTCCTCAGTGATTTTAGCATGTTTAATTCCCTAAGTCCTAGCTATTTCAGTGTTAAATGTTTGTGAAGGTCAGATGACACTTTCCAACAAAAACCACAAAAAAAAAGTAATAGAAAAAGAAGAAAATTATCGAGGAAAAATTAAATGCAATCCTACAGTTTAAACTCTGTTTCCATACATTGTTTACTTTGTTTTTCCTCAGTCTTCAGTGGCGTAGCTTCCATTGAGGCAATTGCCTCACTAAATTTTCGTTAAAAAAAAGACACCAATGCTAGCTTGGCTGGAAGAAAATTACTGAGGAAAAATCAAATGCAATCTTAGTTTAAACTCTGTTTCCATACATTGTTTACTTTGTTTTTTCTCAGTCATGTATAGTAGTCTTTAGTTATTTAAAAAAAATCTTTGCGGTGATATTTATATATGATGGTTGTGAAATTGAAAAAAAAACAGTCGGGAGGGATATTTTGACCTTTAATAAATGTAAAAAAATAGCATAATAATTCATGCTGGTTTTCCCTTTTCGTTTAATTTTTTCAAACATCAAATTTGCCTTTGAATATTACAGGTAAATGGGACTGTCCATGGCATCACTGTGACGAGTGTGGAAAACCAGCAACTAGAAAGTGTGCCCTATGTCCTAATTCATTCTGTACTGCTCATGAAGATACCAATATCAGGGAAGTTCAAGGCTATCAAATCTGTACAGAACACGAGGATTCTGAAGCTAATGATCTATACTTGTTAGACCAGGAAGAACGTGCATCTAATAGCACAAGGTCATCTGTCTCAGATGTTACCTCAGAGGATGACTCAAAACAGGTCGAAAAGAAGAAAAAATCTGACGGAAAGAAGGGACGTAAGAGTAAATCTCAGGGACCTGAGGATCCACTGGCTGTAGCTCCCATGTTTGACGATAGTGACGAGGAAGGTTTCTCAGGGCTTGTTATTGACATACCAAGTATACCATAACATGTTTGCTGTTGCATGGATATTATTTGTTATTACACATGTTACATTAATGTTCAGAATTTCATTTACATTTATTTTGTTCAACCTAAAGTTTCATGTCACTGATGGCCTTGAATTTGTATGTTCCTGTTACAATTTTAGATTTGAAATTAAAAAAATTAATTTAGCATCGAAAATTCAATCTGAAAGGTATCTTTGGAAAATTTTCCATCTTTTCAGGTGTTAAACTGAAGATTTATTTTATGTAATTTTTTTATGCATATTAAATTTAAAGTATTAGAATTAATTGGTATTTGGCATGCTCTTATCCCTAGATGAGTCAATTTTAATCGTTAATGTTTGTATTTTAACTATGGAATTCATATATAAAGTTTCATGGTTATCATTCTAGATGCCTTATACATTTGAACAGAAACTTTAGGCTTGTAAATAGACATTTGTAAGAATATTCATGTTAATATGGTTCAATATATTTATAGTGGTTTATTCATTGTTAATTTTAATCTTTCATATTCAGATGTTTTTAAATTTTATTGAAAACAGTTTTTTTTAAGTGTGTAGAATAATATTTATGGAGGTGAGAAATGGATCTGTTGTTTTAACATTACTGTATGTGCATTTTATCTTAACTTATATCATTACAAAGATACTACATGTACATGTTTGTTTGAGTTATGTATTTAAAAATCTGTATATATTTAACATTAGATGTATCAATTTCACATTTTTAAGAATATAAGAATTTAAATGGGTCATCATAAATATTCATAATAATCATATTTTTTCTGGAACCAATACAGATGCTTCTGGTTTTAAAAAAATTGTTAGAAAAAGAATATAATCAAACTTAAACACTGGATAATTGTTAAGAATTAGATATAAGGCTATTAAATATAAAGATGTAATTATAAACCACCATAAGAAAAAAAGGACAGTTGTTATTGTTAAGCTCCATCTACAAAAGTAGGGTGGCATAAAATGTTTCGTTGTTATGCTTTTCCCAAATGTGGGGAGATGGGACATTTTGTCTTTTGGACATATTCTTTTTATTTATTTTTTTAAATATTTGGTAATTCAAACATTGGGATTTGAACACTGGTGAAGGTTTCATTTTATTATCTGCATGTACTAAATAGTCATTTTCAACATAATTATTTGAGGAATACAATTTAAACATGAAATGTTGATATTCTCATTTGTAAAAAATGTGAATTTTAAAATAAAGCTTCTGGTAGAGATTGTTGTTTTAACAAAATTGTAGCTAAAGTGGACTGTCTGCCCTGTGAATCAGAATGAGAAATAGGTGTTGCTTTACTGATGGCATCTGCAATTTTAATGCTTTTTAGCATCTTCATATCTTGGCAACTATAAGTCCTGTTGGCATACATAAGCCCTAGTACAAGCTAACAGATTAGTCCTTATCTGTATAGAAGAGGAAAGGTATACTGGTTATGCTCTGTCTGCAACAGATATTGTCCAGAGAAATGGCAGAGGGTATAATGTTTTGACTGCTCTGTCAGTTGGTGATCAAAGTTCGTTGATGCAACTCCACTGAAATAGAATATAGTATTATGCATGGAGTACACCATATGTAGTTGTGCATCTTACATGGAATTTTTCATTCTTGAAATTTTGTGAGACTTGTGACCCTTTTACGCGACACATTTGCTGAAAATCCTGATTGATCATCTTGTGGATGTAACTCTGGAACAGAATTAGATAATACTTGGTATGTAGAAAGTAAACCAAAGGTAGTTGTGTATTTTTTTATCCACAATTTTTAATTCTTCAATGATAATATTGCTAGTCCAATAGCTGAAGGCATGGGGTATGTTTGCATACTCACAAAGGTTCTTTCGTCCTTACACTAAAGGTCAATGGTTTGAAACCTAAGTGCTGTTCCAGATATGTCTGCATCGAGACATAGAAAGGTGCTTTTATTGAAATACTATAGATGGTGGTATTTTCTGCTAATTTTGCAATGAAACACAAATGGAAACCAATAAAAAAATTGTGTGAGGTAGGTTCAGAGAAAACAAGCATTTCAGCATCCAATACAATTATTTCTGGAATAGCCTTTTGATATTGAACTTACAGATTTAGGAATCGTATTACATCAATTTTGGGAGATGAGTAATAGCTAACAGATTAAGTAATGGAATCTGCAATACATGTTGAACCCTTTCATCTCAGGAATAATTACATGTAGAACTTTGTAATAAAACTATCATGCACACCACTCTGTTAGCATCTTTGCACCTCTACATTTCATTGTTCCTCATTGACTTTGATTTTAAGGTGATACTGACAACTTTCAAAACATTACAAGTGCAATGTTAAAAGTTTTAGTACCAGCTTTATATCTATATAGGAACTTGTATTTATAGGTTGATAAAACTTGGTACAGAAGATTGAAACTGTTGCATCGCTATTTTCGTCCCCTGCTGCAACAGGACAGATAGACCTTGTAATAGTCATTGTCTGTCTGTGCTTCCATCATACTTTTGTGAGTGCAACTCCTCTGAGATGCTCAACAGATTTTTGTCTCGCCTGCGACGAATGTCGCAAAAGGCAAGACTTAGGTATGGTGATTTCGGTGGTGGCGGCCTCCACAATTGGTTAAAGTTTTTGCTTAAGGTTAGTGAGGACACCTGACCCCAAAAATAATACCGAATTTAAAATGTCTAATTTTTTGATATATTAGTATTAGGTATATACTTTATCTTGTGTAAAAATATTGGACCCCCTTTCCAGGCTTGTTTTCCCAAAATGTAGGCTCAAAGTTTTCCCAAATTACTATAGATTATATAGGAAAAGCCAAATAATTAGCATAAAATCTTGTCGCAGAAAAAATCCACGAATTTAAATTTTATTTTTATTTGATAAAAATCAATGAAATACAAAATGTTTTGAAATAAAACAATAAAAACTGGGGGTCACCAGCTTATTTTTCTGTCTACAATACAAATCTTTGTAATTTTTAAGTCATTTTTCAAGTGGATTATCTCCCTTGTTTTATTTGAAATTTTTATTTATGAAGGAATGGTTGTTTTATTTGTATCAAAATTAATTTATTTTGATTAAGTTTTATCAAATGAAACTATTTAACACAAGTTTCAAGGTATTTGTGACATTTGCACTTGATTTTTGCATTTTTAGCTGTTTTTGGTCACATGACAGGTGTCCTCACTAACCTTAAGTCTGTTTTGTGTGAACTAGTTTTGTTACAACATTGATATTTGGTATGCAGTTGCATCAGCATCAGTAAAGATAAGTTTTAAAAGGATTTCACCTGTATGCTCCTGCAGTCACGGTCTACTGACTTTGAAATTTTACACTGATTCGGCCGAGGTTAACCTTTTTTAGCTCACCTGGACCGAAGGTCCATGTGAGCTATTGCCATCACTTGGCATCCGTCGTCGTCGTCCGTCGTCGTCATTAACTTTTCTTTGAAAATTTTCTCCTCCGAAACGACTGAAGGGATTGCTTTGAAACTTTGCACACTTGATCTATGAGATGTCCTCTACCAAGATTGCACAAATGGTGACAGCCGTCCAAACAACATTACTAAAAATAGACTAGGGGGGTCAGACTACTGTTTTTGGTTTGTAAATCAAAAAGTATAAGAGATAGATGAAATCTGATGCCACCCTGCTGCTTCAGCATCAAAAGCTCTACAAAAGTCTTCATTGAGTCGAAGTTGTCAAATGACCCCTTATAGGAGTTACAGCCCCTTAAAGGTGAAAAATAGCATTTTTCATGTTTTTGGCCTATAGAATGAAAACTATTACAGATAGAGAAAAGTTGTTGCTTGCTTAAAAGTTCAGCTCATTAAGCTCTACAAAAGTCTCCATAGGATGGAAGTTGTCAGATGAACCCTTATAGGGGTTACGGCCCCTAAAATAACGTTTTTTCATGTTTTTGGCCTATAGAAAGAAACTATAGTAGATAGAGAAAAGCTGTTGCTTGCTTAAATGTTCAACTCATTTAGCTCTAGAAAAGTGTTTACATGTTTAGGGTGAACATCAAGACCAGGTGAGCGATTCAGGCTCCTGGGAACCTCTTGTTCTTAAGTCTGTTTAACATGAAGCAGTAATGTTACACCATTGATATTTGGTATGTGGTTGCATCAGCATCAGTACAGATCAGTTTTAAAAGGATCTAACCTGTATGCTCCAGCAGTCATGGTCTACTGACTTTGAAATTTTACACTGATTTGACCGAGGTTAACCTATTTAGCTCACCTGACCTGAAGGGTCATGTGAGCTATTGTCATCGTCCGGCGTCCGTCCGTCGTCCGTCTCGTCCGGCCGTCGTTAACTTTTCTTCAAAGATCTTCTCTAAAACCACTGAAGGGATTGCTATGAAACTTGGTATACTTGATCTTTAAGACGTCCTCTACCAAGTTTGTGAGTTATATACACATGGACCAACCAACATGGCCGCTGTTGCTAAAAATATAATAGGGGGATCAGACCATTGTTTTTGGCTTTTAACACGAAAAGTATAAGAGATAGAGAAAATCCAAAGCAACCTTACTTTTTCAGCATCAAAAGCTCTACAAATCTCTCCATTGAGTCGAAGTTGTGAAACGACTCCTTATAGGAGTTATTGCCCTTTAATCATCAAAATTGACCATTTTTCCAGTTTTTGGACAATATCTTGAAAACAGTTAGAGCTAGAGGAAAAGTTAGCATTGCAGAATTGTTAAGCTCATTGAGATCTACAAAAATGATTACAGGGTCAAAATTGTCAGATCAGCCGTTTAAGAGTTATTCCCCTTTAACTGTTTTTATACGACCGCAAAAAATTTGCGGACGTATAATGGTATGATGCTGTCGTCGTCATTGTCGTCGTCGTTGTCGTTGTCGTACGTCGTCGTCTGGGGACATTTGGTTTCCGTGCGATAACTTGAGTAAATATTGACCAATTGTTATGAATTTTTTATATGATGTTTTTAACCACTAGAGGAAGGTTCCTATTGTATTTGGGGTTGGTGGCCCTTACCATTTTAGAAAAAGGGCCAAAAGGGGCTAAAATGGGTGTATTGACAAAACTATTATTCATTTGATTTTGAAATTTTTTTTTATTGAATTTCTTATTAAATTCTGTCAACAAAATGTGTCAATGGTTTTGATGTATATTGAACCGTTACATTGCTAAAGGGGGCCAAAGACAGGCCACACCCAAAAAATCAACTTTTTTATTTGTGGTCCGATTTTCAAAATCTTTTTTTCATTGGAATCCTTGTGAAAATCCCTGCCTGCACTTTTCAATCAGATTTGAAATATCTCTTACTGTTTTTGAGATATAAGGGGTCGAAGGGCCAAAAAACGCCATTTTTAAAAGTTGGTCAAGGCAAATGGTTTTACACAAGAAATTTAGCTGTAGTGGGCCAGCCAATTGTTATGAAGTTTAAATATGATGATTATATACACTGAAGGAAGCTTTTTATTGTATTTTGTGGTCCTAACCTTTTTTTTTAAAAAGGGCCAAAAGGGGCTTAATCGTGTCAAAAATGTCAATGAATATAGAAATAATTTTTTTTCTATTAAATATTATTGTAAATATATATGTGTCAAATATGCATTTTAAAGTCCACCATAGGTTGCATGTGTAAAAAAGCTTTGTTAGTCCACCATGGGCTGCATGTGACCAAAGCAATAGACTATCCATATTGGGCCTACAATGTACAGGGTTCAACTTGTTGCGGTCGTATCATGCTGCGCTCGGCGTAGCTTTTTATTTTCCATTAATTTTAACTGATTTTCAAAAATCTTCTTCTCTGAAACTATTGAAGGGATTGCATTGATACTTGGTATACTTGATCTTTAGGATGTCCTCTACCAAGTTTGTGAATTATATTCAAGTCGACTAACCAACATGGCCACCATTGCTAAAAAAAGAACAGGGGTCAGACCATTGTTTTTGGCTTATAACTCGAAAAGTATAAGATATAGAGAAAATCCAAAGCAACTTATTTGTTCAGCATCAAAAGCTCTACAAATCTCTTCATTTAATCGAAGTTGTGAAATGACTCCTTATAGGAGTTATTGCCCTTTATTCATCAAAATTGACCATTTTTCCAGTTTTTGGACAATATCTTGAAAACCGTTAGAGCTAGAGGAAAAGTTAGCATTGCAGAATTGTTAAGCTCATTGAGATCTACAAAAATGATTCAGGGCCAAAATTGTCAGATCAGCCGTTTAAGAGTTATTCCCCTTTAACTGTTTTTTTCCCATTAATTTTAACTGATTTTCAAAAATCTTCTTCTCTGAAACTATTGAAGGGATTGCATTGATACTTGGTATACTTGATCTTTAGGATGTCCTCTAGCAAGTTTGTGAATTATATAAACGTTGACCAACCAACATGGACGTCATTGCTAAAAATAGAACAGGGGGGTCAGACCATTGTTTTTGGCTTATAACTCGAAAAGTATAAGATATAGAGAAAATCTGAAGCAACTTTTCTTGTTCGGCATGTAAAGGTCCTTACAGAAGTTATTGCTTTTTAACTGTTTTTTTCTATCAATTTAAACTGATTTCCAAATATCTTCTCTAAAACCACTGAAGGGATTGTTTTGCAACTTTGTCTACTTGAAAGTTTGTGAAATTTATTCAAACTTTTGCATAAGAGATCAGGTGAGCGATTAAGGCTCCTGGGAGCCTCTAGTTTCTTAAGTCTGTTTAACATGAAGCAGTTAAGTTACACCATTGATATTTGGTATGCGGTTGCATCAGCATCAGTACAGATCAGTTTTAAAAGGATCTAACCTGTATGCTCCAGCAGTCACTGTCTACTGACTTTGAAATTTTACACTGATTTGGCCGAGGTTAACCTTTTTTAGCTCACCTGGACCGAAGGTCCATGTGAGCTATTGCCATCACTTGGCGTCTGTCGTCGTCTGTCGTCGCCTGTTAACAATTTTCAAAAATCTTCTCTGAAACTACAAAACAGAATTTAATGAAACTTGGTATGAATGATCCTTAGGGTGTCCTGCACCAAACTTGTGTTTCGATTTTTGATCTGCCAAAAAACATGGCCACCGTTAATAAAAATAGACCAGGGGGGTAAGACTACTGTTTTATGCTCGTTAATCAAAAAGTATAAGAGATAGATGAAATCAGATGCCACCCTACTGCTTCAGCATCAAAAGTTCTACAAAAATCTCCATTTGGTCGAAGTTGTCAGATTATCTCTTATAGGGGTTACAGCCCCTTAAAGGTGAAAAAGAGCGTTTTTTCATGATTTTGGGTTATAGAATGAAAACTATTGCAGATAGAGAAAAGCTGTTGCATGCTTAAATGGTTAGCTCATTTAACTCTACAAAAGTCTCCATAAGATGGAAGTTGTCAGACGACCCTTTATAGGGGTTACAGCTCCTTAATGGCGAAAAAAAGTGTTTTTGGCCTATAGAATGAAAACTTTTGCAGATAGGGAAAAGCTGTTGCTTGCTTAGATGTTCACCTCATTAAGCTGTACAAAAGTCTTCATACGGTTGAAGTTGTCAGATGACCCCTTATAGGGGATAAAGCCCCTTAAAGGCGAAAAATAGTGTTTTTGGCCTATAGAATGAAAACTATTGCAGATAGAGAAAAGCTGTTGCTTGCTTAAATGGTTAGCTCATTTGCCTCTACAAAAGTCTTCAAAGGGTTGAAGTTGTCAGATGACACCTTATAGGGGTAACAGCCCCTTAAAGATGAAAAAGAGTGTTTTTGGCCTACAGCAGATAGAGAAAAGCTGTTGCTTGCTTAAATGTTCAGCTCATTTAGCTCTACAAAAGCATTCATAGGGTTTAAGTTGTCAGATGACCCCTTGTAGGGATTACAGCCG
This sequence comes from Arcuatula senhousia, assembly GCA_963971305.1. Lineage (NCBI taxonomy): Eukaryota > Metazoa > Mollusca > Bivalvia > Mytilida > Mytilidae > Arcuatula > Arcuatula senhousia. Next base: position 62,434,978 of record OZ020305.1, on the reverse strand, counting down.
CTAAATTAACATGTTTCATGTTTTGCTGATATAATGAAAACTATAGCGGATAAAGAAAAGTGGTTGCTTGCTTAAATGTTCAGTTCATTAAGCTCTTAAAAAAGTCTCTTTAGAGTCAAAGTGGTCAGACAGCCCTTAAATAACATTTTGCACGTTTTTGGCCTACAGAATGAAAACTATTGCTGAAAGAGAAAAGCTGTTGCTTGCTTAAATGTTCAGCTTATTATTCAGCTCTAAAAAGTTCTTCATAGGGTGAACATCAAGACCAGGTGAGCGATTCAGGCTCCTGGGAGACTCTTGTTCTTAAGTCTGTTTAACATGAAGCAGTTATGGTTCACCATTGATATTGGGTATGCACTAGCATTAGCATCAGTACAGATCAATTTCAAAAGTATTTTATCTGTATGATCCTGCAGTCACAGTCAACTGACTTTGAGATTTTACACATTTTAACTTTTTCTTATGTCATGAGTGTTTTATATAAAGCAGTTATGGTTCACCATTTATATTTGGTATGCAGCTGCTTAAGCATCAGTTAAGATCAGTTTAAGGAGGATTTTTACTTCATTTTATACTGTGTCCAGTTTCGACAGGCGAGACATGTCTCTGTGATAACAGTTTATTATGAAATTTTGTAGGATTATTTGTCATGCTAAATAGTTGATCATGTCACAACGCCATTTAGATTAGATAAATATTACAGGAGTTATGGGACTTTATTGGCTTAGAGAAGTGTAGGTCATAGGAACTCCTTGTTGGATCCTTTGAGCTTGCTGAAAAGATTTTGCTGAAGTTTTATTCTTTTAAGTATGAAGTTGTCAAATATTTTGAGTTTAACAATTCTACATGAATAACGAGACTATATTGTCAAAGAAAATTTTTAACTTTAATGTGGATCTGGTAGACATTGGCTACCTGTAGCAATTGGTAGATCTTCTTGGTTAGTAAATGATAGTTTTCAATACATACATTGTACAGCAGTATTTTGTATGAACACCTTTACATCTGAAGTTTGTGTAAACTGGGTTTGCATCCATGCTAAACAATTACAGTTGCATCCTCATCTTTTGACTTTAAGAATTTCAGGTAAGTGTCAGTTGGTACTTTTAGAAAGGATGAAAGTTTGATGTATACAAATTTGTGAAGGTGTGGGGGAGATTACAAAGAATCAAGTATTTCTCATGGTGATGGCTCACAAGTCAAACTTTGGAAGCACCTGTACGACAAGTTTGCATTGTTGATTACTATTCAGTTGCTTTTAGGTGTTTTTATGTTGTTTTTTTGTGCTGTTCTTGTTAGTGTTTACTGGTTGTCTCGCCTGCGACTTAAGTCGCTGAAGGCGAGACATAGGAATTACTTTCCGGCGGCGACGGAGTAAGCTTTTTTGTAAGACTTTTGTGGAAAATGAATTGCAAGAAAAGTATAATAGCTAAGCATCTGATATTTGGTATACAGACAGTTGGGGTTATGGTCTACGCAACTGGTACCATGCCGTTTGACCTTGACCCCAATTTTATGGTTCAGCGACTCTGTGGACTTAGATGATTTTTGGGGAAAATGAATCAAGTGAAAAGTATAATAGCTAGGCATCTGATATCTGGTATACAGACACCTGGAAATATGGTCTATGCAACTGAAACAATGACCTGTGACCTTGACACAATTTTCATGGTTCAGTGACTCTGTGGACTCAGATGATTTTTGGAACAATTAAAACTTTTGTGGAAAATAAATTAAGTTAAAAGTATAAATATTTGGTATACAGACATATGGGGTTTTGGTCTACACAACTGACACCATGTTGTGTGACCATGACCCTATTTTCACGGTTCAGTGACTTTGTGAACTTAGATGATATTTGGGTCGAAAATGAGTTAAGTGAAAAGTATAATATTATAGCTAGGCATCCGATATTTGGGGATTATGGTATTCACAACTGACATCACCATGTAATGTAACTTTTAACCCATTTTCATGGTTGAATGACTTCGTGAATGTTGGTCTTTTTTCATTGTTTATCAATAACTATGGTATCTAGAACACACTTCAGATATTTTTTGCGATGGTTAAATGGAATTCTGTCACCTGTCACATGACCTTGACCTTAACTTTTCTGAAGGCCCAGCTAGACCTTCAATGAGTTCTGTGATGGTGCCGGCAGTGAGACAACTCTTGTTTTGTCTTTGCCATTTTCCAATGCCTCACTGGTACCCCTGCTTCTTACAACATCATTATACCCCCGCAAACAAAGTTTAGGGGGGTATATAGGAATCACCCTGTCTGTCTGTCCGTCTGTCCACATAACTCGAAAGCGCAACTCCTCCTTAACCGCTAGATGGATTTTGATGAAACTTTACATGAAGGAAGTACATCATGTGCAGATGTGCATGAAGAATTTTCATTGCTCTGGAATAACATTCAGGGGAGATAATTGGACTTAATTTTTAAAAATATAGTATTCAATGGGAGACCTCGTAAGCGCAACTCCTCCTAAACTGCTTGATGGTGCCTGAAGAATTTTCATTGCTCTTTGATATCATTCAGGGGAGATAATTGGACTCACAGTGTTACTTGTTTTCATTTATGCATCATATTATTCAGCTTTATCTAAGGGTTAAAAGTAATTTTCAAAAACCATTTGGTTTTAATGAAACTAATGCAATATATTATAACGAATAAAATGTTTAATTACCCAAAGCTGAACAGGGACTCGTCTAGGTATTTTGTAGTACCCATACTTAATCCTTCTATTGAATGTATTACAATGGAAGTTGATCTCTCTGATCAGTTTAAACTCACATCTATAGAGAGGAGATTATCGTGTTGTATCAAGGACAAATTTTCCTAGTATAAAAGATTTACCTGTTGAAAATTTCACATTGGCAAAATAGCTCAAAAAGGGTATTTATACAAAGGAAATGTGCAAAATAAATGTCAACGAGTTGTTTAAAACATTAAATTCATAAAAAAATATTATTTGGTTGCAAAAATCATAGATATAAGCAATATCTCTCAGAGATATGAGTTTTTTCCTTCAGGTAAAAATCATCTACCTATGAGTAGTTTTCATTTTCAATCAAGGTGCGAGTTTAACGGATCAAAAAGATTAGCTTCTATTATTAGATAGATTAAGCACCAGTACTCCAAAGTACCTTGATGAGTTCCTGTTCAGCTTTGGGGAATGGAACATTTGATTTGCTATAATTATAATGACATAACTTATCACAATTTAGCTTGAAATTGTGGGTTTTTGCAAATATCATATGCATAGCAACGCATCAGGGTTTAATAAGAAAATTTGCACCATGCTCATATTAAATTCACTATGTCTCTTTACACAAAGTCCTGGGGGGCATGGTAATGTTTTGTGTCCATCAAACTTGTGGATATGACTAAAATTGCTAAACAGATTTTGCTGAAAATTTGTAGGAGTGTTTGTAACCATGTGCAGTTTAATATATTGCATTGCGTGGCTTTTTATAATGAAGTTTGAGGACTTGATCTACTAAAAGCATTTTAAGTCATAGTAACATTTTATGTACAAAAATCCTCTGAAACTGAAGGGATTTTGCAGATACATTGTGTATTGTGTATAGAAATGTTTGTTACATTTTCAATTTGGTTATATTGTAAGAATCAACAAATTTTATAGGAGTTATAAGGTCTGATCAAGTTACTATAGCTAAATGCCTTTCAGATTAGAGGAACACTGTGGTCTGGAAGTGCTAAATAGATTTGGCTGAAATTTTGTGGGATACTTCTTACATTGTCTGCTTACTCTTTATGAAAATCAATTAAAACACAAATTGTATTGCACATGTATAATAAATAAATAATGAAAACATCACCATATCCTTTTCTTAACAATATATAAAACTGTGGCAAAGAAGAAAACAAGAGCTAAAAGAATGAGTAACTTGTCTGTAAATTGTCTTCTATCGTATTTTGTTATCAGTCTCTGTGAGTTCTTTATATGACCTGACATGGCCTTCATTTCTTCTTGTGTACTTGTTATGGTCGAGGATGTTGTCACTGGAAAACAAAAACAATGATAAGTCACAAAAATAGAACATCTTATTTGACATGCCACAATCCCCCCCTTTTTTCAAAAACAAGAGGCTCCCAGGAGCCTGAATGGCTCACCTGATTGCTTATGCTAAAGCCTCTTACACAAAAATAGAATATTTAATTTGACATGCCACAATCCTCCCCTCCCCTTTAAAAAAAAATGACATAAGGGCTTTTCAAGGAAAAAATGTACAGGGGGTTGAACTCACCTCCCAATTGAGGGTACCACCACCAGAATTTTAATAATTTTTTTAAACATCTTTTAAGCGTTTAGAAACATGTTTAACCCACCACTAAGGATATAAAATTTGAAGATAGTTCCTACCCCCATGAACTTTTTACCTGGAAAAGCCCTAACATAAATAGTTTTCTCTTGGGGAATTTGCTAAAAATTTACCAATCTACTTTGAACCTCCATTTATTGTACTGTGCAAAATTTTAGTCAAATGTTAAGAAGTCAAAAAGAGGGTATAGCATAAATGCAATGCCAGTGAAATCATTGGGCCTATATTACAAATTGTTTTCATCATTAGGTTACAGATCTAGAGCATCTCCAGTGATCCACCTTAGACATGTAAATTACTCATGTACAAATAAGAATACCTATATTAATACCTATTAAGCTAACTTTCATGAAAAGCAAAAATGGTCTTTCAAGTTTTTTCATAAGGTGAGGAGAAAGGGGTCATTTCCATTTAAAGTGAAGTTTATGACTGTGAATCGCCTAGGGCTTAATCTTCTAATATAACTTACATAATTTTGATTTTGTACTTTCACTTTGTTGAACTTGTTGTCCTATTCTTCTATTTATAGCCATTAAGTTTTCACTGATATCTGTTGCAGCCTTTGCCAGACTCTCCTTACTATTTTTACCACTAAAAATACAGAAGGAAATTAAGTTCACGTTCATAAAAGGATTAGCGCCTCATCATCTACATGTAGTTTAACCAACAATTACTTTTCGATGCTTATAGACGATGTCAGAACCATTGCAATGTTCAATACTATGGAATTTAACTGACTTGCTTATTTATTTTTAAACATTTCAGTCATTGCTGTTCAGTAGTTTTGTTGTTATCCAAAATTAAGTAAATTATTCTTAAACTACAGTCTTGTCCAGAAAGTTATTGATTAAAGTACAAACAATGATTCCTTATTTCCCATTTCTTAAAAATTCCGGTGTTTAATGTGCAATTCATTTTCATTATAAACTATACCAAGGTTGGTTCTTGGCATAGATATTAGAACACTAAGGACAATCATACTTAAATAAACATGTCCTTCCAATCATATCACAGCTCTGAAGCAGCATTTAGAAAGACTTTTTTTTTTTAAACCGGCTACAAATCATAGAGATGTGTTTAATTTATATCACTGAATTGTCCAATACAATAGAAAATATTCTTTGTTTTTCATGTTATTAAATATTAGCTAACCGTCTTCTAACTTCTGTTCCTCCATTAAGAAGCTGGTCCTTTTCAGATTTATCTATAGTTATCTGTGCTGACAAATTAGACTGTCTCAAAGTTGATATTGTACTGAAAAAAACACCACCTCCATTACAAGTTAATTGCAAAAGTTATGCAAGTTTATACATGTTATCAATCATACTTTAACTTCAATTTGTCATTTTTTTGGTTGGGCTTTTCAATCTTTTATCATGAACATCTCTGATGAGTCTTTGATATTGTAAACAAAAAAAAGAGCTATCTCAACTTTCAAAATTTTTGATAATAAAGAATCTGGGAAATATCCAGTGTTCATAGTTTTCTTCTTAAGTATCACAATGGACACATCCAAGATTTTAGGATGTAAAAAACTTGTCAGAAACATTTTAATAGTATTTCCATTTACTCCCCACATTCAACTGGCTGAATATACTGTTATCTATGTTATTTGGTTTTGAATCTGTTATCAGTATTGAGATCATAAATGTAAGATACTTTGTCAGCTGTTGCTTGTGGTTATCAACATCGTGTAATAAGGTGACTCTGTCTTCTTCTTTGTCTTGTTCATTAGCAAGCCTTTCAAGATCCTGCAATGAACAAAAGTATATTCAATGATAACAGCCTTATACCCAATTATAAACAGTCACAGATTCAAATATATATTGAAAGGTTGTAAATAAAGGTAATACAGTGGATTCCTCTTATAAGCATAGCCAATTTGTCAGAGAAAATTATGCAATTAACCAAATGACCCCATAAAGTGAAATGTCAATGTTAAAAAGAAAATTCAAAGAACTTATATATTTTTGTCAAATTATCAAATGTGTTGAGTAATTTGAACAGTCAGGTGACATTTTATGGTATCCTAATGCTTTTAAAAACAAATGGAACATAAATGAAGGTTGTTAAAACATGTTTTGATAACTTTTATCAAACACACTTTGAAAACCTCGTTAAGAAAACATATGATTTTGACAGGTATATAGGTGATTTTTGAAAAAAAATAAGTCAATTGACAGGAATTTAATACTTTTTCTCAGATTTTTAATGCAATTAAATGAAATTTTTAGCATTGAATGTATTATAGGAAAGGGTTAGGTGTTTTAAAATCTTAGTCAATTAAGACATGTACATGTAAGAGGATTATTCTAATAAGAGTTAGTCCATTAAGTGGAATCCACTGTAACAAAATTACCGAACTTGGAGAATCAATCTCAAATGTCCATAAGACATTAGACAAAACAAGGAAGACATACCAGATAAATTGAAGATTGCAATGGTACAGTATACATATAATTCTATATGCAAATTCATTATCACCTTTATCTTTAAAATTTTTAGTCATGTTAGTATTTTGATTCGTTGTATTTTTCCATTATAATATTTATCAATATTATAATCATGTATCAGAAATTCAAATTGACAGAGAGTCAGATGATTTTTTCCTTACAATATCATGAACAGATACCATTATATTTCATATGTATAAAATATTTATTTTCAGTGTTTAAATCCTCTACCAGACTCACTGATTGCAATTTAGCTTGATAAGTTATGATTCAAGCATCCACTACTTCTGTCCATTGTGGTTTTTCTGAATTTATTACCGCTTGATTGTTGGCCGTATCTAGTACAATTATTCCACATCTCATTATTTTCTATTCTATTGAAATGCCTGTAACTTGTCAGGGCCAGTGCAGTTTTTTATCACTTTTCTTGATTGATCCACAAAATCTATTGTTGCAATTGTACATTGAGTTAGTGCATGGTGTATACATAACAAGACAAGAGTTAACACTAAAGTATGTCTCGCCTGTCGGCACCATCAGAAATAATTATTCTTTCTTACTTCCACTATATTTTAAATTCACATGGATTTTCAGTTTCTGAGATCAAAAGATGTTTATAGAACTTAAACATTGTAAATATATGCAATAAAAATAATCAGTCACTCAACCAGAAAATAATCAAGGTCAAGGTCAAAAGATGGGGATGCAACTGTGTTAAGCTACTACTGGGGCATATGCATACCAAGTTTCATCAACCTAGGACCTATAGTTCTTGAGATATGGAAGTGCTCGCAAAACTTTTCCATTGCTATAATATGTATTGAAAATTGTCAAAGTCACTCAACCGGAAAATCAAGGTCAAGGTCAAAAGATGGGGATGCAACTGTGCTAAGCTACTACTGGGGCATATGCATACCAAGTTTCATCAACCTAGGACCTATAGTTCTTGAGATATGGAGGTGCTCGCAAAACTTTTCCATTGCTATTATATGTATTGAAAATTGTCAAAGTCACTCAACCGGAAAATCAAGGTCAAGGTCAAAAGATGGGGATGCAACTGTGCTAAGCTACTACTGGGGCATATGCATACCAAATTTCATCAACCTAGGACCTATAGTTCTTAAGATATGGAGGTGCTCGCAAAACTTTTCCATTGCTATTATATGTATTGAAAATTGTCAAAGTCACTCAACCGGAAAATCAAGGTCAAGGTCAAAAGATGAGGATGCAACTGTTCTAAGCTACTACTGGGGCATATGCATACCAAGTTTCATCAACCCAGGACCTATAGTTCTTGAGATATGGAGGTGCTCATAAAACTTTTCCAAAAAGTTAACGCCGCCGTCGCCGCCGTCGTCGCCGCCGCCGCCGCCAGTAAAGTAACACCTATGTCCCGCTCTGCTTCGCAGTATACCAGTATTAATGTAATACCTCAATAGTTTTCCTTAACTTTCTAATTTTCCCTCTAATTTCTGTGTTAATATCCTCTAATGATTCTTTTGTATCAGCATGAATTCTTATATCCTAAAATCATAAATAAAATTGTTTAAAATCTCCATCAAAGTTTAAAATCTACAATTTGTAAATCCACGACTTGACAACCCTATTACAATCAAAGTATGGGGGCTGGGCAGCCAAGTGGTTAAGACACAGGATTTGGGTTCAATCCTCAAACAATATGTTATCTTGCTATCAGTATTTAAAGTTTGCTCACATGTAAAATGTTCAGTACACACATCAACAGGAGACAAGTTGCCGGAACATAATGTCTTTGTTTCCAAGCCTTACCAATTTAGCAAAGAGTTAAGACCAGATAATTTTAAGGGTGAAGAATTCTGGTACTAATTGAAATTTGAGTACAACAACCTGAGGTATGAACAACAACCAATACCATACATGTGATACTTCCACTAGGAGTCAAGGAACGGAGTATTTACACTCAGATTGAGTCAACTCCTAACCAGAAGAGGATGAATGATGATGATGAGGAAGAGAATTTAAAGAAGGAGTAAACCGGTACTGAGCCACTTGTGTTTTCGAACCAATTATTAGAATCAATGCTTGTTCATTTCCATTTTAATATTCTCTGTTAATATGAGGCAAGTTAAACCTGTGATGCTCCTGAAGATTAAACAGATCTTTAAATATTTCACAAGCTACATGGTACATATGTAAAAGAAATTGAAAACAAGAGGCTCCCAGGAGCCTGAATCGCTCACCTAATCTCTTATGTGAAGCATCTTACCCAGTGGGCAACATGGTCTCCATGTACTTGGTAAGTAAAATAAAAGAAACTAGTTAGGATAGAAAACACTCTTAAATCAAGAATACAAAGTTACAAAGCTTTTCATTTGAAAAAAAAACCAAACAAGTTAAAATTGATTAAAAACCATTAAAGGGGGATACCTCTTAAAATGTTGATATTGACCCAGAAATCATTTTAGTAGATCTGAATGAGCTGAACAATTTTGCAATGCTAACTTTTCCTCTAGCACTTACAGTTTTCAATATAAAGTCCAAAAACTGTGAAAATGGTCAATTTTGATGATTAAGGGGAAATAAATCCTATTAAGATTCGTCCCACAACTTGTAGAGCTGTTGATGCTGAAGAGGGGTAGTTGCTTCAGATTTTCTCTATATCTTATACTTTTTGAGCTATAAGCAAAAAACTTTGGTCTGATCCATCTGTTCTATTTTTAGTAACAATGGCCATGTTGGTTAGTCAGCATGCATGAATTTCACAAACTTGGTAGAGGACATCCTAAAGATCAAGTGTACAAAGTTTGAAAGCAACCCCTTCAGTAGTTTCAGAGAAGAAGATTTTTTTAAAAATAAGTTCTAATTGATAGAAAAAAAACAGTCAAAGGGGGATAACTCTTAAACAGTTGATCTGACAATTTTGACCCTGAATCATTTTTGTAGATCTCAATGAGCTGAACAATTTTGCAATGCTAACTTTTCCCCTAGCACTTACAGTTTTCAAGATAAAAGTCCAAAAACAGTGAAAATGGTCAATTTTGACGATTAAGGGGAAATACCTCCTATAAGGAGTCGTCCCATAACTTTGACTCAAGTTTCAAAGCAATCCCTTTCAGTGGTTTCAGAGAAGAAGATATTGGAAGAAAAGTTAATGACGGACGCCTAAGGATGACAATAGCTCACATGACCCTTCGGGTCAGGTGAGCTACAAATGTGATAAAATGAAAATTCTATTCGTTAATAAAACAAACTAGTTTTTCAGTGTGTCATGTGTGCACTTAATGATGTACTAACTTTTCAAAAGAAAAGGTGGCCAAAAGACACTGTTAGTTCGGGAAAACAAGAATGTGCATGCTAAACCAGATGTTGAAAGAAAATTCAGATCATACATGTAGTACAACTAAATAATTGACTTTTCTACCATAATGACTCCCTTGATATGCGAGCCTAGTGAGCTCTTTAATGTAGAAAGTATGCCAAATTGCACGAGACTCAAAATACTATGGAAGAAAAATCGTTCTGTCACCGGAAACATTCGATTTTCGGAAGTTTTCGAAAATGTCTGCGCGTGCTGAAAAATTGCGGGAAATAGTTATACATCGTCCCAGGCATTATTCGAAATTATCAATGGAATAGATTATACGCTCCCGAACGGAGCGATAATGGTAGATCAGAAATGTCAATATTTTAGTTGTACTATGAGATGAATTTTCCTTCAACGTCCGGTTTAGCACGCGCTTGTTTTCCCGAACTTTCGGCGTCTTTTTAACATTTTTATCTTTGAAAAATTTAGACGTCATTAAACGCTCACGTAATCCACAAGAAAAGCTAGTTTGTTTTTATTTTCGGACCCAAAAAATTAAATTAATTGAAACTTCGGGAGTGTAACAGGTTTTACCTGCCTCATATTAGCGGGCACGAAGTGCCCGCTCGAGCGGAGAGCTCTACGGTATTTGTTCCCGCGAAAAATTTGCCTAATGATGATATTGATTTTTCATGGTCCGGAAAGGCTCTCAAATTTTTACAGGAACGGAGTGAATTTGAAAATGATTACCCATTTTGCTAGTCGCATTCCAAAAATTATCTATTTAAGTACCAGTCTTTCTAAAAATCATGCAGAGGGTGATTCATGGTAAAAAATAACACATGGTTTTGAACATGGTTTCTAATACAGAATGGTCACCTATTAACAAAAACAATAGCCATTTGTTTCTATGATGTTGGTCATAAGAGATAAAATTTACCTAGATTGCATTAAAAATATTGTTAACAAGGGAGATAACTCTTTTCTTGCTATGCATTTCATTACAATTCAAAACACTGATTTCTCCAATGACCAAGACCTTTGTGGAAAACAGACTCGATTTTCAACAATAACACCATATCTTGATTCAGAAAATGTAAAGAAACCCATGTGTTATTTTTTACCATAAATCACCATTATCATAAACCCTGCATGATTCTTAGAAAGACAGATACTTAATAATGTAAAAAGAGAAAAATATTCTGATGACGACGAGTTGCTACATTTTTTGTAGTAACCAAATTTTAATCGATTTTTTCTTACATGTACCTTTCTATTCAATGTTCAATCGCCCCTAGGATCTCGTCCCAAATTGAACGTTCTAGAAAATTAACCAAAACAAAAATAACTACCTACGATGGTTCTTATTTGACAGCATCAATTCGAAATCATTTTTTTTTATTGAACAGAATTATGCTGTGCTCGCATTTAGGCACTGCCTATTTCATATTATTTTTGTATCTACGCGAGCTTTTAAGGCAATGTCTTTCTCATATTAGCGAACAATTCAAATCAATGATATAAGAAGCATTTGACAAAAGGAGGCTGCGCATGCGTGGCTGAATGAATGGCGTCTTTTTGACAGAGAAAAAAAGTTATTTAAAACCTAGTTATAGCCTGAAGTTTTTGGTCTAAACGATCAATATCCAAAATATATAGTGAACCTTTTCAATTTGTAAAGAAATTTCCAGAATTTCTTGCCATCCACCAAAATTTTCAAACTTTTCAGTAAAACACCACCTGATTGACAACATAGGATAGGATAGGATCATCTGTGGACGCTGGCTCCTGGAACCACTATATCCACCTCCTCTTCTAATTGACTATTTATCGTTGTTTCGTCACTTCCGGACTTTTGTCGAGTGCTCTTGTTTAAGTTGATGTCTGCCTCATGGTTGTACTTTATCTCTTGATGTTCCCAGTGTTTGTCTAATTTTATTTCGAATTCCTTTACTGTTTTCGCATTTATAACTTCGTTAGGCAGGCTGTTCTAGATGTCTACTATTCTTCTTGTAAAATAATGCTTCCTGATGTCTAATCTACTGCGGTGTTTTATCAGTTTTTTATCGTTTCCCCTCGTTCTGGTGTTTTCATTTAGGTCGAGCAAACTTTCAGTGACCTGGCTATCATAAATACCTTGCAGTATTTTGAATGATTCGATCATATCCCCTCGAAGGCGTCTGTATTTGAGAGTGGGCATTTTCAGTTTTTTTAATCTGTCTGGGTACTCAAGGTGTTTCAGCTCAGGTATCTGCTTTGTCGCTCTTCTCTGTACGTTCTCAATGCTGTCGATGTCTCCGACTTTGTGTGGTGACCATACTGGTGCAGCATATTCCAAGTGCGGACGGACAAGAGCTTGAAATAGGTACCTGAATGATGTGTTGTCTAGATATGTGAATGTTCTTCTAATGAGTCCCATGATACTGTTGGCCTTATTTACTTGTTGTTGGATGTGCTTTGAGAATGATAGATGTTCATCCACTAGTACTCCTATGTCTTTTTCCCCTTCTGACTTTTGTAGTTTTACCTCATGTCCGTTGTTATCGTATAGATGGTACTCCCTTTCTGATGTTGAGGGTTTATTGGATACACTAACTACCTTGCATTTGTTTGGATGGAATTTTAGGAGCCAGGTGTTGGACCAATTTTGGAGGCTGTCTAGATCTTCTTGCAGGCTCTTTGTATCACTTTCCGATTTGATCTCCTTGTACACTTTCGTGTCGTCTGCGAAAAGGAATGCTTCCGCCTCTACACACTCTGGCATGTCGTTGATGTAGATGACGAACAGGATTGGTCCAAGTACACTTCCTTGTGGTATGCCACTGGTCACATCATGGCATTTGGACTCGGCTCCATTGACAGTGACCTTCTGTTTTCTGTCAGATAGGAAGTTTTTTACCCACTCTATAGTCTTGTCTCCAATGCCATATCTTTCTAGTTTCTTTACTAGCCTTCGATGAGGGACTTTGTCGAAGGCCTTCATGAAATCCATATACACTGCGTCAATGCACCCTCCATTGTCTAGGATCTCCGTCCATTCGTCTAGTACTTTAAGGAGTTGCAGCGTGGTTGACCTTCCGGATATAAATCCGAACTGTTTCTTGCTAAACAGTTTGTTTGTTTGCATGTGGTTGACTATGTGGTTTCTCACCAGTTTTTCCATCATTTTACATGCTATGCTGGTCAAGCTCACGGGTCTGTAATTTCCTGGGTCAGACTTGTCCCCCTTTTTGAATAGTGCCACCACATTGCCTAACTTCCATATATTTGGGCATTTTGCTGAATCTTTCGATGCATTAAAGATCTTGGTTAATGGCTTTGTGATGACTTTTCTTAATTCTCTTAAAAGCTTTTGGATGGAGTCCATCAGGCCCTATGGATTTGTTTGGATTAAGCTGGTCCAACAGTTTCTCAACCTCTTTTTCGGAGAAATTTTTCTCTTCATATGGTGTTTGTATTTGGACAGTATCTATGTTTGGAAGTTCCCCTTCTGGTTCCTTTGTAAATACACTGCTGAAAAAGTTTGCAAGGACATTTGCTTTCTCCTCGTCGTTTTCCGTAGTTTTTTGCACTCCATTCTCATCCTTGTATTTCAATTCCGCAATGCCGGTTTTCGTTTTTCTCTTTGAGTTGGCATACTTCCAAAACTTTTTAGGATCTGCCTTTGCGCTTTTGGCTATGTCTTCTTCCATTTGTTTCTTAGCTCTTCGTACATGATTTTTAACTTGGTTCCTGGCTTTCTTGAAATCTTTAAGTTTGCTGGTCTCTTTAGTTTCCCTGTATTTTTTCCAGCATTTGTGTTTTTCCTTTATTTTATCCTTTGTTTTCTGGTCAAGGGGTATGTAATTGTGTTTCTTTGCTTTTGCTGTTGCTTTGTTGTTGATTTTTGGTATATTTTTCTCCTTAGCTTTGTTATATATGTCAAGAAATACATCATTCATGGCATTTGGATCCCCATTGCTAACTATTCTCAGTGTTTCGTCCCAGTCTTGATCTAGTTCCTCTGCCAATTTGGTGTAGTCCCCCTTGTTGTAATTGTTGTAACATGTAAACATCCGGTTTATCACTTCCGGTAAATAGTCTTGCACAACCCACGAGACTTTTATATTGTCTATCTTCCATAACAAACTAACAGGCTATCTATCTCAACACCAGTGACCCTGAGGAGCCCAGGGTACGAAGACTTTTGGTCCTAAAACTGATAGGTAAGGGTTGCTTCATATCAGTCTCGTGTCACAAAGCAGGCAAAACTTGCAACGACCATGAAATTGCATTGCACCATCCACTTGCTGATAGCACTATCAATCAGCATTCATACATACACATCATCACAAACGTATATAAACAACAGTAGCAATGAACAATCACTTGCAACACCAAACTACCATAGCACCATCAACATGGTTATTGAGAAAATAAAATACAGGAAAATACAAAACACAAATAAATACCTCATTATGTTCCTCATTATCACTTCAGGGGATACAGAATTAAATCCTGGTCCACGCACACCAAGATGGCCCTGTGGGTCATGCCAAAAAGCCGTAAGATCAGGTCAAAATGCACTTTGTTGTGACTCCTGTGAAGTTTGGTTTCACATCAATTGCCAAGGATTATCACCAGAAATGTACTCATGTATGGACTCGTCAAACATTTCCTGGGTTTGTATACAGTGCGGAATGCCAAACTTTTCATCATCAATATTTAATATGTCAACAATTGAAACATCAAATCAATTCTCTTCGCTAGGTAACGATTCAACCTGCATGAGCCCCGGCGCACCAACAGCATCATCATCGCCCAAACCATCAATCAAAAACACAAAACAATGTAGAGATAAAATGAAACATAACAACGCACCAATAAGAGTACTAAACATTAATTTCCAATCACTGAAAAATAAAAAGCCTGAATTAGAAGAAATCTTACATTCAGTTAAACCACATGTCATATTAGGTACAGAAACATGGCTTGATAAAGAAACATCATCTTATGATTACTTCCCAATTTCAGACTATGTAGTTTATAGGCGAGATAGACCACCAAATGAAAAAAACCAAAGTCACGGGGGTGTTCTGATAGCTATATCAACTGATATAATATCGGATGAAATAAAAGAACTAGAAACAAACTGTGAAAGTGTGTGGGCTGAAATAAATATGGCATGCTCAAGAAAATTGATTCTTGGCTGCTACTATAGACCACCATCGGACACAGGCTTGTCACTAGACCAGCTTAATGAAGCATTGAAAAGAACAGAAGGAAATTCAAAATCCACCATCTTAGTAGGGGGTGATTTTAATCTTGGTCACATTGACTGGAAAATTCCAGCTGTAATTCCAGGCAAACCCGATTCAAAACAACACCAAGCTCTTATAGATATTATAAATGACCACTCCCTTGAACAAATTGTAGATAAACCAACAAGAGGGGATAGAACTTTAGACCTCCTATTAACAAATGCACCCAACATAAACAATAAAGTAGAAGTTATGCCTCCCATAGGTAATGCAGATCATGATATTGTGTTTGCAGAATGTGCAATTTCTCTTAAAATGACCAAAAAACCACCCAGAGTCATACCCCAGTATCACAAGGCTAACTGGGACAACATCAAAACAGACATCATAAAAATGACTGAAAAAATCCAAGAAAATTACAACCAATGCAACATCAATGAACTATGGACAATATTTAAAAAGCACCTAAATGACACTATAAACAAAAATATACCTCAAAAGACTATAACTAACAAAAAGAAATTACCATGGGTTACAGATAAGATAAGGATTAAGATAAACAAATCAAAAAGACTACATAAGAAATCTAAAAGAAACCCAGACTTGAAAAAAAGATACAAAGAAATAAAAAAGTCACTCCAATCAGACATGAGAACTGCTTACTGGCAATACATAGAGAAAATGATCTTCGACATACCAATCGAAGAAACTGAAATTACAAATAGAAAACAAATCCCCAAAAAGCTTTTTTCATACATCAAAAGCATGAGAAACAATAACTCTGGGGTTGCAGCACTCAAAAAAGATGGTATGCTCACACTCAACACCAAAGAAAAGGCAAACATATTAAATGAACAGTTTCAGAAAGCTTTCACAACAGAATCATCTGCACAACCTATGCCAGTAAAAGAACCATCGACTTACCCAACTATGCATAACATCAAAATATCAGAACAGGGTGTCAAAAAACTACTGCATAACATCAACCCGAATAAAGCCACCGGACCTGACCAAATATGCGGTAAAATACTTAAAGAAATGAAGGAACATCTCTGTATACCAATTACACTCATATTTCAGAAATCAATAGACACACATACAATACCTTCAGACTGGAAACATGCAAATGTTTGTCCTGCATTCAAAAAAGGCGACAAACACGCTGCCATCAACTACCGCCCAATATCACTTACCTGCATACTTTGTAAAATTATGGAACATATCATAGCAAGCCAAATGATGGACCACCTTGAATCAAACAATATCCTTTATGACTTACAACACGGCTTTAGATCAAAACGCTCTTGCGAAACACAGTTAATATCTTTTATCCAAGACCTTGCAAAAGACAACAATCAAAACATACAAACTGATATTATTGTGATGGACTTTGCCAAAGCTTTTGACAAAGTCCCTCATAAAAGATTACTCTACAAACTGGAACATTATGGCATTAAAAACAATACCCTGAAATGGATTGGTGACTTTTTACACGATCGTACACAAACAGTTATTCTCGATGGCCAAAAATCTGAAAAAATTGCTGTAACCTCTGGCGTACCACAGGGCACCGTACTAGGCCCAATACTATTTCTTATATATATAAATGACTTCCCAGAATATTTACAACACAGTACACTAAGATTATTTGCAGATGACAGTATAATTTATAGAAAAATCCAAAACAAAGACGATTCACAAAAACTCCAACAAGACCTAAACCAGTCAGGACTACTACTGAAAGAAGTGATTTTTGAAAATCACCCAAATAAGTGATAGTGAATGAATTACCAAGAGTTATTCCTCTTTAAAGAATACAAAAATTACTTATTTAAGCGATTTCTTAAAGGTTAAAAAATCACTTTGAACAATGATTTTCTGATTATTTCATGAAATACTCAAAGACAACTATTAAGAAAGAGTGTAAAAGAAACTAGTTCACTTCCTAAGATGTACACTGTCCATTTAGATTTAATTTATTGATCTAAATAAAAATATTAGGCACTTAAAATAAAATCACTTAGATCAGTGATTTTATGAAATTTTAATCTAAAAAATCACTAAAACAAGTGATTTTCAACTTTTTTACTCCCTAACTTCAGCCATCGCGAACATTCAAATTTTCATCAAGAACATACCTTTTTCTTTTTAGAAAACCAAAGTTAAAAGATCAAATTTATCAGGAAAATTATAGATTCCTACAGGAAAATTCCAGATCCCATGAATTCAGCCATCAAAGATTAAGGAAAAAAGTGGAAAAAATGCACAAAATTGGTTATAGTTGAAAAACCTTTCCTTTAACTGGTCATTTAACTACATAAATGATGTAGTTGTCTAAATTTGCAACAAAGGGACACATAATTTCATAGTTTAGCATGAGAAATTGATTTCAAAACCCAAAAATCTGTAATCAGTAAGAATTTTCAAAAATCACTTATTAGAGTGATTAAAAAATCACTTGTTTCAGTAGTCTCCCTGACTGTAAACGCAGCTGCAAAATGGGAAAAAGACTTGTTAATGTCTTTCCACCCAGACAAATGTTCCATCCTACGAGTCTCATCAAAAAGAGCACCAGTCACCCAAAATTACATTCTCCATGGCCATACACTCAAAACCGAAACATCCACAAAATACTTAGGCATCACCATACAGTCAGACCTTAAATGGAACGAACACATAGATAATATCACAGCAAACGCAAGTAGACAACTAAATTTTCTAAAACGAAATCTAAAAGTACCGTCAAGTAAAATTAAAGAACGAGCATATTTGTCACTTGTTAGACCGAAACTTGAATATAGTTCGTGTGTATGGGACCCACACAGTAAAAAACAAATAAACCAAATCGAAATGGTCCAACGTAGGGCGGCAAGGTTTACATGCAACCGATATCACAACACAAGCTCAGTTTCAGACATGCTAGAACAACTTAAATGGCCACAATTACAAATCAGACGTATTCAAACAAGATTAATAGTATTTTATAAAATAATCCACCACCAACTTGCAATCTATCCATCAAACCTACTAATACCATCAGACACTCGCACCAGAAACAAGCACCCTTTTCACTTCAAACACATTCACACAAGCAAAGACTCGTACAAATTCTCATTCTATCCGCACACTATTGTACAATGGAATCTGCTCCCAACATCAGCAGTCCTTTGTACAACTGTAGACAGCTTTAAAGAGCAGATCCCAGCATCTGCTCTTTCTTACCTCATATAAATAGGTCCCATGTAAATAGTTTTATCAAAATTATAAATCATAACATTAATTTATTAATGAAAAAAAAAGGTTCACTGTAAATACTTTTTTGATATCACAATTTTCTACTTAATTTGTTTATTTTATAAAGCCACGCATGCAACGGCACGTTATAGTCAATGGTGACTGAGTGCGGAACTAAGAAGATAGATAGATAGATAGAAAATAAATCTGACCAAACATTAAAAGCCAAAGCCAAAGACATAATGTACATTGGTTTAAATCAAAGTTCATAACCATGCCCAACCTGGATGCAGGCCTTTATGTCTAAGTCTAGCTTAACAATTTCCTGAAGACAAAATCTGACTTGTATGTCTGCATTAGCCATGATGCTGCAAACTTTTAAACCAAATTAAAATTTTGCAGGGGATATATAGTAAGGGGGAAGGAAACAATTCAGCATGCTGTACAAATCCATTCGGAATCATTACAGTTTTTCCATCGAAATAAAAGAAAAGATTAAAGAATGTTATGACGTACTTTGGGGGATATTCCCAGGTAAAAATATTTAAATCTACGCTAATGAGGTCGTTTGACCTTTTCTTTTGAGGTTATGTTTTGGTATTTTATTGACTATGTCGGCGCAGTGATTGAGGGAAAACATACACAGTTAGAACAAATAAAAAACACACACACAACGATGATGGTCTGCTCGAACTGTTTGACGAATTTTTAATGTCCAGACACAAATTGGGTAGCTATAATTAGTGTATTGCATTTCAATGTACTTTTGTAGGTTAATAGCACATTAGTGCTTATGTTTCTTATTAAGTATATACTTAATCAGAAACATTATAAGTTATATACATGTCAAGTCTAAATAAAAGATATTAATTCAAAAGTTATTTTAATTTATTGATCTGTGTGCATGTCCCATGTGTCCCGATTTACTTTAAAGTACCATTATCGCATGCAGTTTCATTAAACTTCATACATACACAAGCAGACAGATAGTGACAACAGGGTAGGACATCAACAGATATTCGGTTAACAGTTACACTATTATAATCACACGAGTTATCAAAATGGCATATAAACATGTATTTAATATACTTCAAAGTTTTTAATAAGACTTTAGAGTATTACAATGACATTTTTTGTTACTTGCACTGATCTGCATGTATAGTGTAGAGCCTAATAATTCAACATACATGGATGTATTTGATAAAATGATCATTAATATTATTCAAAAATGCACTTTTTAAAATTTTATATGTTAGGAGTAATGATGATGTTTATCTTAAGTGCACTGATTAAAACATTTGTTTGTTATCACCTCTTTTAAATTCAGCCATCTTTCTGTTTTGTAGATGCAGGTATATTTCCAAGGTGCCAACTGTAACAGCCGATGGTGTCATAAAAAATAGGACAAAACGGACCGGCAGAACTGTTATTATTTAATAAAACTAAAATGTAAAAAAGACTTTAAAGTTGTGGTCAATTAATAAAGAATCAGATAGCCGATTTTCGGTGGGCCATTCAATGTTCAATATGCAGAGAATCACTGAAGAGTAAAAAGGACCAAACCCTCTTTCAGAAGTCAATGGGGTTCCATAAGAAAAATGTCTTGCATTCAAGTTTAACATGTAGTTTAATACAACTAGCGCATGTGGTTCAACCTAAAATATTTTGAATTTGCTTTTTAATGAAAGTAAAAAAAAAATTGACAGCAGAGCTGAAGAAATATTCTGTAGAAGGATCTCCGTCGTACAAAATAGCGCATGTAATGAAAAAATATCTTGTGGTGACGCCTTATTAAAAAAAGACATTTTGGAGAAAAAAAATCTTGACCAGAGCAAAAAAACACTGAAGCCCCTTCAAGTCAAATCGCCAGTCTATTACATATAATCTTACATATAAAAACTCTAGAATTTTAAAAGTCAACCCACGGGATATGTACGGCATGGGTTGTAGCTGCATTTAGAACTTGGTCAGGATTGATTAGGTTAAAAAAAAACAACAGCAAATCCAAAATACAGGTGGGTGAGTGAAGTGATGTTTTACATCATTGCAACACTTTGGGTATATAAATCAATGCAATTTTGACGTTGTCAGAACAGGGTATGACATTCATTTCCTCGTTAAACAGGGTTTATTTCGTGCTTCTAATAGGGTGCGGTTCAGAACAGGCCAACGGCAAAGATATACCCTAAATCATATATTCTTGAATGATCAATCTCATAGTCAAGAGAAAATGACAAAAACGAATCAGTCATACCGGAGAATTGGTGGATTAAATTATAATCATAGTAGCCCACCAGGTTAAAAAAAAATATACAGGAAATGACAATTCATTTTTCCAAGTCTCGTATATCGGTATCTGTATATTTAACAAAATTAACCAAGAGGAGAGGCTGGCCAGGTTGAAATAAAAGGGGCTTGAATTTTGGTCATTAATATCGACTTAACTTATCGAAAAAAAAATTGTCACCCACTCTATGCCTTTGAATAAATGCAAATGAAACAATGTTCGTGAAAACAAAAAATAGAAATATGCAAAATGCATGTACAAAGTGTATTATATTTGTTCCTATTAACCTTTGTTATAGCAATATTAAAATTTGTAGAATATGGTGAATAAGAGTTATAGCAAACAGGAATAACTTACTCTTCCTGCGCACCTGAGTTCACTCTTGTTACGACTTAAGTTCGCGTTGTTGATTTCTGTTGGGTTGATTTTGTGTTTTGTGTTTCCTCGTGCTGTTCTTGTTCGTGTTTACCGGTTTTGTCGTTGCTCTTTCGGACTTTTGACACTCGAATGCTCCAATTTTTGCTTCTTGTCACAGTTAACTAAAATACGTCTCACCTAATGGCACCATTGGAATATTATAAAATTCCTTGTTAATTTTAGATAACATTATTAAATTTATAAACTATTTATAAAATATATACAACTTGAACTCTTACATTGCTAAAAGTGCCATAAAAAAACTATTTACATGTCGTCCAGCTGAAAATCGTAAAGCTCAAATGACGAGGATGATGCATAACCAAGCAAAGTCTAATTAACCTAAAACTTATAGTTACTTAAAATATGAAGGTGTCCATAGTTCTTCAATTATCGTTTCTATTTTGCCAGTCACTTGACAGGACCCCCGCCGAGAAAAAAAACTTGGGTTTTAGACTTTTGACTTTTCATCCCAAATGTTTTGCCACATAATTTAAATGTTATGAAATTTCATTGACGTATTAAACTAGAGACTTCTAGGAGCCTGAATTGCTTACCTCTAATGCAAAAGCTCCTTACCTAATGTGCAACATAGACTACATGCACCTGGTAAGCACCATTTAAGAATATAGTTATATTAGGATCATGAGGATAGAAAAGCCTGAACAACTTCGACCCTATGGAGACTTTAGAAGAGCTCAATTAGCTAAACATTGAAGCAAGCAAAACCTTTTCTCTATCTACTAATGTTCACAATCTATAAGGCTATAACCACATTTTTGGCGTTTAAGGGGCCACAACCGCTATAAGGAGTCATTTAAAATTTTCTACCTAATGGACAGTTTTGTAGACCTCAATAGATGAACAAGCAAGCAAAACCTCTTCTCTATCTTCTATAGTTCACAATCTATTAGGCTAAAATCATTATTTTTGGCGTTTTAGAGGCCTATAACTCCTATAAGGGGTCATCTGACAATTTCAACATATGGGCAATTTTGTAGAGCTTAATTAGCTGAACAATATGCAATTGAAATAACTTCAATACCTTATATAGTTCTTGAGATATAAGACAAAATAAGTGCAAAAAGCAGAATAAAAATAATAAAAAGGGGCAATAACTCCCGCACGGTTTGTTGGAATGAATTCAAAATTTCAGAATGGGTAGATCTTGATGTGCTGATCACCATTGCCAGAATTTTGATATCTGTCACCATTTTTGAGTTATTTGCAAAAAACTGCTGTTTTACCCCCTGTTCTTGTTTTAGCACCTGCGGCCATGTTTTTTATCTGATCAATTTAAAATGAGGATATTTTGTGGCCAACATGGCATATATCATTCCAACCAAGTTTCAGTCAAATTGGTTGATTAGTTTCAGAGAAGAATATTTTTGAAATTGTTAACAGACGACGAGGGACGGCAACGGACGCATAGTGATGGCATAAGCTCACATGGACTTGGGCCAGGTGAGCTAACAAGAGGCTCCCAGGAGCCTGAATCGTTAACCTGAACTACACAGATACACATATAATGTAGATATTATTGTGCTTAACCATATTCAATAAAATTTCTGAAATATCTTGTTTAGTTTTCAAGACTTTTGAATCTTGCACAATTTTGATATCTGTAATCATTTTTGAGTTATTAGCAAACTAGGGGTCAAACTAGATACCAGGTAGATGGCAGCCTTCTCTAAGGGCCCCGCTGGTTGAACCCTGTATTTAAGGGACCAATATGGACTTGGTATTTCTATTTATCTCATGTGGTCAATGGAGGATGGACTATAAAGACATGTTTTTACAAGCATTTTGCGAGTATTGCAAACCAAAACATAGTCCCTAAGTAACCAGCCACCTATTTCAATGTTCAAAGGGCCATAACTCTCATAAAAAATTGCATACAGGAACGACACTTAAACTCCATCTGTAACCAACATACTTGACTAAAATACAAAATATCTGAAAGGGTATGATAGAAAAGTCCGGAAAACAAAAATTTCAATGAATTTTCAAAGTTCAAAGGGCAATAACTCCCATAAAAATTTGCAGAAGGGAATAATACAAAATATCAGCCCAATATCTGAAAGCGTATGAAAAAAAAAGTCTGGAAAACTAAAATTATAATGAATTTTCAAAGTTCAAAGGGCCATAACTCCCATAAAAAATTGCAGATGGGATTATAACCCCTGACAATTTGGAGACTTTTGTTGAGCTTCTAATTCTGAATAGCTAAGCTCTTCCTTTCTATTATAGTTTATGAGCTATATGTCATTTTAGGTGATTTTACCCTATGTTCCATTTTTAGTAACCACAGCCATGATTTTTATTTAATCTTTTCAAAATGAGGATCACTTGTTGCTAACATGTCATTTCTGCAAAGTTTTAACCAATTTGGTTTAGTGGTAACAGAGAAGAAGATTTTTAAAATTATTTAGAGACGACGATAATGATGCAGTGATTGCATAAGCCTACATGGCCAGACCTGTGAGCTAATTATAAAGATGTAAAAGGTGATTATTTTTCCTGATTAAGGAGAAATAGCATGTATAAGGAGTTGTCTCAGAAATCTGACTCAATAGGACGATTTGTAGAGCTTTTGATGCCTAGGAAGGAAGCCATGTTGGTTGTTTGGCATGCATACATTTTATTTTGTAGAGGAGATCCTTTAGAGCAAGTGTTCAAAATTTAATTCCTTTTAGTGTTTTCAAAGAAAAGGATCTTTATGAAAACTTTACTGATGTATAGACACTGGGTCAGGTGAGCTAATAATACCAGTAATTTATACAGTTTAATTTATACATAAGTGATACATGCACTTGATTCCATCATGGGCACTATCAACATCCTGATTGATAAATTTGGCATGTTTTATTTTCTTGCAATGCTTAAATAATTTTTTTTTTCAATATAGTCTGTAGAAGTACTGTTCTTGCAAGTGAGATAGATAACTGATTAGAAATCTTTAATCTTCTTTACACACCAAAACCTAAAAAATAAAAAAGGAAAATATAAACATTTTAAAAATAATTCAATAGAGGTATCACTCCTCAATTAAAATGAAAATATACATGTGTAATACATTTTGTACATGTATGTAATCAGCATATAGAACAAAATATATTAAAGTGATCATAATATTTTATCTATTTGTAACCATGTAAAAGTGCCAGTATTGTTTATTGAATATTTTGGTGAAGTTATGAAGTTTGCACTTACATTAACATGTACATGCATATGTATGTGCACACAATTCTTTTGAAAATTTTGAGCTAAAAAGGTGTATCATACACTTTCTTTTGTAGAGTTTGTATTTCTGTTGCGTGTTGAATACTTACAAATACACTTGAATGTACTAACCTCTTTTACAATCTCCAGGATAAGGTAAGATCTTAAGTACCCTAGTTGAAACATGATTTATTGAGACAAGCTTCTGATCTGAAAAAGGAAAAGAATACTTTTGTAAATCAAATGGTTGATACATTATTACATACATTTTGTATACATGAAGATGTACAGTACACACATGTATTTATCAAAAACTTCATGCAAAATATTCGAAGGATCATGTATTTGTACATGTACAGTATTTTTTGTAACCAAATCAGACCCTCTTTTGCACTGAAACATGGTTGGGGGTCATGGTTCACAATGTTTTTGACTAACACTTTTAAAATTGACTATCATGGTGTTTAATGTCAGATTTAATGTCAGCATTTTTACTTGTGTGTTTAACTAGATTTTGACAATAATCAATTCATAACCATAAAAATAAATAAACAAATACATGCACACAATGTGCAATGTAGATTCGACTTCATGGGGAAAAAGACACAAGTTGCTGGGCCATTGTTTGCTTTCACACCTTTAATTTAATTTCAATGGAAGTTTCATGTACTTAGATATGGTAAATACCAATATACAGTACATACTTAATCCCCTACCATATGTAGCAAGGGTGTTATTCTAATGTACCATGGGACCAACAGACTGTGGAAAAGAATATATATACCAGTACATGTACATCTTTGAATAGAAAATGATACAGGATTTGACACATGATACAAGATATCATAATGGGATTAAATCATTTTCAATAAGTGTAGACAACACAGAAGGCATAAACAAGTGTAAATTTATACGCTCCCCAAGGGAGCTCCAATGGTAGAAATGTCAATATGTTAGTTGTACTATGAACTATATTTTCCTTCAGCATCCAGTTTAGCACGCTGGTTTTCCCGAACTTTCGGCGTCTTTTAAACGCTTTTTTCTCTGAATATTTTAGAGGTCATTAACCATGTTAACGGCACGCATGACCCACAAGAAAAGCTAGTTTGTTTTTATTTTCGAACCCCAAAAAATGATTAATTTTAACTTCAGGAGCATCACAGGTTTAACCTGCCTCATATTAAAAAGCACAATAAAAAAAGAACTAGCAGCCTCCAACCAGACAAGTGGGCTGTTTTCATTTTGCAATTTGCCCAAGGTAAAATTATATAACTGCATACTGATTCAAATCCAGTCCTGTAATTATCATAATCTAGCTAAAAAGTTCTATATCCAAATGTAATACATGTACAAATGTACAAATATATATGCTTATAAGTGCCAAATAAAAATTACATGAACAGCCCAAGCCCAGTACAAAATTTACACCCCATTTTTTTAGTAGATTTTACCTAGCGGTTCTGGGGAATGAAAGATAAGCATAGGAACTACATTCTTATTAAATACTGCATATTCATATACAATAGATCTAACTTGAGTAAATGGGCAAATCATTTACATATCAATGTGGAATTCCCAAGTATTAGAAATGTGTTGCAAAGTCATTATTTCCAAGTTTTTATGTAATTATAAGCATATGATGGGACCAAGGAATGTCAATAAGTTCTAAATATGTAAAAAATATCATGATCCCCCAAAAGATTCAAGTTTAATAAAGTTTTTTCACAAAAACTTGAATACGCACTTACCTTGCGTAATCAAATTTGATATTTTCAATAGCACACCTCAAGAGAACCTTGATTTACGTGGTTCTTTACATGCTATTCATTTGAATAATAGATAACCCAAAAGAAATCGGTTTAAGCTATCTAAAAAACTTACTTTTGTGAAAATTGTCCAAGATCGGAAAGCCAAATCAGATCTTAAATCCAGGTGTTTTGGATTAGTTTAGGATAGTTTGCGGCCATTATTGGTGGTGCCTAAAATGTGTAACCCGTACCCGTACCCGTACCCGCACCCAGGTTGTTCAAAATTTCACATATTCGCTTCGACTGTAGCGAAAAAAATGTAGTCAATCATTGTAATATTTGATGTATGCCTTTCAAATATGACGTTGAATGATTTCATATCTCAAAACTTTCAAATTAACATTCAGATTTTGATGTATTTCATGTTTTTACTCGATACCGACATTGAAAATTTACCCGTACCCGATGACATACAGGGCCTTTTCTAATCAAATGAGAAACAGATTTGTTTTAAACGTGAATTAAAAGTTACAAAAATATATCAGCAGTGAGTGAATGAACGATTTATTTTAAAACAAAAACTATCTATTTCACAATTTCGCTTTATACCGAGGGACCTATCGCGATTTTATGCAATGTTTACAAATAACCCGTACCCGGTGAAAATCCGGGCCAAAGTTTTGATAATTTTGGATCGAACAAAATAAGTTAAACCAGATTTATTTAAGAGTCAATTTACAAAATAATCGTTATAAACATTAAATATAACATTTAACAATTAAAACGATTCCAATTTACGATGAAAAAGTATATTTTAAGAAGTTAAAAGTTATCATTTCTTTGGCGCATTCGTCATGGTGTAAACTTCCGGTTACACATTTTAGGCACCAAAATTTTTAAACATCATTGATTTTGGAAAATTAGAATAACGATTTGAAAAACAAATGATAAATGTTCATTCAATAACTTATCAGAAATCTTCATGTTCAATTTCAGAAAATTTCATTGCGTTTTCGCTCTTTACGAGTCAAATTTGAAAACTGGTGCGGGTACGGGTACGGGTAAATGAGCCAAAAATGGTACGGGTACGGGTACGGGTTACACATTTTAGGCACCACCGCCATTATTTCAACTGGTAAACTGGTTTCCAGCCTCTGAATTTTGACATGTGTACGGAAGTAAACAAACAAAAGACGGTTGTCGTGATTTGTGTTTATTCAATCTAAATAATTCATTTTTTCAATTTTATTAATGTCAAATTGACCCTAATACAATTTAATAAACATATATTATGAAAACTATAATTTATCAAAAGTAATATGGTTGTTCATAAAATTTAAAGTGTCGTAAAATTGAGAAAAAATTACGGTATTGTTTACTTCCGGTCTTTCCAACGTTTACCACGTTGACCTGCAAAGGAACTGTCAAATTTGATTGACGTACGGTTCAGGATGCATCTTTTGAAAAGTTGCTGTGGTTGTAGAAATACTCAATGATTCAACAGCAGAACACATACATTCATAAGATATTTCTACATTTTATATGGGAAGGTAATATTTTGTTGTAAAAATACTTCATTTTGACCATTTTCGAGTTGTTGGCACGAGGTGGAAGTTAGCTCGCAATGCATTTTCAATATAACGTTTTGTGAATTTAAAAAAATTGCACCATTTTTTTTCTAAAGAAATTTTGACCACATAAAATTTATTAGCTTTCCATAAATTGGTGAAAAATTCAGAAAATTTTACCGTTTAACGTTTCAGAAAATTTTATTTAAATTTGACCCCTCTGGGGGTCAAGGCGGAAGAGCATAAAAAATTGTAAAATTCACCCTTTTGCACTAAGCCGAATCACAACTTTATCACTGAATTTCCAAAAAACTCAAATTTGATCAATATCTACAATCATTCATCTTTCATTTCATTCAAAGATTGTCTTTTTATCATTTGAATTAACATTACAATAGAATTTGAAGGAAATACTATGTTTTTATAAGAACTATATTACTGGACAACGAAAATTGAAGGGAGCTAACTGCAACCTCGTACCTAATAGTCCTCAGAAAAGCCTCGGACAGTCTAATAAAATTGTATTCACATAGAATAGTCTTTTTCCAACTTTACTGCCAAGTTTCAAAGTGATCAGACCAATAACATTGAAATTATAAGCACTTTAAAACACTGGTTGCATTTAGGAAATTTGCTCGAAGAAACACCAGGAAAACCCATGAGGCCTATTTGGCTAATTTTTTTTTATTTCATAAAATTTAACAAAACTGTTGGCTGAAATCAATAACATTATGTTCTCTGAGCATGGAAAACACAAGTTTTAGTAAAATATCTGAATGGTTTCAAATTTTGGCCCTCTCCCATATTTGCGGATAGGAAATAAGCCATTTTAGCCTTATTGAGGGGTACATATATGGTCATGGGAATTTTTTCAGTAAGGAAATTAAATATTGAGTCCAAAAAGGGTTTAAAATGTTAAATACACAATAAGCTTACAAAATAAGACAAAAAACACCATATTCATATGAAAATTAAGTTCTAAATTGTGTTTGGGAGTACATAAACCATGTGATTTTAGAATGCGTTTTTCCCACATATCACAAAAAACTAATGTTTTAGGGTAAAATAATGTAAAAAATGGAACAATATGCAAACTTAAAGGTGTTTTTAGCATGAGAGAATTATGTTAAACAGATTTTAACAGCAAAAAGACTAGTTATAGCACTTTAGATAAAAAATTGTCTAAGACTCATGTGCGAAACAAGGAAAAACGGCCAAATCTACAGCAAGAAATAGTGGATATGTTCAATTATGTGACTTGTTCTATGAAATCCAGAGACCTTACATGTGCTATTTTGTGTTGTTTAGCTATTTTTCATTCTAGTTTGACTGGTTTTTCTATGATAAAGCCAATATACAGAGTTTGATTTGATATGGCATTCATAGGTTCAACACAAAAAAGCTTTTACGCTGCCGCAGCCTTATTTTGCAAGTAGTAAAATGATTTTGTGTGAGAAATATTGAATAAATTTTAGTTTAAACATTTTTCCTACATCACATAAGAAGATTTATAGCTGTTTTAGCCCATTGTAAGTCTTAATCTGCATGCAGTGACCTTTTATTTGTGAAAATAATACAAAATAAGCCATTTCTATTGAAAATCCCATAGACATACAAATATGCTTAAAATTACCAAATATTGAGATAAATTCATCAAATAAAGACTGAAACTGCCACAACTTTTTTATCTGATCACAACAAGACCACATTTTTCATTACTTGATAACTGCAACACTTGTACACAGACCACCCTCCCCCCTCTAATAAGGCACGAGGTGGAAGTTAGCTCGCAATGCATTTTCAATATAACGTTTTGTGAATTTAAAAAAATTGCACCATTTTTTTTCTAAAGAAATTTTGACCACATAAAATTTATTAGCTTTCCATAAATTGGTGAAAAATTCAGAAAATTTTACCGTTTAACGTTTCAGAAAATTTTATTTAAATTTGACCCCTCTGGGGGTCAAGGCGGAAGAGCATAAAAAATTGTAAAATTCACCCTTTTGCACTAAGCCGAATCACAACTTTATCACTGAATTTCCAAAAAACTCAAATTTGATCAATATCTACAATCATTCATCTTTCATTTCATTCAAAGATTGTCTTTTTATCATTTGAATTAACATTACAATAGAATTTGAAGGAAATACTATGTTTTTATAAGAACTATATTACTGGACAACGAAAATTGAAGGGAGCTAACTGCAACCTCGTACCTGTTTGAAGTTGGCCATTTTTTCGAAAATTTTGCCTCCGCAAGAAAATTAACGACGTAACAATAAACGTCGCGGTGACCTCCCTAATTTTAGATAAAACAATTAGTATAATAATTTTAATATGAGGCAGGTAAAACCTGTTACGCCCCCGAAGTTTTAATTAATTTAATTTTTGGGGTCCGAAAATAAAAACAAACTAGCTTTTCTTGTGGGTTACGTGAGTGTTTAATGACGTCTAAATTTTTCAAAGATAAAAATGTTAAAAAGACGCCGAAAGTTCAGGAAAACAAGCACGTGCTAAACCAGATGTTGAAGGAAAAAAATTCATCTCATAGTACAACTAACATATTGACATTTCTACCATTATCATCGGATGTATGGACAAATTTATTTCGGATTACATACAACTACAATGTATATCCTACCATTTTAAAATTCTCATCAGGAAATTTCACTTAGCATTTTCTTAGAAGTATTTGGGCCAATACTAGGGTTGCACAATATATCTGTTCTGGATTTGACTCGTCATTTAGACGAGGTCATCAGGGGTCACGGGGAGGAAAAACGACGTCATCCAACATGGGACTAAGGGGACAGCATTTTCTATCAACGATTCTTCTGTAATTATTCAACATATGGGTAAAAACCATTTGCAACTGACAAATAAACCCAAAGACAACATTTACTACCCATAAAATATCAATCTTGAACGGAAATTAAGAAATTACTTTCTTCATTCATTAGCCTATTGGAACCAGTTTTTTTACCAGTTCCTCCGTTTTTGGCTAAAATAGTGACCAATCCCGCAAATGCGCAACCCGAGTATTGCAGAATGACAAAAAGAGCCTACTGACCTTGTTGAAGTCAGTTTTCAATTGTGGTTTTTGTCTCGCCTGTGATGGTGTTGCAAAAACTGAGACCAGTGTTTCCCAAATACCGTCAGATCGACAGACCTGTCTGGCAAAATTTCTTTCGGTCTGACAAAAAGTTCAGATAATTTAGTTAAACACATAGCAAAATGGATTATAAAAACAGTCAATTTGCTTTTGCTGTATTATAAATATTTCCAGGAGTTACCTCTTATCAGCTGCATTTGAATCAAAACATATGAAGCTCAAAAACCAAAAATATTGAATGAAAAGTACTCTTTCTTATACTCAACTAAATTCTCAAATTCAAATGTCTGGCATTACATTTTAAAATCTAGGTTACCTTTTTAAAAACATTTTCATTCATAATGTCACTATATATATGTGTTACTATTTTTTTCTTTCTTCATTATTTTACAACAATATGTAATTTTTCTATTTCAGAATATATTTGTCCTGTCCATTCATAAAACAATGGGTTGTCCAGCATATTCAAAACTTGTCTTCACGACAACTTGTTGTCTTGGTAACAGTTTTTATTCTCCTTGGAATTCTCATCTTCCTTTCCATTGATGTGTTGGTACTGACACCGAGCTCTGAACGACATGAAACGAGAAAGCTTGGACCACCAGCCACTGAACCTAGCACCATGACCTTTGGTCCTGATGTTCACTTTAGTATAGTGATTGATTGTGGTAGTTCTGGAAGTCGAGTGTTCATTTACTTCTGGCCGCCACATTCTGGGAATCCCACCGATCTTCTTAATATACAACAGTTGATGGACCCTTCTGGAAAACCTGTTGTAAAAAAGATAACTCCAGGTATCGCTTTATTATAGTTTGTTTTACAATAACATATAATTTATTCAAATAGAGATAATGATAATGACATAAGTCATTAGTGTAATCTAAGAAAAACAGAGGTCATTACCTAATTTGTTATAATGTGATATAATTTTTGTTAAGAGAAAAAGTATTACAGAAAATTAAACACTTGGTGTGATTATAAATTTGAAATTAACTTCCATGGCACTCATTGGCACTGACAACAACTGAAAAATGTTTCAATCTTTTCATTTCATCATTAGCTATCAATACATTTTATTTCATCAATTTCAGGTTTAGACAAGTTTGGTAAGAACCCTGGTGCAGCAAGTGACTATATTAAGCCGCTTCTGAAATATGCAGCTACTCATATACCATCACAGCACCATGCTGACACACAGCTGTTTATTCTGGCCACAGCAGGCATGAGAATGATCTCTAAAGAGTAAGTATTAAGTCGGAATCTTAAGTTTGATGGCAGTTGATTTTAAAAAAGTTTAGATATAATTAAAAAAGAAACATCCAAAGATTGAAGATCAAAAGTATTAAAATTGGAAATAAGAAACAAGCACAAAGACAACCAACAAAAAAATTAAAAAAAGAATTACACAATACATAACTAATCAATCAGCAATTTGAAAATATTAGTGCTCTGGATGTTTTCACCCGATGCAAAACACTGGGTCACCATGCCCACATTATACAGGTCAAAGCTGCTGACAAACAATCAGCCAAAAAAAAACAAAAAAAACCAACACCTGGCCATGTTATCTCCAAAATACCATAGACTTTTGGTGCTTTACATTATAATTTATTTCAGAGAACAAAAGGCAATATTTGATGACTTGAGGGCTGATATTCCTAAAGATTTCCCATTTGTGTTTTCTGATAGTAACTTTGAAGTAATCTCTGGTAAATCAGAAGGAGTGTATGCCTGGATAGCTATTAACTATGTCCTTAACAAGTTTGGACATGGGGAAGATGGTTTGTATACTTTTAAATTCACATAAGAGTAAAAAAATATGTTTGTGTAAAATCAATTAATTTTAATGAAGCCTCCTTGGTTGGGTACATGCCTTGAGTATTAAAAGTTGTTTTGAATCAAATGATTTTTACCCATAATGAAAACAGCCACTCATTTTCATCATAAAAATGTTGGACTCCTTCTGAATACATGCATTATTTTTTTTTAAGAATTAAACTTTGATTATTGTATAATAAAATGATTAATGCAATAAGAATAAATGTATTCTGATTTTTTTTGGGTAGAATTTTAATGACATCTAATTTCAAACTAAGACAAAACAATAAACATTTTTCAAACCTAAAAATATACATGTAAATGACGTTAAAGCTAAGGGCATCATAATACACTGTACTTAAACAACATTCATTTGCATTGTATTTCTGTGTTTTGTGTCTGATCAATATAAATTATATTGTCAACTTCATGCTTTTTACACAATTTCATCAATAATAGGATTTATTTTAATATTTGATCTCTGATTATAAGCTTGTATGAAAATTTTTACAATAACACCATGTGTTGCCTACAAGTTTTATACAAGTTATGTTCACTGGTGCACAAAGTTTAAATGAAATCAGTTCAATAAAAGCTGGTATTGAAACCCATTTTTAGATTACTGGTACTTTTTGTCTTTTAACCTATAGCAATATTCATTGGAAATTGAAACTGTAGTCAATACATGTATTTGTTTTTTTAAATTCTACCTAACAACAGTTTATTTGCATTTGCAAATTTTCTTTTTTTTTATAACCACGATGCAAAATGTAAGAATGTTAAACATGTTAAAATTGATTAGTATTTACTTATTTTCCAAATCTTCATTTAAGATTGTGTCCATATCATGCTAGTTAAAAGCTTGTTTACTTTTTGGTATCTATTGATAAGGGCTATTCCAGAAATGATTGTATGGGGTAAAGAAGTCACTTAAAAAGTTATGAAATTTATTGAGTTGTCCTTTATTTTTCATTTGGGTTTGATCAAGCTCAATAGCTGATTTAGATTTTTGCAAGTAGCTGAGTACAAAATTGCCATATCTATTGGAATAGCCTTTAAGAGTGTTTATAGTCACTGTCATATATTCTGGTTCAAAAAAATCTTTTTGTAAGCATGTAGTTTTTCTC
Source organism: Arcuatula senhousia (assembly GCA_963971305.1). Taxonomy (NCBI): domain Eukaryota; kingdom Metazoa; phylum Mollusca; class Bivalvia; order Mytilida; family Mytilidae; genus Arcuatula; species Arcuatula senhousia. The sequence goes on along the minus strand of OZ020305.1, from coordinate 62,401,117 downwards.
TGATAATATATCCTTTTCTTATTTTTGTTTTCAGAGCATCCTTTAGTTTGGGTAGAGTCATTAAATAATGAAGCCTCATCACACAGACCTCACATGAGAAGGAGAACTGTCGGGATGTTAGATATGGGTGGTGGATCATTCCAAATAGCTTATGAAGTCACTGGAAAGGTACATTTTATGTACAATAAAAAGTCATAGCGACAAATTTTAAAGTTTGAGAAACAGCTAGAAATGCAAGGTTAACAAAGCATTTCCTGTGTGTTTTGTAACACATAATATATTTGTTGATATTTGGCACTGTTCTGTTGATTTTCCATTGAACACTTTTTAATTGCAATTTTGTTTATTGGATGTTGTGGTATACTGTAAACGTAGTAATTTTATGCGGTTTCTAATTTTCGCTATTTTCGCGGTAGCCAAAAGACCGTGAAAATAAGTACCCGCGAATATTTGATAAATAATTGTAAATGTGTGCATGAAATCAGGTACTTGTATATCGTTGACCGTTGAGCTTGGTATAAAATGAAAATGATTATAAATAATGAATAAAGCATAATTAATTATTTACATAATGAAAAGAAAGACAATTGGCTTGGTGTGACCATTAATTGGTAAAGAAACTTTAATAGATTAAAAGCCAAAGATCAAACACTTCACACACAATTAACAAGTCATTAAACGTATATGTCAACAAGTGAGGAATTGACAGCTTGGGTTGACAGTTAATTACAGCAAATTTTAAATTACTGCTTGGGCGATTTAAGTCTTTCACCACCTTCTTAATAAAAACATAATTAAATATGATACTATTAATTATAAGCTCCACCGAAAAACAGCGAAAATTGATACCCGCAAATATGTCCTAGTTCAAGAAACCGTTAAAATTAGCAACCGCAAAATTAATACGTTTACAGAATACATTTCTACCACATCTCATTTTGATTATTAATACTTGTACTTTTGTCAAATTGAAATTAAACTTTGTTTTTGCCTTCAAAAACGATGTCTCCCCCATTTCCCCAAAAAGTCCTAAGTTCAAAGGGCCATTACTCCCACAAAAATTTTAATATCAACATTTCCTGGTCATATATACAACTACATATGATGTCCTTTCTATATACCAAGTTTCATTGAATTTGGTTCAGCAGTTTCAGAGGAGTTGGGCTGACAAGATGATATATGAGGATTTTTAGCATATTTCTAAGTTCAAAGGGCCATAACTCCCACAAAAATTTGAGGATAAAAATTTCCTGGTAATGCGCATAACTACATATGGTGTCCTTCCTATATACCAAGTTTCATTGAATTCAGTTCATTAGTTTCAGAGGAGTTGCATTGACAAACTTTGTGACAGACAGACGGATGGACGTACATGGCAAAAACAATATGTCTCCCCACAAAAGTGGGGGACATAATTGAAACAAAGCATTTTATACCAAAATTTTGCTAAAACATTAAGAATAGAAATTAATTTTCTAAATGTGCTTTGTGTGAAATAAAATGTCAGTGAGTTTTCTATTTCATGTATATTTTAGGATGAATTTATACCTAAACACAGGGTAGCAGCTTTTCAGGATGAATTTATTAAACACAGGGTAGCAGAGTTTAACCTTTCTATTTTCAGGATGAATTTATACCTAAACACAGGGTAGCTGAGTTTAACCTTGGATGCCAGAACAACGACCTTGAACACACCTACAAAGTTTATGTGACTACATTTCTTGGTTATGGTGCTAATGAAGCCAGAGAAAGATATGTCAGGATGGTAGTTGAACAAGCTGAACAAAATGCACAGAAGGAATTCAGTAGCTTTAACAAAAGGTAAAACAAATACTATAAGAGTAAGAAGATCCTGCTTGCTACAGCACATCCATCACATTGCCAACTATTGATTTAGTGTGGGTCAAATCCGATATAGGATGACAATACTAAATCTCTTTTAATGTATTTATCTGTCTTCAAAAACATGATGTCTTCCATTGAATTTTTTTTGAGTGATGTCACCATCTAGCTCTCAGCAAATTTGCTATATGTTATATTTTAGTATAATGTAGTATTTGCAATAAAAGTAATTATTTAATCAGAAAGTATTTTCCTGTTTATTTTCTGAGAAATATATATAAAAAAATAATTTGAAATTTGAAAAATGCACATGAAGGAAGAATTTAACATATGCATTGCTGCAAAAAATCAAATAATGAAACAAAAAAAATATTTTTAGCCTTTAGTTATATTTTACAATGAATTTAATTTCTTATAATAGTGTTTACTCAATAATTGCCAATTTTACGATATTCTTTCAGTGATGGAGCAGCACATGCTATACACAAACACAAAATAGTGACAATCAAAGATCCCTGTTTACCTACAGACCTATCCTACGAGGTGAAGAAGGGGTATATATTAGAGGGAGGAGGCAATTTCACCTCATGTCAGAAATCCCTCATACCCTTACTGAATCTCTCAGCAGACTGTGAGCAGGTGCCCTGTTCTATGAATGGGGTACACCAGCCAGAAATAACGTTTAGAAACAGTGAATTCTTTGGATTTTCCGAGTTCTGGTATACCATGCAGGATGTGTTTAGAATTGGAGGTCTCTATAACAACAGAAGATTTGAAGAAGAAGCCAGGGTATATAAAGTTATCACTAGTTATTGATTCAAGTGTTATATAAACTTACATGTTCATTTTGTTCAAATGTTTAATGCAAAAAATTAGTACATGTACATAACTTTTGTTTAGATATGATCATGAATGGTGTACATGTACATTATTTGTAAATAGTTTCTCATTTAAAATAAATATAATAAGCAAAAACAAATAGAAATGAAATTATATAGAGTAACTGTACATGGAGTCGTACAGAACGTGGAGTCGTACAGAACGTGGAGTAGTACACTTTTGGTTTATTTCAAAATTTACTTTAAAGGTTAATGATAAATCAAATATTTTTATGTATAAATGATACTATATCATTAATATGTTCTTTTACAGTACAGTTCGCGTTTTTCAGTCGAAAAACTTTTAAATTAAAATTATAAAAATCGAAGTCTTATTAATCCGCTAAATTGTAAACTTGTCTTTTCTCAAACGTCATTAAGGATTTTTTAAATGTTATAAAAACAATATATTTATTAAAAACTAAATAAAACGATCTGTCTTGCACAACTTTTAAAATGTTTTTTGAAATATTTCTCGAAAAAGTTACAATTATAGTTTTAGCAAATTCCGGCACCCTCTATCAACATAAAGAAGGAAAAACAAATAAATCTGAAAACACCTTCTTGTGTAAGCTTAGATCAGAAATCACTTGAACAATGCAAAACAATGTTATTTCAATTAGTTTCCGCTAATATTTTTTTAAGTTTCAGTCTTGATTTCAGTATTTATGCTCAAAACATAAACATGCTGATTTTTAGAGGTGGTCTAAAATGCTGCACAGATGCATCGTGTATGAATACTGATAAATAAACTGACACGATGTCATCCTGCTTTTTTCTGGAAACTAAGCAGTGATAAAATGTCTTTGAAATGATTTCTTTCACCCCATATACGACTTGGTAAAAAATTAACGGAAATTTTTGAGGTGCACGACTCCACGTACTATTTTTAGCAATTTTCCACGCTTTTGTTACCTTCAAATAAGTATCTGTAAAAATATAACTTACTTATATTTTTCAAAAATATATTGAGTTTTTGAAGATCATTGTCCACCTCTATATTTTGGAAAATGATAGAAACCGATTCACATTTGCCGTCAAGATTTTAAAAGTTAAAACCTTTAAAAGTGTACGACTCCACGTACAGTCACTCTTAGAAACAACAATGTTATTTATTTATGGTACTAAAAAATCCAAAACATAAAGTGCATTTTGTTTAATCGCTGCAACAAGTTCTTAAACATTTCTTTTTTTTTTTACCAAATAAAAAGAGGAAGTATTTAACAATAGATGTATTTTTTATGTTTTCCCTACAGAGGTTTTGTGGAACTAATTGGATGACTCTTCAGAGCTGGTATGAACAGAAACTTTTCCCACAGGCTGATGAAAAAAGATTCAGGTACAGAAGACGAAAAATGACAAATTAATAGAAAATATATAATACATAGCTATTTATATGATGAATGGTGGTTAGCGCTAGTCGGCAGCTCCCACTTCGTAAGTTAATTTTTGCCTGTTATATTGTTACTACTGACATTTATTACACCAAACTTGCTGTGGAAGATACCATAGACATTAGTTATCCATTCAAGCAAACAAAACTAACTTTGTTGATGGAGTTTATTTGAGGTTGACAGAAGAAAATTTTGTTATTATTTTGTTGTGAAACATAGTGGTCAGTCAGCCATGAATCTATCGAGTGTTCACAGACTATTTATAAACTGTACCAAATCAATAATAAATCGTCCATGCGATAACAGTTCTCATCAATACAGGCCACATAACGTGAAAGTTAATTTTCGCACGCGACGCGGAACGAAGGGTGGTAAGAGAGTTCAACGACCTATTCGCACCATAAGTAGATACAACCATTACCATGTTACTTTTAGTGGATCGGGCGTAAATCGTAGTAACTTGGTACAATTAACTACTGCGAGCGCTGAAACACGGATTCCAACGATTGTGTCTGTCAGAAACGAAACTGCGCTGAGAAAATTGTCACTGAATTTAACCAACTTAGTGAGAATTCACCGAACACCTATTCAAACACAAAGTAACTTAACACTGACTTTGCTTAACACAAGATCAGTAAAGAACAAGACTCTGTCCATTCACGATTTCATCATTGATCAAAATATCGATCTTTTAGCGTTAACCGAAACATGGATGGGTTCTGATGTCGACAAAACGGTGCTTGCGGAACTAATTCCAAACACTCACCGCATTCATAGCGTTGCTAGACAGAACAAAAGAGGTGGCTGTACTGCTTTAGTATACAATTCGAACATTAATGTCGATCTTGTCAAACGACCGAAATTATTCACACATTTTGAATTACTTGAGTCCACAGTCGGAGCCAAAAACCATCATTTCCGATTCAGTGTTGTCTATCGCCCTCCACCATCTTAAGTGAATAAGTTAAAAACTGCTACTTTCTTTGAAGAATGGTCAGACTATTTAGATAGTATCGTTGTTACATCTGATGAACTCTTGATTACCGGCGACTTCAACTTTCATGTTGATGATCCAAACGACGCGGACGCACAAAAATTCCTTCACATTCTTTCTGAGCGTAGCTTATCACAACATGTCAGTGGACCGACCCACCGGCGCACACGCTCGACCTTCTTATCACAAGGGAAAATACGCCATTATTATCGGCGCTCCCAGTCATTCGTGACCCAGGTATATGCGACCATAAAGGTATTTCAACGACGGATCATTTCGCTGTTTCTGCTGTGATTGACATTGCTAAACCAACGAAAAGGCGAGAAACTGTTACATTCCGAAAAATTAAGGACATTGAACTTAGTGCGTTTACATCTGACATTCGAAGTTCAAAATTTGAATCGAACTCTGTTTCAGTCGAAAATCTAGTTGATGCTTACAATTCAAAACTAAAATATTTGATCGACTGTCATGCACCAACACAAACAAAGCAAATAACAATAAGACCGAACACCGAGTGGTATAATTCTGAGCTTCACAACGCTAAACGTGAACGGAGGAAAGCTGAACGTCGTATGGTTAAAACGGGGTTGAGGATCGACAGACTGATTTACAAGGAGAAATGTTCGTGTGTCACAAAACTGCTCTTTCGATCAAAGCAGGATTTCTATATTGGCAAAATTTCTGAACTTCAGAATGACCAAAAGCAGCTTCAAAAACTTACTAATAATCTATTGGGCAAAACGACCGAGGTCATTCTTCCGACGCATCATTGTAGCCTTGATCTTGCGGATAAATTTAACATGTTTTTCATAAGTAAAATTGAAACTATTCGAAACGACTTGAGTTCTTCGACAAAATTCGATACGACAGATGTTCTTTCTGCGGACGTCAAGTTTGAAGGCGAACCTATTACAATACTAGCACCAGCCTCTTGTGCCGAGGTAAGGAAAATAATCATGAACTCATCATCTAAGTCGTGCGAATTGGATCCCTTACCGACTACTCTCTTAAAACATTGTATTGACGACATCCTGCCTGTGATCACCCATATCATCAACGCGTCACTTGCCACCTCAACTGTGCCTAAATCGTTTCGCCAAGCAATTGTCAGACCGCTCCTAAAAAAAAACAGATCTTGACCGTGAAATATTCAAAAACTATAGACCCGTGTCGAATTTACCCTTTGTATCAAAAATTTTGGAGAAGATAGTGTCTGTTCGTCTTGAATCACACTTACAGAATAATTCATTACATGATGAAGTACAATCGGCATACCGAACCGGCCATTCCACAGAAACTGCCCTACTGCGTGTACATCACGACGTAACGTCCGCCCTTGATAAGAACTGCTGTGCTGTGCTATTGATGTTAGATTTGTCAGCTGCTTTTGACACAATCGATCATCCAATTCTTCTGACTCGACTCGAACATTCTTACGGAATACGTGATTCCGCTCTATCTTGGTTCAAGTCATACTTAGAAGGGCAGGGTTTTTTCCAGGATTTTGAGGGCTTTAGTCACTTTAGCGGTCGACCAAAATGTTCGACCTTTTAATCCATAACCATGTTTGCTTCTGGCAGTCTGGTTGAAGCAAAAATACCAATACACACATTTCTTTATTGTGCAGGCTATAGCTATGTATATTATAATTTCAGTACCATGGACAGGACACAGATTACACCAGTTATTATCATGTTCAATAAAATATATTTAAACATTTGTTGAATTGATTTTTCCCCTTTTAATCATACTTAAATTAACAAACTATCAATATGTATTTTAATGTACTGCAGATTCTTTGCCTTTTATAATTAAGGCAAAACAAAACACCCCACCCCCCTTTATTACAAATTAAGGGAAAATATGTATAACTCATCATGTTTTACATGCTCATAGAAAGCTAAAAGCACACATAGTCTCTCTTTTTTCTTATTTGAAGAAGCAGTTTTGTTTTTGTTTTACCATTTTCATAATGGTAATGATAAGTGACTGGTGGTCCCTAAAAGGAGGATTATACAGACAACAAAACAGAACATCCTAAATGTCCTATATATGAGCTTTACTAATTTAGTTTTGTGTTAAGGTGGCTCGAAGCTTTTAAACATCACAAAACTTTTTTTTGAAACTCAAAATAATTGGAACCCCACTACACCTCCGCTGAAATGGAGGTGCTCCTATCTTCAGGAGGATAATAAAAGGAAGAAGAAGCTAGGAGATCGTTAATATGTTTACAAAGTTCTTTTCATCTGATCATGATCTCCTTTTAATGCATGAAAAAGGATGTTTTTGGATTACAGGATGTTCTTAATAAAAATAGTTTCATGAAGGTAAATGCTTTCATCTGTATTTACATGGTCAACATGGTCAGAGCACGTGGGTTGACAAACAAATCAATAATTTTAAGCCGATATAAAAATAAACTTTCTCCTGATTGGTCAAGTATATTTCATTCATGATTGATTTCGAAATCAATCAGCGATGGTCAATCACCTGTTAAAGCAATTAACAGTTAATTAACTGTAAAAACATATATCTGGCCTCCGGGTGTATAAACAGACAGCTTGGGTCATAAATCAATAGCTAGGGCTTCATAGTAAATTCTGATGTCAATTTGAATTACACGAAAATGACGAAAGATTTAAGTGATTATCGTAAAAAAAGACGAAAATTTTCTACATTTTTGAAAATTAAAGTGGCGAAATTGGTTTGAAAATTTTTCGTCAAATTGACATATAGGGCATGAAATGTGCACCCAATTGAGACCCTCCTAATTTGTAACCCCCATTAACTCTTTGGTTACACCTGGTTACATTGGTAACATTAGTTTCATTTTAGGACATATCTACATATAGGGCATGAAATGTGCACCCAATTGAGACCCTCCTAATTTGTAACCCCCATTAACTCTTTGGTTACACCTGGTTACATTGGTAACATTAGTTTCTGGAACTAGAAATCATGTAATTAACCCTCCTCGTGATTTGTAACCTCCATATAATCTTTGGTTACACCTGGTTACATTGGTTACAAAATATTTTCCACTTAGAAATCAGCAAAAATCCATTTAAATCTCAAGGTTGCCATGGCAACATCTCCTTGGCATTATAACTGTTACATGACTGAGGTCTGTTTCAAACTATTTTTACAATGGTAACAATAGATAACCAATGGTTACATTGGTTACACAAGGTTACAATAGGTTACAAAGGTTACAATAGGTGACAATGGTTACATTGGTTACACAGGGTTACAATAGGTTACACCGGGTTACATAGGTTACACAGGGTGACAATGGTTACATTGGGTTACAATAGGTTACAATGGTTACAATAGGTTACAATGGTTACATAGGTTACATAGGGTTACATTGGGTTACACAGGGTTACAATAGGTTACAATGGTTACATAGGGCAGGCCTGTCAAGTTTTTATGAGCTGCATGCGTGAGATTTGAAGAAAAATTGAAAGATCAAAGGAAAAAATTAAAAGATCAAAGAAATTTGCCGCCAAATTACCGACTTGATGCGTGAGTTTCACGCAAGTTGCGTGACACTTGACAGGTCTGCATAGGGTTACATTGGGTTACAATATGTTACATAGGGTTACATTGGGTAACATTCAGGTTACATTGGTTACATTAGGTTACATTGGGTCACAATAGGTTACATGGTTACATTGGTTACACAGGGTTACAATAGGTTACACTGGTTACACAGGGTTACAATAGGTTACACTGGTTACACAGGGTTACAATATATAATGGTTACACAGGGTTACAATAGGTTACAATGGTTACATTGGTTACATAGGATTTCACAGGGTTAAAATAGGTTACATAGGGTTACATTGGGTTACACAGGATTACAATAGGTTACATAGGGTTACAATAGGTTACAACGGTTACAACGGTTACATTAGGTTACAAGGGTTACCTAGGGTTACAATAGGTTACATAGGGTTACAATAGGTTACAATAGGTTACAAGGGTTAATATGATACAGGTTAAACCTGATAAGCTCCCGCAGATAAAGTAACTTTCTTATATATACCCATAATTTTGAAAAAAGAACGAACTTGCAAACAGAACACGGAAGTGAATTGCTTCGAACGCGGACCTCGCAGAACACACTCTTTTTCGAAAATATTTCTACTTCTACTTTCATTTTCGTATGCAAAGTAAATATATTTATTGCCCTTTTTCTGGATTTTTTCAAATTTTTTCACGTATTTAGCCCTATATCTTGAAAACTATACAAGATATTTCTAAAATTCAAATTGCAAATGATTAAGCACAACAAGTTCTACAATTCATGTAGTTAGGTCAGAGCTGTAGAACCATTTCTTTTAGGAGTTATAGCCCTTAAAGCGTCATTATTTACCATTGTTCATTACTTTTCCCCTGACTTGTCTGAAACGGTAAGACCAACTGCACATGGCACACTGTTTGATAGCTTATATGCTACAACTCTATCGTTCAGATTTTTGATTCGTAAAAAAACATGGCCACCATGGCTAAAAATAGAACATAGGGGCAAATTTCATTTTTTTGCTAATAACTCAAAACTGGTTTCAGATATCAAAATTGTGCTAGAATCAAAAGTGATCAGCATATTAAGATCTACCTGTCCTGAGATTTCGGAAAAGATCTGACTGCTGATGTGGGAGTCGCATATGGTTAAGCACAATAATATCTAAAAATATATGTATCTGTGTAGTTCAGGTGAGCGATTCAGGCTCTTGGGGGCCTCTTGTTTACATTTAAATATCAATGGTATTACATGTATATAGTTAGGAAAGGTATTTTTTAAGAAATCCTCTCTTTCAAAATGAATTAAACACTTAATAAAAACAAAATGAAACTTGAAAAAAAAACGCTATAACAACCCACTGAGAAAATCTTTTATGAAAGTTTGCAAATAAGCCAACCCCCCCCCCCTCCCTCCCCCCCCAAAACAAAAACAAAACAAAAATCCAAAATAAAAGTATGGTGGAAATGGTTCACTGACGCAAGTAAGTTATGGCACAAAAGGACATCAACGTGGCATAAACCAATATTCGAAGTTCATTCATATTCATAATAAATTCATTGACGAAAAGAAGCCATTTGTTCGTGGGAACAATTTTTAGATTTATTTTAAAGTTAAATTGTTTAGTGTTAGGGTTAGAGTTATATTAACATTTCTATCACAGACTTTTATATATATATAAAATAATAGTACATTGACTCGAAATAATTTTTTTATACGGATGAGGCTTAGAAACAGGAAAATGTGAGGGTCTCCCGAGCTTTTTCTTGTTTCGAACCGAATTCGTTTAAAAGAATTTTATTTTGAGTCAGTGTACTATTATTGTGTTTATATTGCATTACTTTTTTTAGATCACCTGACCCGAAGGGTCAAGTGAGCTATTGTCATCGCCATCCGTCCGTCGTCCGTCCGTTACTTTTTCAAAAATCTTCTTCTCTGAAACCACTGAATGGAATTTTTCAAAACTTGGTCCAAGTCACAATCAGGGCATGATGTTTAAAAATTGTGTTCGGCTTTATGATTTGATAACAAACATGGCCGCTGTTACTAAAAATAGAACATAGGGTGTCTGATGAAGGTTAATCCAGAAAAGCGCTTCACACGCAGTGAAATTTTGCTTATGTACATTTATCAAAATCATTTCAATATGTGGATCGTGTCTTTCTGGCACATATTCCATATTCTTTCATTTTTAATAAAATCACATTCAAAGACTTATAACTTGAAAACTAGAACAGATAGAAAAAATCTGAAGGATCTTAGGCTCTTCAGAATCAAAAGCTCTACAAAAGTCTCCATTGGGTCTAAGTTGTCAGATGACCCCTAATAGGGGTTATGGCCCTTTTAAGGTCAAAAATAGCGTTTTTCCATGTTTTTGCCCTATAGAATGAAAACTATTGCAGATAGAGAAAAGCTGTTGCCTGCTAAAATGTTCAGCTCATTAAGCTCTACAAAAGTCTCCATTGGGTCCAATTTGTCTGATGACCCCTAATAGGGATTATGGCCCTATTGAGGTCAATAATAGCGTTTTTTCATGTTTTTGCCCTAAAGAATAAAAACTATTGCAGATAGAGAAAAGGTGTTGCTTGCTTAAATGTTTAGCTCATTAAGCTTTACAAAAGTCTCAATAGGGATGAAGTTGTCAGATAAGCCTTTATAGGAGTAATGGCCCTTTTAAGGTCAAAAATAGCGGTTTTTTCATGTTTTTTGCCCTATTGAATGAAAATTATTGCAGATAGAGAAAAGCTGTTGCCTGCTAAAATGTTCAGCTCATTAAGCTCTACAAAAGTCTCGATCGGGTCTAAGTTGTCAGATGACCCCTATTAGGGGTTATTGTCCTTTTAAGGTCAAAAATAGCGTTTTTTCATGTTTTTGCCCTATAGAATGAAAACTATTGCAGATAGAGAAAAGCTGTTGCCTGCTAAAATGTTCAGCTCATTAAGCTCTACAAAAGTCTCCATTGGGTCCAATTTGTCTGATGACCCCTAATAGGGATTATGGCCCTATTGAGGTCAATAATAGCGTTTTTTCATGTTTTTGCCCTAAAGAATAAAAACTATTGCAGATAGAGAAAAGGTGTTGCTTGCTTAAATGTTTAGCTCATTTAGCTTTACAAAAGTCTCAATAGGGATGAAGTTGTCAGATAAGCCTTTATAGGAGTAATGGCCCTTTTAAGGTCAAAAATAGCGTTTTTTTCATGTTTTTTGCCCCTGAAAGGCAAAAAATAGTCTTTTTGCCCTATTGAATGAAAATTATTGCAGATAGAGAAAAGCTGTTGCCTGCTAAAATGTTCAGCTCATTGAGCTCTACAAAAGTCTCCATTGGGTCCTATAGTTCTTGAGATATGGAGGTGCTCATAAAAAAAATGCTTTTCCAAAAAGTTAACGCCGCCGTCGCCCACCGCCGGTAAAGTAACACCTTTGTCCTGCTCTGCTTTGCAGGCGAGACAAAAATGCTTGATGTTGACCCTATACTTTTGTAGAGCTAAATGAGCTGAACATTTAAGCAAGCAACAGCTTTTCTCTACCTGCAATAGTTTTCATTCTATAGGCCAAAAACACCATTTTTCACCTATAAGGGGCCATAACCCCTATAAGGAGTCATCTGACAACTTCGACCCTATGGAGACTTTTGTAGAGCTAAATGAGCTGAACATTCAAGCAAGCAACAGCTAATCTCTATCTGCAATAGTTTTCATTCTGTAGGCCAAAAACATGAAAAATCGCTTTTCAGAGGCCGTAGCCCCTAAAAGGGGTCACCTGACAACTTCGACCCTATGGAGAATTTTGTAGAGCTAAATGAGCTGAACATTTAAGCAAGCAACAGCTAATCTCTATCTGCAATAGTTTTCATTCTGTAGGCCAAAAACATGAAAAAATCGCTATTTTTCGAGGGCCGTAACCCCTATAAGGGATCATCTGACAACTTCGACCCTATGGAGAATTTTGTAGAGCTAAATGAGCTGAACATTTAAGCAAGCAACAGCTAATCTCTATGTGGAACAGTTTTCATTCTGTAGGCCAAAAACATGAAAAAACGCTATTTTTCAGGGGCCGTAACCCCTAAAAGGGGTCACCTGACAACTTTGACCCTGTGGAGAATTTTGTAGAGCTAAATGAGCTGAACATTTAAGCAAGCAACAGCTAATCTCTATGTGGAACAGTTTTCATTCTGTAGGCCAAAAACATGAAAAAACGCTATTTTTCAGGGGCCGTAACCCCTAAAAGGGGTCACCTGACAACTTTGACCCTATGGAGAATTTTGTAGAGCTAAATGAGCTGAACATTTAAGCAAGCAACAGCTAATCTCTATTTGCAATAGTTTTCATTCTGTAGGCCAAAAACATGAAAAAACGCTATTTTTCAAGGGCCGAAACCCCTATAAGGGGTCATCTGACAACTTCGACCCTATGGAAAATTTTGTAGAGCTAAATGAGCTGAACATTTAAGCAAGCAACAGCTAATCTCTATCTGCAATAGTTTTCATTCTGTAGGACAAAAACATAAAAAAATGCTATTTTTCAGGGGCCGTAACCCCTATAAGGGGTTATCTGACAACTTCGACCCTATGGAGACTTTTGTAGAGCTTAATGAGCTAAACATTTAAGCAAGCAACAGCTAATCTCTATCTGCAATAGTTTTCATTCTGTAGGCCAAAAACATGAAAAATGGCTATTTTTTACCTTTAAGGGGCTGTAACCCCTATAAGAGGTCATCTGACAACTTCGACCATATAGAGACTTTTGTAGAGTTAAATGAGCAGAACATTTAAGCAAGCAACAGCTAATCTCTATATGCAATAGTTTTCATTCTGTAGGCCAAAAACATGAAAAAATGCTATTTTTCACCTTCAAGGGGCCGTAACCCCTATAAGGGGTCATCTGACAACTTTGACCAAATGGAGACTTTTGTAGAGCTTTTGATGCTGAATCAGTAGCGTGGCCTCAGATTTCCTCTATCTCTTATACTTTTTGATTTATAAGCCAAAAACAGTAATCTGACCCCCCTAGTCTATTTTTAGTAACAGCGGCCATGTTTTTTAACGGATCAAAAATCAAAACACAAGTTTGGTGCAGGACACCCTGTGGGATCATTCATACCAAGTTTCATTAAATTCTGTTCGGTAGTTTCAGAGGAGAAGATTTTTGAAAAATTGTTAACAGACGACGACGACGACGACAGACGACAGACGACGACGACGACGACGACGGACGCCAAGTGATGGTAATAGCTCACATGGACCTTCGGTCCAGGTGAGCTAAAAAGAAACTGTGCATCACTTTGAAAAATCACAAATTCAAAATTTTATTTAGAATTTGATACATTTTATCACAAAAGTATTGCAAAATCATTTTTCTCAAGATCTGGACCAAAAATTTCATTTTTAGACCCGCACATTTTTGAAATTTTGAAATTTGAAGTTTTCTCAGCTGATTTTCACCTAAAACGTTTCTTCTTTTAGTGGTTGAAAGTTAACAGGTTAAATTTCGTTTTTGTCATGTTCTCTGGACTATGAGATTGATCATTCAAGTTCGGTAGTTTTGTTATTACCTTTATTAGAGTGAAAATCTTGATTTTTAATTTTTGGGTAAAAAAGTGGTTTTTTGAATCTCAGAAACTGGAATAAAAAATATTTGGATTTTTACCCAAAAATGATCTGCATGGTTCACTCAACATTCAGTAAAAATTTCAACTCGATCACTGTATCTTTTATGATTTTCTGATTAAAAGAAGTATGGGTACAATTGATTTCCAATAGACACGCACAGTTTCTTTTTTCCATGAGTATAAAAGTTGAATAAAAAGTAGAAAAACTGACACAGATATGAAATTGAATGTAGTCAATGGTAGTAATGCACGCAGTTATGGTAGTGTAGAGATAAGGTGTTCTGTGGTACTTGTGTATTGCTTATAAGACATAAGACATAAGACATAATTTATTTTCCAATTATGGTCCCTCAAAGGGCAGCATCATTACAATGATTACATTATAACAGAGAATAAAATAAAGTATAAGATCATAATAAATAGATAGCTTAATGCAGATACTATATATATACTTGTTCAAAGAGTCTGGATACAAAAAAGGACCAATATTTCATTATGCTACAATGATAAATTACAAGTAAAAACAAAAACAACAAAAAACATTTGTTATAGCAGTCCTCCCCGTGCTCAGATCACACATACAAGATTTATAAAATGATATACAGTGAAACTTCTCTAAACTGGCCGCCACAGGGACCATATAAAATGGCCAGTTTAGAGGGGTGGCCGGTTTTGTGGGTATCTCCTTAATGTCCATCAATGTTACAACCCATGATCAAAATATATTGATCTTAAATTCATAAAGTATATTCTTTATCTTATACCTTACGAAAGCTGTCTCAGTTATATTTAAAAATAAAATTTTGTTTCCTTATTTTATATTTTTATTATTTTGATATTAAATTTGATTTGTTATGCAATGCTAAAAAAGTGAAAAAGATCAGATAGTTTTATAATAACTTACAAAGGTGCAATTTTTAATACAATAAATCCTTTTAATTATCATTTTAGATTAATTGTTTATATAATAATTAAAATTGACTTGTGCATGGCTTCAAAATTCTTTAATTTGCTTTTATAACTCGTGTTGACATTTTTATGACCTGTGGCATTGATTGCTTGGCCAGTATTCAGGGGTTTAAATTACTTGATTAATGAAGGGAAAGTTTAAAAAAAGGTGGCCGTTGTACGGTTTGGAGGGGTGGCCGGTATTGTGAGGAATAATTACATAGAATTTTAATAGAATTTTGCAGGGACTTTTTGAAATGGCCAGTTTAAAGGGGTGGCCAGTTTTCAGGGGGTCCGGTTTAGAGAAGTTTCACTGTAGTCATATGCATGCTATGGTCACCAGGGGACGGTGCTTTAGGACTGCAAAACTTATAACTACTTGTAGCATTGATTTATACACATACTGTACAGTTCTCCCCCTGATCAAAGCACCCATAGAAGTTTAATGTTCTATGAATGCTGTGGTCACCAGGGGGCGGTGCTTAAGAACTGCAGTAGTGCATTTTAGTCATATATAAATATATTCTCAGAACTCTTAAATAGAACAAAGAATGTACCATCAATGTGGCAGACCAGCAGATATTAATTTAATATAGAGGATTAAAAAAAACACCAAACATTATATGTGTGCCAGGAATGAACATATTAGATTAAGAATTTCTAAATCCTCATTAGTCAATAGCCATATGAGTTTTGTCTTAGATTCTAGAGATGCAAAATTTTTACATTTTCTATGAGCAGTAGTTTCTAGCTCTTGACGAATATTGTTCACTCCAGGACACACACACAAGAAATGAGTCTCATCCTCCACAACATTTAAATCACATCTTGTACAGAGTCTATTGTGTCTGGGAATGCCCTTGTATCTACCTGTCTCTATATTCAGCTTATGAGCCGAGATTCTGAATTTGGTTAATCTACATCTCTGTTCAAAGTTTTTTATTATCAAAAGATATTTTTCCAATCCAAAATTTGTTTTAAAAGTTGAGTAAATACACAATTTACCATCAGAAACTTGATGTAATCTTTGTTTTCATTCTTTTAAAAAGAATTCCTAAAGAGTTTTATTTGTAATTTTCATATTCACATTCAAGGAAGTCTTTATCTTATTGATAATAACTCTGACAGATGAATACCATGATAAGTGCTTTTTTGAGTCAATTAAAATAGATTCATTGTATGCTGCATGCAGCAGGGGAAAGCAATCTTTAACTTTAGCAAGTCTGTCATGATACTTAATCATGGCCTTTATTATATTAAAATGTAGGGGGAATCTTCCAAGTTCTGATAAGACAGCAAAGTTGGTAGATTTTCTATGAACCCCAAGAATAAATTTACAGAACTTTTGATGGAGTGTTTCAGCTTTCTGTTTTGAATAAATTCATCCAAACATATATTGTTTATACCATTTCTAAATCTGGAAGAATAGGGATTAAAGGTTCCCCATATTTTAGATTCACACCCATATAAAAGAATGGGTTTAATAGTATGATCAATAAAAAGCTTCGCCGAGCGCAGCATGATACGACCGCAACATGTTGAACTCTGTACATTTTAGGCCTAATATGGATAGTCTATTGTTCTGGACACATGCAGCCCATGGTGGACTGACAAAGGTTTTTGACACATGCTTCTCTGATGGACTTTCGACCCAGGGGGTAAAAATATAAATTTTGAATGTTGTATTCTACTCTTTAATAATGTTTGGGGAAAAAATTAAAAATCGAACCAGAATTTTCTTAAAATTATGATTACAGCCCCAAAAATTTATTCTTAAATTTAGAATCGCTACCTGACAAGAATTAATTAAAATCGGACCACAAATAAAAAAGCCCCATTTGGCCCCTAATTATGTAATAAGGGGAAAAAGGGGGGGGGGGGGTCACAAAAATTAATTCTTAATTTGGTATTCGCTATTTGACAAGAACAAACATGCAAAAAAAAATTTCAAAATCGGACCAGAAATAAAAAAGTTACAATTATGGCCCCTTTTGGTCCCTAATAACGTAACAGTAAAAAAAGGGGACACAAAAATATATCTGCTACTTGACAAGAATAAACTTGCAAAAAAAATTATCAAAATCGGACAAGAATCAAAAAAGTTTCGCTTTCGGCCCCTTTTAGCCCCTTATTACGTAACAGGTGAAAAAGGGGTGGGGGTCGCAAAAATAAATTCTCAAATTTGGATTAGCTACTTGACAAAAATAAACTAGCAAAAAAAATTTCAAAATCGGACCACAAATAAAAAAGTTTAGATTTTGGCCCCATTTGGCCCCTAATTACGTAATAGGCGAAAAAAGGGGGGGTCGCAAAAATTAATTCTTAATTTTGTATCCGCTATTTGACAAGAACAAACATGCAAAAAAAATTTTCAAAATCGGACCACAAATAAAAAAGTTTTTATTTTGGCCCCTTTTGGCCCCTAATTACACAACGGAGAAAAAGGGGGCACAAAAATTCATCAGGTTCATTCTTTTATTGTAAGAAACATTCTTGACAAATTTCACAGCAATAGGCCAACTAGGACCAAAGTTATGGTGGAAACAAGTAAAATATTTGAATTTTTTGCCCCTTTTGGGCCCCTAATTTCGAAACAAAAAAACGGGGGACCCCCAAAATCAATCCCATTCATCCTTGTATGGTAAGGAACATTACTGTCAAATTTCATAGCAATTGGATAACTAGAACTAAAGTTATTGTGGAAACAAACAATAAAGTAGTATTTTTGGCCCTTTTTTGGCCCCTAATTTCTAAACAAAAAATGGGGGGACCCCCAAAATCAATCCCATTCATCCTTTTATGGTAAGGAACATCATTGTAAAGTTTCATAGCAATCGCATAACTGGAACTAAAGTTATTGTGGAAACACTAAAAAGTTAACAGACAACGACGACAACGACGACGACAGCATCATACCATAATACGTCCGCAAATTTTTTGCGGTCGTATAAAAACATGCATACTAGTTTTAACACTTGGATAAAGAGATAGAAAATCTTTTGAAAGCTTAAAATATGCTTTGATTGCTTTATTATATAATTCCTCCTGGGCATATGCTTATAACAGTTAACTAATTAAAACATTAATGATTTAGACAAAACATCAACCCGTTTTGAATTTTGTTAGTTTTTGTTTATTTTCTATTTATTTAAAATTGTTTTGTTGTGTTTAAATAGCGTTCTGTGGTATTCTGCTATGTTCTGTGGTATTCTGTGGTAAAAAGACGCACCGTTCTCTTTCAGAAAATGCCTCATCAAAATTATAAGAAAATTAGCCTATGGCATGTAGCAGGATTTTCTCTTTCCAAGGATATAAATATTTTACATGTCCGATTTATAATAAAAGTCTTTACCCTCGAACATTATACCATGTTTCAACAGAGAATCTGAAGACAATATCTGCAGTTTACAACTTATCGGAGAGACTTATCTCTTTCTCAGGTTACAGCTTCATGAGACTTATCTCTTGAGTTTAATTATCTCAGGTTACAGCTACATCCTCATCTTTTGAACTTGACTCAGTTTGGGTTTTCAGTTGAGCTGGTATTTTGAGAAATGTTTAAGTTCAAGTTATATTATTAATATAAACTGATCAAAATATAGGAAATTAATAACAAGGAATTTATTTTTCAGAAAGTTCTGGCTAGCTAAAATACTTTTAGTGTTTACTCTTGTTTGTTAAGTGTGGATTTCTTTAAATTTGGATTTATATGGTTATAAAATTTTATTTTAATTAGAAGGAAGTTGTTCTAATTTCATAGTTTGGAATTGTTTTGAAAGGAACGAATTTGCGAATTTGCACATTTTTTAATACTTGTATGTAACAATAATAAATATACAGGTCTATGCTTATAATAAATTATAAGTTTTCTCTAATTAATTCAAATAATTATTAAAATTTATTTCTTAATTTAAAAAAAAATATATTATATAAATCTTTTCATTTATTTATAGACCTGTAGATCTATGTTTTATTATTATGAGTTTATCACAAACTTACATTCCTTAATTGTTTTTTAAGCAGAAACAACATGAACAAATTTAATATAATGACCCCATGCAGCTTTGACATGTATGTTAAACAAATAACAGATTATCCACAATATACAGTAATTATAAGTGACCAATTGATGGTGCACAGCAACATAGATCTGTATATGACAGCAAGAAACCAATTCACAATACCATTTCAATTAACAAATTACATGTTTACCAAATATCAGATATGAGTGAATACATTTTAGAATTACAGGTCTATGACAGAATTGATGTGAAGTAAGATTTTATTCATGTAAATATGAAAGCAGGACTTGTAGACAATTATAGAGATGCATAAAAATAACTTATATTAACCCTTACAATTTTTGAAACATGCACTTAAAGAGGAATAATTGAAGTTAAATAAAAAAAGAAGATATTTTGCAGTGAAGAACAGACATAACCTGTATGCCAAGTAAACTAGAAAAGTAATCTTTTTGGCTGCCTAAAATTAACCATGTTAACTGTAGTCTGCTTTTTAGATTACTGTGAAGGCAGACTGGACTGGTCTAAAGTTAACTGTAATAGCAGACTTGGTCCACGGTCTGCTCTTCTAGTCCGCTCTGCTAGAACCAATGTAAAGTTAACTTTAGCATAAGAGCGACCTGAAGTTAACTTTAGCCTAGAGCGACCTTAAGTTAACAGCAATGAGGATTTTATTTATCATTTGACTTGAGTAATATAAAACCAAGGAATTATATATTATCTATATAATTCCTTGATAAAACTATTTATTTCATATATATTTCTTATTGTAAAATTATTACCATATTTTATTCCGTTATTTTTTTAAGAATAATTTGAAACACAACTATTTTAGAATATTGTTTATTACATTATTAATTTACTTTAAAGATACCTATGTATTTATCTATCAAAATGAAATGTTTATTTTTTTTAAATACTCTTTGTTAATAAGATTTGTAAATTAAAGAAAAAAATTATTTCAATAAAAATATTATATTTTAATAACTATCTCAACAAAAACATTTTTAAATAATATTTTTAATTGTTGAAAATAATTATTTATTTTAAAACATTTAATATTTCTTTATTTCCATTTTTTTTATATCAGAAAATATTTATAAGCACGAACAAAGGTAATACAGCATGTATAGTATACTATTTCTTTTTTGAGGCGAGAATAATAAACTTTTTCTCAGCATCTTTAATTTAAAGCATATGAAAAACAGCTCAACAAGAACAGAATTCCTGGGTACCCCAACGAACGTAGGTTTTAGGTTTTTATACGACCACAAAAAAATTGCAGACATATTATGGTATGATGCTGTCGTTGTTGTTGTTGTTGGAATGGATTGGCATGTTGCTCGGAGCATGGAAGTAATATTTGTATATTACTTCCATGCTCGGAGTGACTTTTCCCAATGCTAAACTTATAAACAAAAAATTGTGCTCATTGAGTCACTGAAATTCTTCGGATCAATGTGATTGATTGAAGCTTGGAAGGGTCATTGCGTTATATTTTTTGTCACTGCATGAATGAAAAACTGCGCTTAAACAAGTCACTAAAGGCATGGCAATAGTCAAGAAAATGGATAAATTTATTTTCTTTACAAATTTACAGAAAATGTTTTTTAATGATCCATAAGCCTATATTTGTTGAACATTTGAAAACTGTCTCAGCTGAAAATCATTAAGCTATACCTGTATAATTTGTTTATTTGTTGTTTATTCTGTTATTTGAATTTCCATGCATGATTTGGGGGTCCCAGCAGGATGTACCGGCACCATATCAATGGAGATTTTAATTAAAATCTCTACAATTCCTAAACAGATTGAAATATTTTTACCAAAAAATCAAAATATTTTATTTCTTACATTCTGAAACCATTTACATCATCTATAATGACATAACACAAAAACATTATGTCCTTAGTGCACATTTTGGGTCCTATGTGGTGTTTAGACCTACCCATTTTTGTCCGGATTTCACGGAGTGAAAATCTGGATTATAAAATGGGGAGTGGCGGACAGGCGGGCGGGGAAAATATTTTCATAACAGTTTTCTAAGCGACTACAAATCACAGCCACTTGATATTTGGTTTAAATCATCAGAGTGGATCGAGTCCCATAACATGGGATTCAATTTCAAGTCTGTTGCTCATCATCTACCTGTTTACCAACTTAGTTATTTTTTTACTTTAATGGTCTAAAGTAGAAAATTTTTGTAACAGTTTTCTCAACAATAACTTATCACAGTCATTTGAAATTTGGTATACAGCATCAGGGTGGGGTCCCATAATGTGGGATTCAATTTCAGGTCTGTCACTTGTCTCCTTCCTGTTCAACAAAATCTGGCCATTTCTGTCTTTGACCCATTTTGGAGAAGTAAATTCAAAACATGCATGAAAGTTACAAAATCAAGTTAAATCTATTAATTATGAATATTTGTTAAAAAATTTTCAATAACATGCTTTATCAATTACCACTAATGTATATTTGTGCATGTCAGTAGGGACCAACCATTAAACTTGAAGGCCTTGGGCCTTTGGTTCTTCCTTTGTACAAGAATATTTTGAATCTCACTCTGATCCATTTTCTGATTGATGTTAATAATGTATTTTGACAGCTGATATTCTTATAAAAGAAAAAAAAAACTTTGACTCATCATGGAGGGGGGGGGGGCCTCATCATGGTAAACAAAATTATTCAAAAAATCACTTCAATATATCAAACATGATTTATATTAATAACCCACCCTTTCAGACCAAATTTGTGTTCCTGTTTTCAGACTAGAAGTGCACTATTTCAGATATTTAAAGCCAACAGCAATCATTTGACATGTAAAAAAGATACATGCCTAAATGCACAAATAAGTGGAATATTTTACTTAAAGGTATTTAACTCAGAAGCAAATTAGAAGTGTTTTAGTTTTGGTCATTAAATGTTTGATGAGCGTTTTATTTTGCATGTATTTTGACTTCCTAAGTCCTTTGTTCATATTTTATTTTGTTTTCATCTTTTGAAAAATTATGACAAAAACGAACACTTTTAGATTCAGTCTAGTTTGGATAACAACTTCTTTTGTTAGTATCTGGATCCTTTTCAGATAAATTGATACAAAAGAGGCAGAATAGATGTACTTTGCACAACCTCGATAAACTAGAAAGGTGGTGTGCCATGGAAGACTCATCTCATGCATCTTAAAATATTCGGTAAACAGGACGACAGATTGTGCCAAAGTGCGGATTCTATTTGTCGATTTGCAACATGTTGTAGGCCACATTTAAACAACACAATTTCAAAATCTGGGAAATGGAAAACACTCGCTTAGAAATTGTATATGCTTTAACTCATATATAAACCTGTTAGGTGCGTCTTGTCGGATAGGTTCTCATAAAAGCCCTCCCCGAAATATTCGAACAACCCAAGTTTTTAAATTTTAAAGGTACATGTACTAAAACATGGGGTACTGGCTGTTTTAAGTTGTGTTTTTTTTAATTGTTGTCAATGGTCAATGTTGAAGGTTGTGTCGCGTACACTTATTCCACATTTTTGTAAAGCAATCATTTGAGTTGCGACAATGATTTCCACATTGGTCAAATACTCACATATTTGTAAAAGCTACTGTTTCATTCTTTGGCTGTATTTGTACTATGTGTCTGTCAATAAATATATTTTTATTTTATTTTTTTGTCTATTTATGTTTGCTAACACTTTTGGTGTTTCAATGCAATAAAGTATTTAAATTATAATTTAAAGTCGCATGCGATTTGAGGCCATGTGAAAGGTAGTAAGTTATATTACTAATATTTCTATTTATTTAATTCATGAAACTTTTACAATAAAGAAAGAGACAGCTGGCAGACCGTAGCCTTACTTGGGTGTACAAATTTTGTTGCTTTTGTGATCATTTTGCAGTATTGAAAGTTTCAGAATTGGGTAAAATTTTATGCGCAAGACATGCCTTATATCTCCTACTCCTTGACCCAAGGGGGGGGGGGGGGGGGGGTTCCGAAAATCGACGGGGAAGTTCTTCTGGCAGGTAAAGACTCCGATCCCTATCAGACAATTTTTGATTGATTTTCGAACCCTATTCTGAGTGTAGGAAAAAAAGTAACGAAATAAAGGTCACAGAAGAAAGGTAACAGGAAAAAAGGTCACAGGGAAACAAGCCACCGGAAAAAGTCCGTCAGGACATGTATTTTTTTTTCCCTGTTTCAAATAGCATTTTCCGTATACTAAGTCAGTACTCTCTTAGCTTGGTTCTTACTGTAAAGTTAAATGCAAAGACTTGTTAAAGTATCCAAATTACATACTCGGCAAATTTTCAACACTTTATTTATTACGGCTTTATAACTGTTTAAGAGGGAAAAATGAAGTTTTTTTTACACGTACTGCAAAGGGGTATAATTTATATTGACAAAAGGAAGATGCTAATCTTGTAAATCAAATTATTTAGATACTTTGCAAATCACCTGTTAATGTTAGGCCCTTTGAAACAATGCTAGACGCAAAAGCTCGGTAGTTATTATTTCTTAATGATTAATTAAAGGTAATAACAAAACTACCGAACTTGAATGATCAATCTCATAGTCCAGAGAAAATGACAAAAACGAATCAGTCATACCGGAGAACTGGTGGATCGCAATGATCCTGACTTGGTACAGGCATTTCAAACGAAATGGTGGGTTAAACCAGGTTTTATGGCGCCAAACCTCCCTCTTCCATTGCGATCTTAGGATCCTGTAATGACCATAGAACACAACATAGTTGTGAGACACAATAGGGATATTGAGGTGATCATCTCAGTACAGCACACCAGTCAAACACTAATTAATTTAGACGGATAATTTAAAGCTTTGATGTTTTCTCCAACTCAAAAGCGTTGGTGCCGGAGCGGGCTAACCTCGGGGAATTAAAACTCCACCAGCAGTGCTAACCTTCACGTGCGCTCGAAATACAAATGACAACAAAGTTCCAGACAATAAATTTTGCTACGCCTGACGCGCGTTTCGTCCATTCAAGACTCATCAGAGGCGCTCTACCAAAATATTGAAAATGCCAAACAGTATATGAATATGAAGAGCATGGAACAATAAAACCAAAAATACTAAACTGGGGAGCCAAATTATTGCTAAGATAATCAACCTATGTCTGGGGTAGGAAGAATCTTAGGGTTTTGACAATTTTGAAAATAAAGGTAATAACAAAACTACCGAACTTGAATGATCAATCTCATAGTCCAGAGAAAACGACAAAAACGAATCAGTCATACCGGAGAACTGGTGGATCGTAAACTTAAACTTATGTATTTATACACTATACTAGACTTCATACATATTTGTGATTGATTACAAATGCGGAAAGCAAATCCTCTGTTTTTAACAAAGATATAATTTAAAGTATTAAAAAAGCGAAAGGAAGCAAGACTCAAAAAAGCAAAGTTACATTTTTATAGGAAGTGCCCCCCCACTAAGTGTATCAGTTAAATACTGGTTTAAATGTGTTTTGGAAATGTATGACCCCTAAACGTTTTCCAGGTGTATACATGCACATGTACTTAAAAACAGCAATATTAGCCTGATTCATCATAACGCATTATTTATCATGAAATTTTCTAAATCAAACTTGTTTTGTCTTGTTTACATAAACAGAAAATAATATGGGAGAAAGATTCCCCCCTGTCTGACTTTAACGTTACAAAGATGTGAGTTATATAAATAAAGTCGCCTGCAACGTGTTGCAAAGCGACATATAGGAGTCACTTTGTAACTATCCGTCGTCTTGCGTCGTCGTCCTTCAAGGAGTAACCTCTCATCAGCAGCATTTGAAAGAAAACATTGGAAGATCAATAACAAAAGCATTGAATGAAAATAACTCAAAGTCAAAAGGTTTGTAGAACAAGCTATGTCATTTAAAAATCAGAACCACTTTCTTAGTTGGGAGGACTTGCTCTTTTCTTAATTACCCTTAGCATTTTGGTTACATTTGATAGTATAAATTGATTCTGCTACGTCAATAGATTTTGAAACTTTAAAACATTTGATTTGGTTTGATTTAGTATTATGAGACTGTTTCACAATCATCATCTATATAGCATACTTATGTATAAAATGTAGATATTGTTTGTCAAGTCTATTTTTGACGACTGTGGTTTAAGCTTTGTGTATTAAAACCTCATATGAAGTCATTCTCAAGATAAAAAAGACATAACGATTATAACTTCATGTGGCTAGAATTTAAATGAAGCTTGTCCACTCTAGTTAAAAAAGGTCTTATACCCAAAAGTATTGAGGTAAATCATGGCTGCTGTTATAATATTAAATCAAGGAATTATATAATGTAATTCCTTGATTAAATATCACAGTGTATAACCGGACAGTAAGCGATCACGGAAGTTGGTCACTGTCCGATGGTAAAATCCTAGTTGCATGTTATCTTTTTCGCCAGATTTTTGCGGTTTTAAGGCTGAATGAACGTACTACGATATCGAATAGGAACAAAGGTGAGTTGTTTTTATAGCTTGCTCATTTACACAACTTTTTGACGTTTCTTTTTGTATTCGGGACAATTTAAACTATTAAAAGTTTTAGATTGATCATCGATGGGTGAACATGTTTTCCTTCACCTCTTAGCACATATTTGGAATTTACTCGCAAACTGCAATGATTTTACTAGCCTTTTATTATTATCAAAAAGGGCAATTAATTAACTTTCTACATTGCAAAGGATAGATGGAGATAAAATACGCAATTTCGTTAAAAACATAAGTTTTGTAATTATGGCATAATCGTTTACTGTCCGATTAATTGGTCATTTATTTTCTGTGAGTGTCCGATTAATTGTCTGCTTTGAATCCTCAGAGTTTGAATAAAAAAGTTATTATTTCACATTGCTCCTCATTTCTTTATATCTTAGTTTATTGTATTATTCTACAATTCGCTTATAAGCAAGCTTATATGAATATATGTTTTCCTATTTTTATGATAATTAATGTCATTGTCTATTTTGGTTCATTTATTTACTTTACAGAATAAATATGAGAACTCAAAATAGTCTCTACTGTTGGATTCGAAAACATAATTGCGGCATTGTTCATCTTATAACAAAATGGAAATCCATTCAACAAGCTCATAAAAAGAAGTGCTATTAACAGCTATGAGTACCTTAGTATGTTCACTTAGGTATGACTTATCAATGCTACTGACAAAATTGTTCATTAGAAGCTCTCCATTGACTTTTGTGAAACTGAAATCTTCTTATAGCATCGACAGCCAGTGTGCCAGATACAACCCGTCCGATTTAACTATGGACTTTCGATTGAAGCGTGCAAACACAACAATGAAAATTAACGTCGTCATGAACAAGTCAATCGGTAACAAAAACCGCAAAACGTCACAGTAAGAAAAACAACATATCAGCCGACTATTCATCAATATCCAATCAGATTTAATGTTTGCACGACCCATTCATTCAATCAATGTATTTTTATGTAATCAAATGTAACGATTTGTGGTTTTTGTTAACGTTTGGCTTTGTTCATGACGACGTAAATTTTCATTGTTGTGTTTGCACACTTCACTTTACGCTACAATCGAAAATCCATAGTTAAATCGGATGGGTTGTATGTGTGAGTCGATGAATTGTCACTTACTTGTATGATACGGACAACATGCTCAACACAAAAAAAGTCTGTTAAGATGTGAAAACCATTTTGATCAAGATTATGGACATCATGGAGCGGTCATCTCTATGTAAATCTATGTCTTATATTAATAAAAAGCTTAACAATGATTTGAGTTGTTTTTAAAATGTGGTTAGCCTTAGCGACTGTGGTGACAGCTAGGTTATCATGACAGTTTTCGTTTACAGCCTCGAATTCATGATAAATCAGTATAAGTCCTACGTAAATTTTGAGGCACTTAGCACAGCGGATGGCGTAAATGACATTTTCGGAGAGGCAGGTAAAACCGTTCTTCAACCTGAAAGTGTTGGAGGGGCCAACTATCTCCCAAGTCTCCCAGGTAAAGGCACACGTGACACAGATGGATCGACCGCAACGCCTTGTGCCTGAAAAGTCAGAGCGAGGGCGTCTCTTTGATTTGTCAAATGAACTGGAGACAAGATGTTGTCTCAAACTCTTACCCTTGCGAAAAGCAGTCAGGGGCGGCGAGTCGCACACTGTCGACATGTGTTCGTCCTTCAAGACGATGGACTTGAAACTGCGCAATAGAATGTCCCGTATAACGATGTTATGAGGGTGGTATGTAAGTACCAAGGGTATACGGTCATTCTTGCGTCTTGACCTGGGCTCCAAAGCCTTGGATCGGGTCACCCGGGAAACTGAGTCGATAGCTTTATCCAAGATGTTGTTAGGATATCCCCTTTTGACAAAGAATGATTTCATAGTGCTGCTTTGAACTTTAAAATCATCCTCACTGCTGCAAATACGTTTAAGTCTCAGAAATTGAGACAAAGGAATGGCATTTTTGCAGCTCTGGGGATGACAAGATTGATAGTTTAGATAGCAGTGTGCATCAGTGGTCATCAGTGGGTTTATAGAACACAGACGTTACTATTTTGCCATTTTGGGATGCTACATTCCAAGTCAAGGAAAGAGAGTGTCTCTTGCGAGATGGTAAAGGTGTTATTATAATGACTAACCGATTACTAACAACGTTGAAATAAACAAATTGAAAGATAGACAACAGGAGCATATCCAGAATTTTCGAAAAAGGGGGGGGGGGGGGTCCACATACTTGGTTCTGTGGGCCAAAGGGGAGGGGGGGGTCCAGACCAATTTTGATGAAAATCCCCCCTGGATCCGCCACTGGACAAACCATTAGCATTGAAAGGAAAGTACTCAAAATTAAAACGTTCGAACAGGGAAGCCAAAATCCAACAATAATATAGGCTCTGAGAATATCGACTTGGCATATTTTAAATCTGTTCCAGCTCTATTCCAACACCATTAAAACTGACCGCGTTCTGTAATTCGATGTCTAAAAATTTCATTAAAAGCGAATTCCTACACCATTTGACTTTGTCTTTGAATTCACGTGAATTTCATGCTTAGGCTATGTATGCTAGGTTTTAGTTTGATGCCTACATATCTCAAGAACTAAAAGACTTAGAGGAATTGTATTGCTTTGCCCATGTTGTAGACTAAATCTGAATTCCTCTTGGATTTTAGCCATGACATATACATTGTACATGTTTCAGACCGTACGCGTAGGAAATGTACCTTTACGGTCTGACCGTACCAGTATACATATATGGTCTAAAAACCAGTTGGACCATAAAAGTATTCAGACCATATAGGTATTTCTCAATTATAATTGACAACACCCAGATTCATACAGTAAAATAGAGGAGCTCAAATAAAAACAAAAAGATGGAATCAAAACATAGAATAGAGAAATGTAATGTTTGATATTTGTAGAATTTGTTTGTTTTTATCCTCAGCTTTTTTTTGTTTGATTTCATCGGTATAAAGGGGTCCACGAAAAAGTGTCATACTTCGTGTTGATGATTTAAAAAATATATAAAGTTTGAGGAAGACGACAATACATGTAGACAGTTAAATGTAAAACATTCTTGGCTAAAACATATTGCCGAAATCTTGCTGAATCAGCCTCCCCATCTTCAGATAGTTATTTTCTCCGTCTTCCCCTGGGTAAACAACTGCTTGGTTGGCCTGTCGAACAAAGTTCCTAAATATTCTTCAAACTTTTTATCCAACATTTCAATGACTTTGTTATGGTTGAACATTACAATTGACGGAAGTAAACAGTCCGCCAAAAGTTAAGCACCACCGCATTTTAAAATGGCACCCTCGTTTTATCTTTTATTGAAATAGTCTGATCTTTTGTACACAAGAACCTTTTGATATTAAAACAATTCTGCATCATGAAAAAATTGACAATTAAGAAAGCTTTTAAAAATATGGGTACAAAGTATTGTGTGATTTTTCCCGATCCTGAATTCAAGTTTCGGAGAGCAATAAAAGAAGCAGGCAATTCAAGCAAACCATTTTTCAAAGAATCTTTTACATGACACTTCTTTAAAATGTCGTTATCTAATAACATCAAACGACAAATATGAGTTTTAATAGGTTTTGCAGGTTTTGAGACCTGCTTTAAAATATCTGTTTTTCCCGACTGAACATGTTTATTTTCAAATGCCAAATTCTCCATAAAACTGCATGATAATCAAACTTTGTATACATATTTTTTTATTATGATTAAATTGGATTGTTTCATGTAAATGGTTTATAAGAGATTAAAAGGCAAAAAAATGAGGCATAAACATGTATATATACATGTAACCCAAGAACAGTATATCACCTATAGATATATATCTTCATTTGCAAAATTTGAAAAGCTTGCTAGATTTTAAGAGAAAGGTCAACTTCCAACTGCTTACTCTTCCGGAGCACCTGAGTTCACTTTCGTTTCGACTTGAGTTCGCGTTGCTGAATGCGGTTTTGTTGTTATGTGTGTGTGTGTGTTTTATGTTGTTATGTGGTTTGTTTTGTTGTGATGATTTTTTGTCTGCCGGTTTTGTCTTTGTCTTTACGGTTTTATGATACTGATTACCCCTTTGGTACACCTCTGCTTCTTCCCAAATCTTAAATCTAATTTGTATGTACCAAAATGTTCAATTTCAAAGCTCAGAATTATGGTCAAATGTTTTTATTCGACAACTAGCTTGACAAAATGTACAGATTATTTTCCAACTTACGAGGAATTACAAAAATAAATCTGAATCCTAAATATACCTATGTTGTAATGAACTCTTGTTGCAATTCTTTGTTTGGGTAAGCTATTACCTTTTATCTTTGTTCCAGTTTTTTTTCATATCATTTTGCCCTAGCTGAATCGTGTGAATAATGGTTTGTGAGGATTTTTGTCTTGATACTGCTACTTTGAACCCAACAATTAATCGGACAGATAGATATAGCTTTCGAACAATTAATGATTGTGTACAGTGGCAATTAGTCGGACAGAGATGGAGTGAGTAGTGCTCTTACAAATCTGATTATTGTGAACAGTCAAAACCATTTTATCAAATAATATTGATACCAAATGATTTTTTATTTAAATAGCTTTCATTGGAGATGCAATACCCTATTTCAATGTAAGTAGTTCACTTATAAATTGTTGTTTCTTTCGCCGAAATGAGTTTCCATTGTCAAAAATACCAATGATTAAACCCTTTTTTTAGAAAATTTAAATCATCCACAAGATATATTGATAATTTGAATAGTGATAATTAACAATGTTAACAGATTGTACACTTCATTTTTTCGTAAAAATTCGTCTCAGTGGAATAAAAGCTTAAATTCATGGGGGAATCGTACCATTTTTCAAAATCAACTATGATTTTACCACCGGACAGTGATCAACTTCCGTGATCGCTTACTGTCCGGTTATACACTGTGAATATAGCAACTCATTGTACAATAAAAATAGGTTTTTTATAACTTTGTACAATGAGTTGCATTTATATATATAAAGTGTAACCCATGGTAATTCTATCATAGTAATGTATACAAATGGGGTCCCATATTGTAGTATCCATGGAAATTAATTATATTCGGTTGAGTCTGCAACAGGGTAATACTTGGTTTGTGTGCGTGTGTTGGTGTTAACCCCATTTAACGATGCACCTGGGCTACAACCAACATAAAGAAAAGGAATTTAAAGAACCACAATGGAAAACAGCCAGGTCGCTGCTCTTTGTCTTGCATTGGCCAATACTTAAGTTTCAAAACCAATCCCTAAATTATCAACTAAAGACCAATTTCTGGACATAGAACAGAAAGATGACAGAGACAAACTAAAACTTTGACAAAGATTCAGTAAAGTAAAGGAACACGCTTGAGAACACTCGCAGTTACTGACTGACAGCTAGCTAGAAGCATTAATCGACTGATGTAAAAAAATCAAACACATCGATTCTATTCTAAATCTGACACAACACTTCACACAACCTGTTTAACCCAATGTAACCCTGTGTAACCTATTGTAACCCTGTGTAACCCAATGCAACCAAATGTTACCATTGTAACCTATTGTAACCCAATGTAACCCGATGTAACCCAATGTATCCCTATGTAACCATTGTAACCTATTGTAACCCTATGTAACCATTGTAACCCATTGTAACCCTGTGTAACCAATGTAACCGTTGTAACCTATTGTAACCCTGTGTAACCAATTTAACCCTATGTAACCAATGTAACCATTGTAACCTATTGTAACCCTGTGTAACCCTATGTAACCAATGTAACCATTGTAACCTATTGTAACCCAATGTATCCCTATGTAACCAATGTAACCATTGTAACCCTATGTAACCAATGTAACCATTGTAACCCTGTGTAACCCAATGTAACCCTATGTAACCTATTGTAACCCAATGTTACCCTATGTAACCAATGTAACCTTTGTAACCTATTGTAACGCTGTGTAACCATTGTAACCCTGTGTAACCAATGTAACCGTTGTAACCTATTGTAACCCTGTGTAACCCAATGTAACCAATGTAACCATTGTAACCTATTGTAACCCTGTGTAACCATTGTAACCCTATGTAACCTATTGTAACCCTGTGTAACCTATTGTAACCCTGTGTAACCCAATGTAACCCTATGTAACCAATGTAACCATTGTAACCTATTGTAACCCTGTGTAACCCAATGTAACCCTATGTAACCAATGTAACCATTGTAACCTATTGTAACCCTGTGAAATCAATGTAACCATTGTAACCTATTGTAACCCTGTGTAACCCAATGTAACCATTGTAACCTTTTGTAACCCTGTGTAACCCTATGTAACCAATGTAACCATTATAACCTATTGTAACCCTGTGTAACCCAATGTAACCAATGTAACCTATTGTAACCCAGTGTTACCCTATGTAACCAATGTAACCTTTGTAACCTATTGTAACGCTGTGTAACCATTGTAACCCTGTGTAACCAATGTAACCGTTGTAACCTATTGTAACCCTGTGTAACCCAATGTAACCAATGTAACCATTGTAACCTATTGTAACCCTGTGTAACCATTGTAACCCTATGTAACCTATTGTAACCCTGTGTAACCTATTGTAACCCTGTGTAACCCAATGTAACCCTATGTAACCAATGTAACCATTGTAACCTATTGTAACCCTGTGTAACCCAATGTAACCCTATGTAACCAATGTAACCATTGTAACCTATTGTAACCCTGTGAAATCAATGTAACCATTGTAACCTATTGTAACCCTGTGTAACCCTGTGTAACCCTGTGTAACCCAATGTAACCATTGTAACCTTTTGTAACCCTGTGTAACCCTATGTAACCAATGT
Source organism: Arcuatula senhousia (assembly GCA_963971305.1). Classification (NCBI taxonomy): domain Eukaryota; kingdom Metazoa; phylum Mollusca; class Bivalvia; order Mytilida; family Mytilidae; genus Arcuatula; species Arcuatula senhousia. The sequence continues at coordinate 62,368,562 of OZ020305.1, read as the reverse complement.
AACCATTGTAACCTTTTGTAACCCTGTGTAACCCAATGTAACCAATGTAACCATTGTAACCTATTGTAACCCTGTGTAACCCTATGTAACCTATTGTAACCCTGTGTAACCCAATGTAACCCTATGTAACCAATGTAACCATTGTAACCTTTTGTAACCCTATGTAACCTATTGTAACCCAATGTAACCCTATGTAACCAATGTAACCATTGTAACCTTTTGTAACCCTGTGTAACCCTATGTAACCAATGTAACCGTTGTAACCCTATGTAACCTGTTGTAACCCTGTGTAACCCAATGTAACCAATGTAACCATTGTAACCTATTGTAACCCTGTGTAACCCAATGTAACCCTATGTAACCATTGTAACCTATTGTAACCCTGTGTAACCCTATGTAACCAATGTAACCTATTGTAACCCAGTGTTACCCTATGTAACCAATGTAACCTTTGTAACCTATTGTAACCCTGTGTAACCCAATGTAACCCTACGTAACCAATGTTAGCATTTATTTTTTCTGTTGAGGATAACCTATTTCCCGTACATAAGGTTGCATATTCTTGGCATAGTGTAACCAATGTAACCCCATGTAACCATTGACATTATGGGGGTTACAAAACAAGAGCACCTGAATTTGGTGCACATTTTAGGACATATCTACAAATTGAATATCTTTTCGCCAATGACGAAAGTGACGAGCGCTAGAAAAATCACAGAGAAGGGAGATGTCAGACTGTTGCCATAGGTTCCACCAACTCAAATTCGAGATCTTTGAATTTTGGCGTTCCACAAGGTTCAGTACTAGGACCGAGGCTCTATTGCTTGTTTGCGAAACCAATCGGAAAAATATGTAAACAACATGGAATGCTTTACCACTGCTACGCAGACGATTCACAAATTTACTTAGTGATAGAACCATCAGATAACTGGACAGACATTTCTGTACGATTGGATGCTTGTTTTAAAGACATTAGCTCATGGATGAAGGTCAACCTACTTAAGCTAAATCACGACAAGACGGAGCTCATTATATTCACACCGAAACATCGTGTTAAAGATATTCAAGCTTGCGAGCTAGCTCTTGGTGGAACTATAGTGTCAGATGTGGCTTGCGTTAAGAATCTTGGCGTTCTATTAGACAAAACTCTCAGCATGGAGCAACACATTTCGGCTGTCTCCAGATCGTGTTTCCATCAAATTGGAAACATCGGAAAGATCCGCTCTTATATCAGCGACAATGCCTGCAAAACGTTAGTGTGTTCACTTGTTACATCCAGGTTGGACTATGGAAATGCACTTTTATACAGTGTGAACGCTTTTGCATTATCCAAATTACAACGGGTACAAAACGCCTCAGCTCGACTTATAGCTAGGCGCAAGAAATACGACCATATTACACCAGTGATGATCGATCTTCATTGGCTGCCTGTTCAGTATCGATGCCAATTTAAACTTTTAGTATATGTTTTTAAAGCTCTTAAAGGCGAGGCTCCAGTATACTTGCAAAATCTATTGACAATCTACAAGCCAGCAAGATCACTCCGATCAGAAAATACCACACAACTTCATGTGCCAAGAGTAAGAACTAAGACTTACGGTTCAAGGAGATTTGACACGGCAGCAGCCACTCTGTGGAACAAACTCCCCAGCTATTTGAGAAATGTGGACAGTGTTGATGCTTTTAAATCCAATTTAAAGACCTACTTTTTTAGATTAGCATATCATGACTTTTTATAAGGTTTTATGTTAACAAACATTGTGTTGCTTATGGATATTTTAGTGACATATGGGTTTTCTCCCACGCAATTTAATTTTATCTTTTAGCTTTACTACATTTGAAATTGAGAAAGGGCGTTATAAAAATATCCCCCAAAGTGCAAGACTGTGCACAAAATGTGAAAGTGGGCAAGTTGAAGATGAATTACATTTTTTCATCAAGTGTCCCAAATACAACATATACAGGCAAGAGTTGAACAATAAATTAAAATGTGAACTTAAAAATTTTAATTATTTAACTGAAAACAAACTCTATCTTATATTAAATAGTAGTTCTTTAGTAGTGCTCAAGGCAATTATTGAATTTATCAACAAATGCCAGATAAATACAATGTAAGTTAACTATATAAGTAATACATGTAGATAACCCCCTTCTCATTTACAAATTGTTTTACATGTACATTACATACACATTTTAGTCACTGCCACCCCAGGTTTCAACAATCATATACCCATCCATTTTCATTTATTAAGTCATATTGTTTCTTTGTATTTCATGTTCTTAATTCTTTAGTTGTGTCATAACCATTTATTGAAATGTGTTAGTACAAATAAATTTATCTTTTATCTTTATCTTTGAATTCAGTATTTTATCTTGAATATTACTTTTATTTGTTTTTTAAATGTTTTGTAACTTTTAAACAAAAAATTTCAGTATTTTATCTGAATATTACTTTTATTTGTTTTTTAAATTTTTTGTAATTTTTAAAAAAAAAATCAGTAGTCATGCATTTTTCCATTGAAATCTACTATTTACCATTTTTGTATGGATTTTAGATATATGTATATATTTTTAAAAATCATATATTGATGTTTTTCATGCATGTTAAGCGATTAGAGTAATTTTGAATTAGTTAATGCGCTATACAAATATTGTTAATAATAATAATACGTGGTACAATAAAGATAATAACGATTGCATTTCAAGCTGTGGACATAGATTTTACCTCCCCCCCCCCCCCAAAAAAAACCCAAACAAATACCTGTCAATATACATGATATACAACAACATAAAATTTTTTACTTTTCCTATTCTAAAAAATTGATTATTCTATAACATTAACTTTATAATGGAAAAGCTTTCTCATTAACGTTTATCTTCAATATTACATGTTGTACTTATTTCCAAAGACTTTTGTTTATTTCCTATTTTGAAAGACTTATGTCTCTAGAGATATATTTTTCGACATAATGTTTGTTGCTAAGTGATCATGTTCATGTAAAGACAATAAAACTTAAGTTCATTTAATATCTTTTTTCTGACACTACTTTCTTTTCAGACAGCAATGCTTTAAAGCCTCCTGGATGGCCACAGTATTACACGATGGCCTAAGGTTCCCCAAGAACTACCACAGTCTGCGTTCAGTACAATATGTACATAACAAAGAAGTCCAGTGGACTCTAGGTGCAATACTTCATAGAACTAGATATCTTCCCCTAAGGTAAACAAATAAATGGTTTCATAGCAGAATAAACATCTACATGGTAATTAAGTTCAACATATTGAATAATTTTTGTGACTATGCCAGGGTAATTGTGTAATCCATAATACTTATTTCGGTTTCTCAGAATTAAGTATCTTGTTTGAATACAAAACTTAAATTTGAAACATGAATGCTATATGGAAAATTTTAGATTTTTTAATTTTTTGTTTACAATTTCCTGGTGTGGTTATACTAAATTTTGCTCATATTGTCAAAAATATTAGACTTAAGGAAGGCAAATATTATAGTGCAGCTGTTTCATAGTTTGAATGTTTATGAATTGAAATTCAAATCTGAGGGAATTTTACTCTGCTTAGCTCCAAACTGTTATGCAATGTTAGTCGTAATCTGTCTTGGTTCTCGCCTTTCGACCACAATAGCCCCTTTGCAGAACCCCTCTCCTTTTCAATATTTCTGGATCTGCTCCTGTAGTGTTAGAGTTTTAATTATTTTTATGCCCCATCTACGAAAGTAGAGGGGCATATAGTTTTCAGGTCTGTTCGTCTGTCCCAAATCCCCATATTTCCAAATTCCCACTTACTTGCAAATGCCACATCAATCATATTGTTATGGTAGGAGCACCTAGTGATGCTAGGCACAATGCATGCTTCGGAGGCTGCATGTGACCCGTATTTTCCGCATGAATGACCACTTTCAGAAGAATGGTTAAAGTCTATTTCCACTTACTGACAAATGCCACATCAATTATAATGGTATGGTAGGTGCACCTAGTGATGCATAGCACTATGCATGCTCCGGGTGCTGGCTGTGACCTATATTTTCCGCATGAATGACAACATATAGAAGAATGGTAAAAGTCCATAAAATAATACTCTTGGAACAACTTCATGGTTTAGTGATTGCGGAAAAAAATAAATGTTGCGAGATGGGGCATTATGTCTGTTGGACATATTCTTGTTTATTAACATTCAACTTCAACAATATTATAACTCGTCAAAAAGTAGACTGGTTTGCCTGCACTTCTTAAATGAAACTACAATGTAAGTTACAGGATCTATAATCATTTTAAATGTCTGGATAGAAATATCCTAAAATAATAATTTAATTTCAGAACTTGTAACAGCACTTTCAGGTAACATCAATGATCAACTAACCCTCTGAAACTGCATTGCACATCTATTGTAATGTTTTCAAACTGCATCTTGCTGTAATATGTCTTGTAACAGTGTAATGAATTGTATGTATTGGACTTAAGTCTTCCAGAACAAGTTAGAATTCATTCTCCCTTCTTTGCATAGTATAAATGATATCTATTAACTCTTTAAATGCAAATTTAATTTGATTTACATTTATAGACCAAAAGACAATGGATTCAAAATTGAATGCATCTCATTTTAAATTTCATTTTTCCTGAATTTGTTCTGGAAAAGATCTTAACATATAGACTGACCAGTGGGGCAGATTAATTGATTTGGAGCTTATATTATGTGTGTTGTGGTGATACAACCAACATTAAATACATATCAAGACAAAAGTCATGGTTTATTTATCAAAATCTTGAATTAGTACAAATGTAAGTCAGCCCCATTGGTATTCAATCCTGCCTTATGTATCACCAATTTTCCATCTTATGCAACCTATTTATTAACATTGTGGATCTTTCTTCTATTCTTGTACCTTGACATTGTTTTATGTCAGAATTTTGAATGAATTTCAAATCTTTGTCCTGTAGATGGCTAAAATAATGCCAGAAAGACAAATGCCAAACATCAATCAGTCAATCAAGCTACTTAATAATTTATTAGAGTGTATTACTCTCTTTTATTGAGCAGGTTGGTCTCAGGTCAATTATTTCAGGCTTCTTTGTTTGAATTTTACCTAAAACACTGAGAGATTTAAGCACCGCCCAACTTTGTGAATGAAATAGAGTAATAATTGCATTTCAAGCATTGCTTTGCTTAAATAATTTTAATTAGTTCAGCCTACTAATTTTGTTTTGAGAACAATAATTTTCTTTGAAACATTTTACTTTCTGTGTTGTAAACCTGTTTCTCACCATTTAAATATGCCTCTGTATCTGTATATGTTTGAGCTAAGCAGAGTAAAATAGAAGGGAAAGAGATTCACTTATTTGTCAAACTATGCCAATGTCAGGTAATAAGACAGATAGTGCCAGATAATGAAATGTTAAGGGAAAGTGATAATCAGATGTTCACAGATGTTTAGCTAATATACCGGTAGATTGAAATGTGGAATATTGTCACCAATGACACAAGTTCCTGTGATTAAATTGCAGAAATCTTTATAATGTTATTTGAATGAAATCTATATCTGATTCTGACTTTTTCTGTCTGTTTCCAGGGACATAGAGAAAATGAATCAACAACAACAACAACAAAGAAAACATTCCTGGACAATACAACGAGCAGTTTATAACAATGAATATATGATCTTATTGTGTTTTATCATAGTCATAATGGCAATTACATTGTATGTCAAACGATTAAAACTTTGCCCCAAACGAGCAGGTCTCACGCGTGCGCCATCTATGTCCTATTTCATGACGGACGAGGACCAAAAAGAACCAGGAATCAAATATAGCAATGCTTACTCTTATCCTTGATGGAAGATTTGCTCTAGAAATCATTTTAAAAATTTTTGACTACAGTTATCTGTACAATTCTTTTTCATAATATCAACGTCATAATATTGCTTAGTACAAGCTCTTTAAAAGTTATTTGTTGAATTAAACATGTATGGTAGTTGTTTAAAGTTCATACTATTTAACCTTTTACAAAGGCTACAATTGCTATTTGTTTGATAACTTTGTATGCATGTACTTTGAAAAGTTATTCTATGCTACTTTCTAAAAAGACTTTAGGTCTTTTACCAAGGTTTAACCTAGCCATTAGATGACTTTATCAAAATATCTTATTAGTTAATAATGTAGGCTAAATGCATGAATGTTTTGGAATGTGTTTGAGTATCATAGATTGTAATTGGGAAAATTTCAGTTACTTGATCCTTTTTGTTGTTGAAATTATGTTGTACTTAAAATCACTATATACCTGTCAAATTATGATTCATTTATATTTTCATTTTTAAAATTATATTTTGTAAACTATTATCAGATCTTTATATAAGGTGTCAGATATTTCAGTTTTGATAAAGTTACATTTATATATGTTTTTGCTCACATTGACATTTTATTCATGCCTATATATCAATGATATGTTGAATGAGGAGATTGTCTGTATTTAAACTGACTGATGTATGAATAATCAATGTGTGTATATGTGTTTATGTTTTTACATTTGTTTAAGTACTGATTTCAATATGTTGATGATTGTATTTTAAATGATGTGATATTTTTCAAGTGAAACAAAACAAAAGTGCCAATCTTGAATTGTCTTTCTGTCTTCTGCCCTTATTAAGTTATAAGGTCATCTATGAATATTGTCCAACACAGGGCTAATAGAACTTGATTTAATTCATGTCATGATGTGTTATGTACTTTCTGTTTATACACCTGTAAGATCCATATCATGTCTGCTTTCAGGGAAGCATTGTAGCATAGAATTAAGTGTTTATTGGTCATGTTCCAGTCTTCATGAAATTTTCTGGTCTGCTATATCTGACTGGTAAAAATTGTGAAACTTTACTTCAGTCCAGCAGTATTTATGTTAAGGTCCAACAAACAGGTTTCATGAAGACTGCTGTCAGTCCTAAATTGACATTTACAAACATTAAATCTTGTGAGAGAAGAAGCCTATTGATTATGGATCACAGGGTCAAAGGTCAAGGTCACAAATATGAATAAACTTCGATTTGGAAGCTTAACTTTTGAACACCTTCATATAAATTTATATAGCTACATAGTAAAGCTTATAAGGTATGAGGGAAGCCTTTTAATTTTGTGTATCATGTCCACCTATTCCACATCTGGCAATGAAGTACTATGTTACCCTATTTCACAGACATGACCAAAATTGGTATTGGACACAGAAAGACGCCCCAAGAACAATTTGAATTAAAAGACAATATTAATTATACCCCATGCTGATTTACCTCTGTCCGTCTGTTGGCAACAACTTTCGTAACAGTTTTCTCAGCAACTACATATCGCAGTGATAAATTTTCGTAACATTTTTCTCAGCAACTACATATCACAGTGACTTGAAATTTGGTATACGAGTTAAGTATGAGGTCCTTTTGCGAGTAGAAAAATAAGTTTTGTTGGATATCTACTTCCAGTTTACCGACAGTTCATTTTGGGGGTAGCAAGGGTATACTGAGTGAGCAGTAGCTCACAGATTCCTTGTTTAAAAACAAACTTATATAACAAAGTATACAACAATTTTATTTTAATGGTTAAAAAGTCAACAATATTAAAATATAAAAGCATGAACTGTTGCGTAACTTTCATAATACCAAATGAGTGAATGTAATTGTCTATTGGAACAACAGCTGATCTTATCAAATATTTTTAAAGGTCTTCAGTTTTAAAGAAATAACTTGCATTTAACTTCTTACAAAGTGACGTATATAGGAAATAATTCATCCTTTTTGAAAGGTTTTATATTTTAATTAAATCTCAGTAGCAACATGCATCAAAATAACCTAAAAAATGGAGAAGCCATTAAAACAACTAATAATTTGATATTAATGATAAATAAGATGTTTTCCTCATCCCATTGATACTCCTCTAAATTTTTCAGAGTTCAAGCTTTAAAGATATTACTGAGGTTGGTTCATTTAAGTATCATTGAATATCTGATGTCTCTATTTACTTTGTAATACTTAGCAATTTGTTTAGACTGCCTGCCTGAACTGTACACAGATTACATGAATCAGAAATATTTAGTTTTAGTTGTTAAATCATTCAAGTGATGCACAATGTCAAACAAAATATACAATAAAACAAAACAAAATCATATAAAACTTAGAATAAAATATACATCCTTGTTCAGTAGCATTTTGATCTGCAACACAAAAATTAAAACCAAATGTAATATACAGTCAATGACATGTTCATATGCAATAATTTTCTAATTTCAAATTAAATGATGAGGAGTTTCAGAAAAGTAAAATTTACTTCTGAATGGATTACACATACAATGATTATTCAAATAAACATACAATAAAATGACTAGATTTTAAAATATGCATGTCAAAACTAACACAATTGTTATTAAAATAGTTGTCAACGGTAAAAAATCTTTACTAAAAAAACCCTCATGAACTTCTCTGATCCTTCCATAGCACTATTTCATTATCAACAGAACTGATTTTAACCTGCAATACTCATGCATCCTGATCTTCATAAGTTTCTGAGCCAAGTTGCTCCCGGAGCCGGAACTTTTCGTCACCTCTGATTATGGCCACACTTGTCATTTTTTCCCTTTGCTACGAGAAGTGTCTAAATGAGATTTTTTAGTTGGTGGTCTGTCTGTATGTTCTGCTCTTGTTGGTATCAATGGGCTTTCAATTTTATATACATTCACTATTTCCTGAAAAACAAAGGATGCAATAATTTTTAAGCCAGTAAAAAAATTGTTTTCACTCAAACAAAACTGATGTGTTATTCAAAGGCAACTAGTGTGTTGCAACATGCAGGAACACTGCATACACTTTCTGAAACACCTGAGTTCCTGTTGTTCAATACAGTTTGGTTGTTATTATGTTCTTTATATTTGTTCATATTGACTGATTTCATCATATATTAAGCATTTATAGTAACAATGAATTTAAATTATGAAACAGGAAGTACTAAAAAGTTGCAAATAAAGGTAATAACAAAATTTCTAAATTTCAAGAGCGGTAGCAAAATATGGCAACTGCACAATGGTGATTTAAAGATTGCAATGGTTGCATTTCAAAAGATGGAAAATGGTGGATGAACCAGACAAAATTATTAGGACTGTTCCATTAAAATTGAAGTGGGATGGGGGGTGGGGGGATGCAGTTTTTTTTATTTTTCTGTTGGTGGTGGTGGTGGTGGTGGGGGGGGGGGGGGGGTTAAAATGGTTAAAATGTTAAAATGCATTTTTTTGTGGATGCGAAATCATTTTTTTATATATTGGTGGGGGGGGGGGGGGTCTTGAACAAAGTGCATCCCTCTCCCCCACATCAATTTAAATGGAACAGCCCTTAATATACCAGGCTTACAAATCTTCATCTTTATATGATAATAAATACTGACCCTCCATTCTCGTGGAGTCATGGAGATTATGGTTTGTTTATTCTTGGTCTTCTGTTGTTTGGTTGTGCCATCTTCTGCATTCTCCATAGGTTCTAAAAAAATATATCAGCTTGTAACTAACATCTTCGCTGGCCAAGGGTTACGATCCTCTATCTCAAATCCACCAAGGGTGAAGATGAGAGATGGCGTATTGTAACCCTTGGCTAGCAAAGATGGCAACTTAGGAAAGGAAATGAAATGAAAAATATTTTAATACAATTTTTTTGCATTTCTTGGTGATGTGTAATATGAAAAATGTGTTGACCTTGTTCTACTTGGTTTTGAATTAATACCAATGTAGGTGAAATATAAAAGACTACTGGCTTTCTTCCTTTGTAGGTTTTTAGATTGCTACTTATTTATATACCGGTAGGTTTTGTCTTGTACACTTATTCCAAACCTTATTATGGTCTTGCTATTTCCCAAATTTATTCATCTTTTACCATTTTTACTATATAAAGTTTTTTTTTATCTGAGAAAATACATCTATAATGTGTACTAGTATACTATTTGTAATGTTTTTGCTATTTATCGTACAGGTAGTATTTTTTTTTTTAATTCTAAAATATCAGTTCAATATCTGACCCCTTTTTTTATGTTAATACAAGTTCTTAATCAATGAAAGGTCAACTATCCAGAGATATTACTACAATAAAAGTACTCACCGATGATGGGTAAATTATCTTCATCCAGAGATACTCTAGCTAAACCATCCTACAGTAAAATTTAGAATGTCATTAAAGTTAAAATCTAAACATCCTAGAACTACAAACAATTAACAAAACAAAATTTAAAAAGAAAAATGTCTATGTCCCATTCATCACATAATTTGGTGGCACTCCCTAGAGTCCCACCTTCTATTCACATTTATATTGATGATTTCATATGGATTTACAGTGAAACATAATGAAGATAATTATCTACATTATCAAGATCTATCTACCGTTTTTGAAGAATCAACACTTAGGTCAAATGAATTGACTAAAAAAAAAATCCCTCCACAAATATTTGTATAAGCTTTCCTGTTGCTTCTCTGTTTTTCATTTAGTTTGTGGCATAATGCAATTGAGTATGAAGAGTCATGGAGACTCTCATCTTGAAAAAATCTTTTTAAATGCACTAAATAAACCTAAGTGAATCAAACAAGCCCATAAAGACAACGGCAAACAGATTCCCCTATTTATTTCATGCCTAAATGTGTAACTACTGTGAACTTAAATCCAACTTATTGTTTCAGAAATCCACTTATTAAGTAACCATTTGTAATACTATAATATATGCACAAGAAAACAAAGTTTATCAGTATTTATTAATTTTTTGTCTAAATCCCCATTCAACAGTGTTTGTAAATGAATCATTTGGTCTTAAACAGTTAGACATTTACATATTTCTACCAACCTTGACCAAGAATGATGTATAGAATATATTCTCTATAGTCTGACCAAAAGAATCTGGATTTGTCACAAACTCAAAGAAACATATGGGGTTCTCTGTAATAGAAGATCATCAAAATATCAAAATTTTTGTTGAACATCTTAAAATAACTGCAAGTTCATTAAATCAGAATTGTGATCTTATATGGAAGATGTATATCACCTGTGTTTTCAAGTATTTGGTAAAACGGAAGTAGAAAAGCTATGGGCATAAAATTGTATAGTTTCACAAGATAAAGCTGCAAGGAAAATATTAAGGTATCCTGGCATGTTCTTCTGCAGAAAACTATTAGAAATTTTATGTGAGTTGGCTGGGTACTTAAGTGACTCTTTAATACCATTTTTTTGACATTGCAGGCATCATAGACAAGAAGGAGGTTATGGTTGCATATTGTTGGTTGGTAAGATTTTTGGTTGACTAAATTTCATAAAGATTTGATTTACATTTTTTCCAAATTCAGCTTAACATATAGCTATGGCAGATGAACCAACCAAAAAGCTGTATTTCTTGCAACTTTAATTTTGTCGGCAGGGCTTAAAATTGAGTATGTTAGGGAAAAAATCTTTTTTTTTGTCAATTATTCTGCAAAAAGTTCATGTAGTAATATTTTCCATCAAGTACATATAACAAGTTTCCTCACCATTTTCCTGTCTGTATAATGTCTGTAGGATATCTAATACTTTTTCTACCTCAGCCGTGGTGGCCTCATTCTTCCCACTGCTATCATCAAATGAATCCATCTTTATGACAAAAAAAAATCAAAATACATGTATTTGTATAATTGATGAACCAACAAAACATGTTCAATTTGTCACAAAGAATTTGACTTGTTCATTTGCAACCAACTGAAAACTAGAATGGCGGTCTTCCACGGAAGACGTATGTCACCTGCGTCTTAAAATATTCTTTAACAGGAAGTAGAAGAGTTGCAAGCATAAAATCGCTTTACACCATATAGTACCATAGGAGGAAGCTACATACCAAATATCAAGAGGTTGTGAAATGTGGTTGCCTGGAAAACTGCGACGGAAATTTTTGTTGCGCTGCAGGGGGACAATAACGCAAGACAACGGATGGTGTGAAAGTAACCCCTATATACCGCTTCTGCAACTCGTTGCAGGCGACATAAAAATCATTTGACCGCTTAACAATTTCAGTGTAAATTTCCAATTGTTTCTTCTTATCCCAGACTTTTTAATCTTAGTGTAAATTTGTGCACCAATTTGGTGTTTAAACATTTTGTCTAGAGTGACTTTGATGAGTCTTAAACAGTCGAATACATCCATGTTCTCCCCAGAAATTGTAGATATATAGCATCTTGGTGTTTTCAATTTTCAGATATTTTTTGGTTTAAAATTAGAGCATCACACTTTTTATAGCATATATTGAAGAGAATTTTAGATAGTATCACATTTGAACCAGATACATGTACATGTAGCATTATATTCCCAGGATGCTATAAGAGCCTTAAGAGAACACTGTATATGTTATATGTAGGTTAATTAATTGCCTGGAACTTTTGTGTAATTTTTTAATTTCCTTAAATATCTTGGACACCAAAAGCAGCGAAGGAAAACGAAATTTCATTACAACTTTAAAATCACAGCAAATTTGGATATTATGCTGTTATTCATAGACTAATAAGTGCTTACATAACGCAACCTATATACACTATCTCCAATCAAAAATTTCACAATGGAAACCAGCCTTTAGTGTGACCAGTGGTCATATCAACAACACATATTTTTGCACTACTGTAGAAGCAGAAATATTTGTGGGGGATTAAATTTCGTTTATTTCGTGGGTAGGAGAAATCCATTAAATTAAATCCCCACAAATTTAAAATATTTAGTTGAATAGTGTATTTAAAAATCGAAATTCCATGAAAATTAGGGCCCACCAAATCAGTTTTGTGCTCTAAACCACGAAATTTAAATCCCACGAAAATAAATGATTATACAGTATTTACCTTTCTTGGAACCGTCTCTCTTTCTACTTGGTTATCTTTTTCTGAGCGAACTTTAGGAGCTTTAGCAGGCTTTTCTTTGACATCTCGATCAAATGATCCTGCCCTATAATGAAGAAAAATGTTAATGAATTTTCAATTATCAAAGACTTCAATACCATTTCTTTACTATGCAAAAAAGGAGTTGCAATATCCCAATTATGACCAAAAACCAATGTAACATTAAGGTGGAGAAAGACAGTGGTCATGTGACTTGCCCAAAATAAAATGAAATTTGAAAAATATCTTGAGATTTTTGTGTTTTTAGAATCTTTATACCAATTTTAGGCATATTTTATTAACATGATTAAAATTTGTATTCTAAAAGTAGTATAAATTCTTAGCTAAAGTATGGTCAAGTGAGGTAATTTGACAAAAATCATCGTTTTTGGCTCCTATCTTTGCTTGTAGGTAAAAATCAAGAGAAGAAACTGCACTTTAAATTTTAAGATGATGAATTGCTGCAAGATCTAAAAAATGTCAAAAAATGAGGGAAATCTAGTGACAGGAAAGAAAGTAATGGAACATTAAGTGTGTTTTATGGCTTTTCCTAAAAAATTCATAGTAAAATATTGATACTTCAACTTGATATAACTCGAAAAGTAGGGAAGAAACCCATGAGTTTTAAATCAAATTATGAAAGAGTACATCATTTTGGATATTTATGTAAATTAAGAGGAAAATCTGTAGACAAATTAATTTTGGACCCAAGTGCCATGCTCTACCTTAATACAAAATGAACAAGTAATACTGTGAGCGAGCTCACAAAAGGATACCCCCCGCTTCATATTGGACATAAATCTCAAATCCAGTTATCTCCCCTCAATGATATTTAAGAGCAATACAAATTCTTCATGCACATCTACAGATGACGTACTTCCTTCATGTAAAGTTTCATCAAAATCCATCAAGCGGTTTAGGAGGAGTTGCGCTTACGGGGTCTCCCATTGAATAATGTATTTAAAAATTCTAAGTCCAATTACCTCCCCTGAATGATGTCAGAGTGCAATGAAAATTCTTCATGCACATCTACATATGATGTACTTCCTTCATCTAAAGGTTCATCAAAATCCATCATGCGGTTTAGGCGAGTTGCGCTTACGGGGTCTCCCTTTGAATAATGTATTTAAAAAGTCTTAAGTCCAATTATCTCCCCTGCATGATGTCACAGTGCAATGAAAATTCTTCATGCACATTTGCATATGATGTACTTCCTTCATTTTAAGTTTCAGCAAAATCCTACAAGCGGTTTAGGAGGAGAAGCGCTTACAAGTTATGTGGACAGACGGACAGACAGACAGACAGACAGGGTGTTTCCTATATACCCCCCCAAACTTTGTTTGCGGGGGGTATAATGATGCATTTATAAAAAAATAAAGGATATATCTTAAACTTCATTTAAAAGATTGAGGTTTTAAACATTGTCAATATGTGAACATAACAATAGAACAAGTATAATCAAGTTGTGTTTCACAACATTCATCAGAATTGTGTACAGGTCAATTTTTTAACATTATATTAATTTTAACAAGTAATACTGTGAGCAGGCTCACAAAAGGATACCCTCCGCTTCATATTGGACTCTGTACTGTAAAAAATATATAAAGTCCAGTTATCTCCCCTTGATGATAATCGAAAGCAATACAAATTCTTCATGCACATCTACAGATTATGTACTTCCTTCATGTAAAGGTTCATCAAAATCCATCAAGCGGTTTAGGAGGAGTTGCGCTTATGAGGTCTCCCATTGAATAATGTATTTAAAAAGTCGAAGTCCAATTATCTCCCCTGAATGAAATCTGATTGCAATGAAAATTCTTCATGCACATCTATATATAAATTTCTTTAATAAAAAGGCCAAGATAATAAAAAAGTGGCAATATATGCGCTTACGAGGTCTCCAATTGAATAATGTATTTAAAAAGTCGAAGTCCAATTATCTGCCCTGAATGATGCCAAGGTACCATGAAAATTCTTCATGCACATCTACATATGATGTACTTCCTTCATATCAAGTTTCAGCAAAATCCTTCAAGGGGTTAATAAGGAGAAGTGCTTACGAGTTATTTGGACAGACGGACAGGGTGTTTCCTATATACCCCCCCCCCCAAAACTTTGTTTGCAGGGAGTATAATGTCTCACCCTTAGAGCAGCCAGCAGAGGTTTAAGGCTGCTTGGTGTTTTGTTTTTTTCAAATGTAGATTAAAAAGCTGCTGTTTTATCATTATTAAACATCTCAATTACTGAACTTATTTCATAAGAGATTTATTTTTGCTAGTCACAAATGCACCACCAGACACATAATGTAATTGCAAAAATAAGTTGGTTTAAGGAATCAAATGACAAAAGAAATGCTAATATTATCAATGAAGGTGATTACATAAAATGAAACGGTGGATTTTTGCTGAAGAGTTTCTGTCCCGCAGCACCCAAGTTCTTCCATCCTTCTGGAGATATAGGACTTTCATGAACTGAAGGAGCAGGATTTTCTCTTTGAATAAATGCTATCTGAAAAAGAAATATTTTAACATGATTTTAGACACTATCAAATATAAAATATACAAATCATACACATATGTGCCCTTAAAAGTAAAACATACTCAAACTGTCTACTGGTCATACATATTTGTGCTTGGCCCAATGTAGAATTAATTTGCCTTCTAGAAGGGCATTTGTCATGTTTGTTGCCTTAGTTTTATTTCTAAAAAACTTAAAATCTGACTGCAGAAAATCACGAGGTTTGTCAGAAAATCTAACATTTAGATTTAAAACAGTAGAAACAATGCCGTAAACTGATGGAGATCTGGTAAAACCAAAATGAATCTAAAATACTCTGACCTTTATAAAGTATAGTATTGTATTGATTTATAATTGCCAATCAAATTGAAAAATGTTCTTTCTTTTGGCATAAAATAATCATAATAATAGTGGAACCAAAGATTTTCTTTCTTTTCCTTTTTTTAATGCATTAAACAAGTGAAACTGTGTTTCAATTTTGTTCATTCTTCTACTATATTTCTGTCCAATTTCCCATCTTTCCTTATAAAATATCTACCAGTTTTTCGGCATACTCAATGGGCTCAAATCTCATAAAATCTGTGTTCAGGTTATCCACTCGCTGTCTGCCCAGCATAGAAATGTGCAGAATAGTCGAGGCATCCAATGCACCTTCTCTTGTACTCCGCACTTAAATTATAAAAAAAATCTTATTAAATTACAATGAATATCAATGTTAATATATATATAACTTATATCATATAAATCTGTTTAAACTGTAGAAGCAATGGCAGATTTAAAATTTTTCAGGCTACAGTTAAAATGCTAGAAAAGATTTCAAAGTTCCAAGAACAATAACTCAATTCTAAGAGTTGGACAATAAAAGCATAATACAAATCTTTGATGAATAAGCTAAGTCTTACCATTTTTGTTAAGAGTATTAGCTTTGTCTAAAGCCTTGTCTAAGGTATCTGAATCTGGATTCACTGCTTCATGCTTCTTTTCTGTAAAATAAACACACATGATATTTTTTTTCAGAGTAAAATACAATCAGTTAGACCTAAATCACCTATACAAATTAATGTCAATACATTCTTGAACACTCACTTGCCTTTTTGCTGATCAATATGCCCTTTTTTACGGCGCCCTGCCCTTTTTTTACGACGCCCTGCCCTTTTGTTGAATATCGAAGTCAAGTCGCCCTACGATCTCGCGTAAGTCCCGAGCAATCCTCTGCATTTTTCATATTTCCTATGTTAAAATTGCCACTTCCACAGATTCCTTGATTACCTTAATGTTTATTTAAGGGATTAGCTTGGATAATTAACAAAGTAGGTCATAAACTTGTCAAAATTAGCCCCCAAGCTGTGCCAATACAAGGTGTGAAAATCGGAACTTCAAAGGATTTTGCCGTCGGCAATCAATTTTCTGTTAACTACTGAATCCCATTGAAAATCCCTGTGGAAATTATTAGATATTGTACTATTCTATCAGTTTAGACTATGACTATTTTGATTTTGGAAAAGACTGTTTATTTAAAGATAAAGAAAAAATGAAATGAGATCGATATTTTTGTCAATTTGTGAATGAATGAGTAAAGTTTAAAATTATCTCCATTTAAAGAAATATTTTATTGTAAATTTAAGACATACAACCATTTTTACCCACATTTTCTATCAAATTTATTATTTAAATTTGAAACAAGTTGATATTATGTTTGCTTAATTTTGCATTCCTTAAAAAAATGTTTATTTTTGAAACTTTTCTTTTAAAACCATACTTCGTTATTTAGATGACTCATCAATAAACCATTGAGAAAAAATTCGTTAAAGTGAGAATTGTAAGTATCTGTCTGCACTTAGAAACATAAAAAAAAGGAACATTCCATGTTCTTGATGATGACAGAGGATTATGCTTGGCATCTTAGGTGTTCAAAGTAATACTATACTCAATCAATAAGTTAACTTCTAATAAATAAAATCCCTCATAAGTAAATCATACATCTTAAATAGAAACCTGTCAGAAAACAAGACAAATATTGAATATAAACCTCGTGACTCTCTGTGCTGTTGCAAGAAAATGGTTCATGGTCATCAGCATGCAGAAATATCATAAGTAAATATCAGTTACAAATGATATAACCACAAGTTTTCTTAAAATGAACTAAAGAATATATAGTGTATAACAAAATGCTATATATACTATTATAGTATTATATCATAAATACATACACCCTGTGTATATATAAAGTTTAATTCCCACTTCTCCCTGCTATAACTTCAATTCTCCCTGTCCTGAAAGAGAAGTCACTTCTCCCTATTTTTCTTAAGTAGCTTGAGCCCTGAAGGTGCCCTTTTTTTGACCCGGTTTCGCGCGTTAAAGTGCCCTTTTTATCCCTAGCACCCTGCCCTTTTCAAATCCTAGCTAGAACACTGTAACATGTCTTTACATCAATTGTAAAGTTTAACTTTACAGATCAAGTTTTATTGCAAAAGGAATATCTAATCCTATTTTTATGGTAATGTTGTTTATAAAGCCAGCAAATTCAAAAACAATTATTTGGGAATAATTACATCAACAACAACAACTGATATTCATTAAGTAAAGGATATAGGTTTAACATTTTGGTTACATCTTTGAATTTTTTATTAGTAGAAATATCAATGATTTGATACTTTATTTTTTTTTTTGCTTTTTAAAATGTCATTATGCATTTCAGCAATCAAGTTTATCAGATTTTTTATATGAAAATAAATCAACAAATCATTATTAATGGGTGTTTATAAAATCCAGACCAAGACCAAAAAACAAAAAAAACTATATAAAACACATACCTGGACCCAGAATTTGGGGTTATTTCTGCATTGGTCTGGATTTTATTACTCCAGCATTATTCGGTTACACGTCTGTAGTCCGACAGCCCAATAGTCCGACAACCCTATAGTCCGACAGCCCAATAGTCCGACAACCCAATGGTCCGACAGCCCAATAGTCCGACAACCCATTGGTCCGACAACCCAATAGTCCGACAACATACAAGAATCCAGTTGATCGGACCGATATCGAATATAAAAAAAAAATATAAAAATTTTGAGCAACCCCCCACCCCGCCCACATTCAATCAGAAGAATTTTTTAAATAAGTGGTGCAGATCTACATTATATAACAAAAATTGTGTGAAAGTTTTATGAAATTAAATCCATTGAAGGGTTTAGGACAAGTAGCGTTTAAGAGATGGGTACCCCTTGGCGTCAAATGACGAAGTTCCTGTTTTGCTGCGGGAAAACCTAAAAATTATTTTGATCAAATTTTAGAATAGATGCACATCGATCATGTCTTTTATATACTTCAAACGTCATTGTATGAAAGTTTCATGAAAATTCATTGAGGAGTTTAGGAGCAGTTGCGGATAAAGGATTGGTAACCTCTGGTAGTCGAATGGCTCAGGCCATATATCATGATTGCTAGGGAAACCCAAACATCATTTTGATCAAATTTTTAAAGAAAAGGTGCACATCTACATTATGTAATAAAGATTGTGTGAAAGTTTTATGAAAATCCATCAAGGCGTTAAAGAGGATTTGGGATAAGAGATGGGTATCCTTAGGTGCAACGGAAGGAAGGACGGACGGACACCCCTACCTTTATACCCCCCACTTTTCAAGCGGGGGTTTAATTATGCCTCGTCTTCTAATGTGAATATAGCATTTGTAATTGGGACTGTACGCCCGTGCGTAGGTACATTTGTTCGTCCCACATAAGATTAACTTTTAGGTTTTTAGTGACTTTTCAATTAAGGGTAACATTATTTGTTACATACGGGTGAAGAACATGAAATGGTTGATAAAATGATCATAAAATAAAGAGAAATATGAGTCCGATGGGAAATAATTAAACAGTAAATTTAAAAAGCCACTAGAAAATTGAGAAGTAATAAATAGGGTGGAAAATTGTGCAAATGTGCACTCGAAACGGGCATAATACCATAGCTCTCTTAACACAGGCTTTCAGTGTTATGACCTGACAGTTTTTTTTTACAGACTGGGCAGTCTGGATCCCATTGACTGAACATTGAAAAGTTATATTTTGAAATTAAAAGAATTGTTTGAATTTTTTAAAGTACATTGTCTTAGATTCAAAATCAAAAACTATATTTTAAAAATAAATTAATCTAAGGCCTTATTATATTTAATAAATTTTGATAAGATACATTCTTTACTACTAACAAAAAAAATAAAATTTATAAAAAATATAATAAATAACAACAAAAAATAATCAATTTATATTACATGTATTGATCTTAAATCTTTTCACTTTTTAACTAAACAGTGCTTATTCCTGAATTTAGTTTGATAAATTTCTATGTTCTGAACAATTTGTTGCTTGCTTGACTGCTTCAGCATCATAAGTTCTACTAATGTCTCCATTTGGTCAAAGTTGTCAGATGATCCCTTATACGGGCTACAGCCCCTTAAAGGTGAAAAATAGCATTTTTTCATGTTTTTTGACTACAAAATGAAAACTATTGCTGAAAGAGAAAAGCTATTGCTTGCTTAAATGTTCAGCTTATTTAGCTCTACAAAAGTTTCCATTGGGTCAAAGGTGTCAGATGACCCCTAATAAGGGTGTCACCCCCTTAAAGGTGAAAAATAATGTTTTAGGTCATAGAATGAAAACTTTTGCAGATAGAGAAAAGCTGTTGCTTGCTGAAACATTATGTTCATTAAGCTCTACAAAAGTCTTTTGAGGGTCAAAATTGGCAGATGATCCCTTAAAGGAGTTATGACCCTTTAAAGGTGAAAATAGTGTTTTTTGCTTATAGAATGAAAACTATTGCAGATAGAGAAAAGCTTTTTCTTGCTTAAACATTCAGCTCATTTAGCTATACAACAGTCTTTTTAGGGTTGACATCAAGACCAGGGGAGCGATTAAGGCTCCTGAGAGCCTCTTGTTTAAATAGAGAGTGATTCATAAGATAAGTACGTTAAATATTGATTGAAGGCATGATTTCTTCAGTTTATATCTTAATTAAAGTTAGTTATAAGTAAATAAAATCATTGCCAATATTCATATCATTTCATTTTTTTTACTTATATTTCTTAATTTTTGTTCTTGTATCAAATTTTGATGTGTGTTGAGCTCATATTTTAATCGTTTTATTTTGATGTTAGTAATGGATAAAAATATGACAAAACGAACAAGAGTACATTTCAATTATACATACACATAGACCTGTATATTAGAATATACAGGTCTATGATATACATTTACAAATTTTATTTCAAACAACTACGCACCAGCTAAAAATTATGTATTTAAATAATATATTTGACCTAAATATTTGGCATAAGACATGGGCACACAGCGGTGCATGGTGCCTTAAATGTGTAACCGTACCCGCAACCATGGTGTTCAAAATTTCACATATTCGCTTTGACTGTAGCGAAAACAAAGTCAATCATTGTAATATTTGATGTATGCCTTTTAAATATGACATTGAAGGATTTCATATCTCAAACCGTATGGGTTACACATTTTAGGTACCACCAACATGTAGCTTTGTTTGTAAACAAATATTAATAACTTAAATATTTTTCAACATGAGGCTCCATGAACATGCTGAACTGATGAGGGCGATTGTATAATTTAGAACGATATCAGCAATTGTGGTATCAGAATGAATGTCTAATTATGCAATGAATTATAGGATGACCATGTTCTTTAATTTAAGCAGTAAACAAATGACATAAGGGGTCTTAAGTGTAATAACAAACCATCGAGATCTTTAATCAG
This sequence comes from Arcuatula senhousia, assembly GCA_963971305.1. Lineage (NCBI taxonomy): Eukaryota > Metazoa > Mollusca > Bivalvia > Mytilida > Mytilidae > Arcuatula > Arcuatula senhousia. The sequence goes on along the minus strand of OZ020305.1, from coordinate 62,347,370 downwards.
CTCTCGATACTCTGTACGGATTCGCATCCTTTCTGACTTATCCTGATTATTGTGTAAGTATTCTTCTGGAATTTCCTCTTCTTCCTCATCTTCGATGATTTCCTCCGCTGGTTTTTTAGATTTTTTCGACATGACTTTTTTTCTGATTGTGTTGTGCGTAAATATTCCTAGAAAATTGTTCCGGAAAATATATCACAGATTTTACTACAAACTCGTGAACCCGTAAACGTCTTTTATAACAAAATATTTCGTTTAATGTATCAAAAATTGTACTAATTGAAAAAGGGCAATATCATTAAATACAAAATAATATAAAAATAAATAGTCTGCGAGTCTTGATTTTTTTTTGTTTTCTGGGTAATAATTTTAAAAATACCAGTGGTTGATAAGAAATAATTCATAACGGCATATGATTTAAAAAGTATATAATATTTATAGCAACAGCAAAACAACAACAACAACAAATAATAATAATAGTAATAATTAATTTTGAAGAAAAATGATCATTTTCTACCTGCATATTCTGACCTTACTTTTAATACTAATATTTTGATTTTGTCGTTTATTTCTTAAATTCTTCATTTAATTATTACATTCATCTTTTTTGCTGAACACGTAATTAAAAATTACTCCTTCGAAACTTTTCTGTGTACTAGCTAAGTAGTCAGGAGTACTGAGATTTTCTCAAGTGCAAGAAATTTTGATAAACTGGAAGATGCCACATAATATGATATGTACCTCTTTTTACTTACAACCCATTCAATTATTAGCCCAAGCCTGCCGTGCAATTGTGCTACCCATATTGAAATATGAAGGCATTCTCTCCCAATTGATTCTGTGTTCTGTTTTTTTCTTTTTTCTTTATTTAAAAAAATATCAGTATTCTCAATTCATAATATTTATAAGAATTTTCTTTTTTTTTCAATTTTGAGGACCATTGATTTTCATCTTTACTTTTATTTGCCAATATTCTCTACTCTTTTAAACCCCACCAAGATCATTCTATATAATATTAAGGGTTTATTGGTGCACCCAAGTGGTTAACAGATTAAACTTAGACACAAGAAGAAGAGACGATCCAAAGCTAAGGAAGGGGACGATTTATTCTAGTATCATCATAGACCTGTATATTAAATTTAATATACAGGTCTATGGTATCATCTATACCATATTTACTTCCACTACAACCTTACATCAGTTTTGTTCTCGATTTTGTTCGGGTAAATAAGTAATGCCGCAAAATATCTGTTCTGGTTCAGAGTTAAGAAAGGTTAATACTGTCTTCCGACGTGGAGTTTCAATTTAAGATTTGCTTTCAAAATTAGAAGGTGCTTAGCATTTCCAGTACTGTAGCCTTTTCTCAATACTTCCTTGGACTATTTCAATTATTATATCTGATGATTTATTGGTTTCTAATAAGTTTTTTTTTGCTGCCTTTGTTTCTCTGTAATTATTACTGCAACTTCTGTCATCTACCTTCGAATAAAGTATCAGAAAAAGGAAAATGTTAGCCAGGTTTTAAGCCTGTTATAATGCTGATAATTGATATTAATATAGGGTTATTACATGTATATTGGGATATTCTGTCCCGAATATAATTTATTATTATACTTCATAAGATGTTTTCCTAACACGTTTTAATTTCAATCTATCATATGATATTTCAAAAACAAAGCAACGAGGGTAAATTACCATCCCAGCGGGTGATAATTTTTTTATCTATTACACTCTTGTACGCCGAGCTCGTGCACAACCTGAAATGACATTCTTAACGCTGTATATTGATAGTATTATCTAGATTCAACAGTATTTCGTAAGTGCTTTTTTTTTTTAAAACAAACACTTTAATTTTTTAACTGTTGAGACGTTTGTATGTTAGTAGATGCAATAAGACTTATCGCATCTACTAACATACGAACGCCTCAACAAATAAAAAAGTGTTTTCTAAATCTATTTCATAGGAAAACATAAGTTTATTTCAGTTTAAGGAAAACAAATAAAAAGATTTGAAAATCCGTGCGTAAAAGCACTTAAATGATTCAGTAAAATAAATTAAATAACATATAGCTGGGAGGGTGATAGAGTAGATTGAAACCCCGAGAAAAGCATTGTCAACTGTGGCACAGCCGAGGTTGACAATGTCTCATTAATATTTCACGAGCTTACGAGTGAACTATTTATTCAAAGAGGGACTATGGTTTAAGAGGGGCCCTTCAATTATAAAACAAACAAGAACAAAGAACAGCAACAATTTGTTTAAAAGTGGGATCGCGAAGTTTATCGTTTAATAGTGACAATATGTTTTGAAGACAAATTGCACAAGTGCCGAATATGAAATATATTGCACGCTGACGTCCCTGAACTTTATTAGTAGACAATAATAATAAATATTCTGTTTCTTAACTATTTTGCGGTATATATAATAACTTAAAAAAAAATGAAGCAACGTAAAATATTCCCACCGGAACTTTATTTTGGATAGATTTACCTACGACACCGTGTAATAAGTGAAATATTCCCGCCAAAAGTCAATAGATATTCGACAAATGTTGAGGGGGGGTAGGGTGGGGGAGTCCTCTTCCCCCGCTCCCCGCCCCCTCCACACCCGCTCTCCGTCCCTTCCTCTCCCGCTCCCTGCCACCTCAACCCCCGTACCCCCGTCCTTCCTGTCCGCCCCTCTACCCCCGCTCCCCGCCCCCTCTCCCCCCACTCCCCGCCCCTTCTACCCCTGCTTCCCGCCCCCTCAACCCCGGTATCCCCGCCCCCCTTGTCCGCCCCCTCAATGTTCAATATTCATTTTTTTTGGAATATCAAACTGAATATATCAAACGGTAAATTTTACCGTTTGATATTCATTTATCGTATATATAATAGGCGAGCGGCGGATATCGAAAAAGTCGTCTAATTAAAAAGTTTAAATTACCCAAAAACCTCATGAGATTTTTTAACTCAAATAAAACTTTTTAAGGTTAATTATTTTATTTTATGGATATATATGTTTGACAAGTCGAATATGGTCAGAAGATATCAAAAATGTTGTTTTGTACATGTACCCTATGAAAATCTTTAACGGCTTGATTTTAAAATTTTTTTTTTACCAAAAAAAAAAAAAAAACACACACGAAAAAAAAATTGTAAATCACATCATGAAATATTTTGCTCAATTCTTTGTTTGTAATTAAAATTTTCAAAAACAATAATAGTTTTCTACAATTTTTATCAAATTAAAAATCACGAATAAAAGTAGCAAAAATACACGTTAATTTTAACTTTTGCAACATTAATTGTCATTTAAATCAAACAAATTGTATACTTAGATCAAGAAAATGTTGTAAGGCTACTTTTTAGTTAAAACTGCATACTTCTGACGAATGATAATAAAGTTATACTTAATTGAATATGTAAGATTTTGAGAAAATTGACTGCAGATGACTCGGAAAACTGTCGGAGTGTCCCGTATTTACATTTTAACTATAATCTGATTGATTAGTAATTGTAAGAATTTCCATTTTTTGGTGTAATTATGAAGAATATGTGCTAGTTTTGGGTTTGTGTGAACACAAGAAATTTATTATTTGGTCTTTGCTTTTATTTTTAACCTGCGATGTTTGATAAAAGCAAAGTTTTAAAAATTTGTGAAAGGTGTACTTGACTTTTGAGGTGCGTTTGATATGTTGAACTGAATAAAAATTCGATTGCAGAAAAACAATAAATTATTGCCGTATATTTTGGCGAACATATTTGAAATTATGTTACTAGACTATCTATTTGAAACTAAAAGTATAAACTGTGCACGTAAGCATCCAGGAGCAAATCAAGAAATTTTCGAAAAAAGGGGGAGGGCTCTACATAAAGCATAATTGTTGAAGATGTTCATGACAGTTTTGCCTGAAATCTATAAGATTTTTTTTTTAACATTTTGTCACTAAGCGACATTAAGGGTCTCCCGGAACACCCCACCTGCTGGAGCCGTAATTGTACAATGATTTGTCGTCTTTTGAAATTATGACTTCATGCTGAAAAAATATCTAATCTTTGAGCTCAAATTGCACAATGTTCTGACCATTTAAGAGGCGTCAAACTAATATGTTCTGAAAACCAAAACTCTTATCTCTCTATTAAGTCCAAAATATCGCCAAAGGTTTGTTATTAAGTTATAAAACTTAAAAGTTTTTAAAACCTCTATTCGCCACATAACTCTTATGTGCTTTTTAGTTAGTTTTTCGATGATTTTCTTTCTTTTTTTCTTTGCAAAGTTATTGTTCTCTACTTAACTAGTTGGATTTAAGATATTGTTGTTGGTTTTTGATTCCTATTCCGTTTTAAACATGTTAATGGTAACTCAGTACACTTTTTATTAAAAACCTAATATTCTGGTATAAACCACAGGCGCTTGGGTCCAGGATTTTATTTTATTATATATAACGTGTATATAAAAATTTTCATCTCGTCTATATACTATTTCCACGTGGAAATAGTATATAGACGAGATGAAAATTTTTATATACACGTTATATATAAAAAAATAAAATCCTGGACCCAAACGCCTGTGGTATAAACCACAAATGTGGTGTTTTTGAGTCAATGAACACATTTGAACCATTTATTTTTGTTACAAACGAAAGATAAGATAATGTTTTACAAATAGAGGGAAAAAGTGAGTAAAAATGTGAATTATTTTTTTCGCAATTCGAACTTTTATACACAAAAATCAAAATAATTTGACCCTTTTCTAAAAATAGAAAAATTGACGTAATAAACTTCAAGGAGACCAAAAGTGAATGATTTATATTCACTTATATATGTAAGTAATATTTAGTCTTTTTTTTTTCTAACTTTTAACCACATTTTGTAACATTTTAGTTGCCTTAATGTTTGCAGACTCAAACTTTTAGATTTTGGGTAGTGACCTTTGACCTTTAATTTTTTCATGTTCTGACCAGATTCCAAATGGCAAACATCGATATTATTAAAGCTGAAATATTAAACTATCAATATAGTTAAAATTATCCCATGAGGGTTTTGGGTAATTTAAATTTTTTTCAAGACCCTTTCCGCCGCTCGCCTATAATGAATATCAAAATGAATCAAACTGTATTTTTTTTAAGATCGTTTCCGGGCTACATTTTGAATATCGAACAAGTCAAGTCAAGTAAACTTTATTTAAAGTCGGACATACAAACAATAAACATCGAATGTCAGTCTCATATTTTGATACTACTAACAACAGGACATTATTTAACGCGGGTAAAATGTCAAGTGTCATTTAGTAACAATGAACAATATACACATAGGGATACTGAGAACTTAAGAAGTAGCACTCATGTATACCCGTTCCCTCATAAATATCGACATCTCATCTTCTACTAGACTATTAATATCCCGGGGGCGTTACTTCCTTTAAAGTAATGGTAAACAGAGACGTGAGGCAAATTTGGTGTGCCGTTTTTATCTACTTGTTTTGATTTAGGTTTTTAATTTTACAGCCTGGATAATAGATAAGTATTGATTTCGATTGATAAATTCCTGATAAATTCTGTGGCGGATCCAGAAATTTTCAAAAGGGAGGGCGCGCAATGAAAAAAAAAACCTTCTGGGCCTCTTGTTTCATACAGTTCATAACAAAATTTTCTCAGTGTCAAACGGTCAAACGCCCAGTCCTCAATCCGCCTTTGAAACTATCCCTTAACATAAAATTATAGCCACACGCTAAGACCACAGTTGCCAGTAAGGTGTTCCTTGAATAATTGTGTTCATGAAGACCATCGCAATCTGTAATATATTAACGACCGTGAGTGCGTGATTTCAGTTCTAATTTATAAATAAGGCGCGGATTCAGAGGGGGCGTGAGGTGCGTGCGCCCCCCTAAAACTGGCGACAGTTGTGTTTTTATGCTTTGCTCCGCTCGGCGAAATTTTTTTTCACGCCCCCTAAACTAAAATCCTGGATCCATCCCTGATTAAATCATTCTCACTGATAAAGTATCTGAGAACTTAACAAAAGAAGCAGAGGTTCCAATTGATTGAATTTAATGGGCACCGAATGTAAAACTTTAAAGTCCGAGGGGGTTTGGGAATTATGCCCAAAACCAGTGACTTATATGTATGTACACACCAGTCTTTCTAAAATTAAAAGCATTTAATTAAAGTTGGTTCTGAACGACTTTTTTTTCTTAACGGCAAATACATGCGTTAATGACTTTCTCAACATCAGTGTTCTAATGTTTATAAGTATTTGGGGGTTTCGCGCTTCTCATAGCGCTTAACCTCCAAATATATTTTCGTCTAATTTCTTGTCTGATGAAAAAGTTGTTTCGCTAACTGATGAAATCAGAATAGAAAATTGGCAGGCGGACCATGCGGACAGAGTATGAACCCTGTTCCTCAAAATAATTTATTTTTTATGTTCCAGTAGACCACAATACAGGCTCTTCAAAAGAGGAAAGGAGGCAGGTTATTTGGAAGTTTATCCAAAAATCTTTTGTATACATTATTTCCTAAAATGAACCACTTTTTATTAGGTAATAACGAAACTACCGAACTTAAGGATGATCAATCTCATATGTCAAAGAGAAAAAAACAAAACAAAAATGTATCAGAGAAATTGAAGATAGTAGACTTGGAGATATGGATTTAGGATCTATCTTACCAAATGTCAGTTTGGGGGGTTTTCTTCGTTATGTTCAACTTCATCGCATCACGATCATACAGCCTATCACCTGAGCAAATCCATGCTTCAGAGCAGTATACTCATATTAGAGAAAATTAACTCGTACATCCCTTCGAAATCACTTTCTTCAGAAATTCCTCAGTGAGTCGGTATTGCATTTTTAAATAGCCTTGTATTGAAATACCCCCAGACCCCGAGTTCAAGTGTAAGATGCCCCGAGAATTTAAAAGAAGGTTGCGAAATGGTAATGGATTGGTAGTTCAGCAAAATTATTTTGTTCTGTAATTACCTGAAAAAGGTATTTATGATAGATCATACATATTCAGCCTCTAAGACTCTTTGCTAAGACTACAGAGGCGACAAAATGCTTATTCCCCTTTAAACGTTTCAATTGATAAAAGATTTTTTAAGACTCTTTGTTCGCCTTATTCTATTAAATGTAGATTTAAAATGTACTGTCCAAACCCTATATTTTTCGATGTTTTGGAGGGAAAGATTCAGGGCATTCGAATGTCATTAGTCTAAAAGGGCAAAGAAACATGCATGAATGAGAACAATACAAAGAAACGGACAAGATAAAACACATAAATCAACCGAATAGCAATCACCAAAGCAAGCACAATGTTGTAACGAGAGTGAACAAAGGTGCTCCGGAAGGATAAACATGTCCACTCCTGATTACCCATTACGTTACTAACTGCCAATTCAGCGTGTCAAGTTACACATATGTTTTACAAGAAAAAAAATAAAAGAAATTTTTAAATCTTACATTTAGCGGAAGACTTGGAGGGCTATTTAGATAACAAACTTCGGAGTCTTTGTAACATCTAGCTAGTTAGTTATTGTTTTACTTTCAAGCAGTTCGAATTCGGCTATATCAGGAAGATGAACATGAAATGCGGATAATAAAATTAACATGAAACGATGAAGACGTGAGCGAAACAGGGATACAAGGCCAATCCAATAGAAGGTTTTTTTACAGCCCCTAAAAGGATGGAAAGATATGATTGGACACATTAGCTTTATGCAGGGGATCCTACGGGTTCTACTCTTATCGAGACCTGCAACAAAGTTCTTTAACGAATCCAGGAAAGTGACATTTTTCGACACTCTTTACCATTATGGTTTGCGATCAGGTTTTCAGCATTATATAAAGTCTGACAGTCTGAAGACCCAAGCATGCGTGGTGACATGGCTACCAACTTCAAACCACATGGTAAACACATGCCATTCGCTGTGCAGGCAAAGTGACTTGATACGACGGCAGGATCTGGGCTTTCTTTAACTGGACTTATTCCTACAAGCTTAAGCGCTGCTACGGGCCTATTCACCACGGGACCTGAACAGGTCAGTTTAAGAAACAGATATACTTATATAGCTGACAATAAACGACAGTTTTGTCGTAGTGAAAAATTGTGATGAAATTTACTTTCGGACTTTTCGGACATTTTTTAGTTTATTTGTTTAGTTTTTATTTTATAAATTTTATGGACCTTTGCGGACATTCATTTATTTTGTTTGAACTATTATAAAACATTTCTTTTTACAATAATATTTTGAAGTTGTTTACATAACATTACATAATTTAGATTTACTATTTTTTGGTTTTCATGCTTAATTTTAATCCACGTATTTATTTGTCAATTGGATCATTTCAGTAGACATATCCGTAATTTGGGTTTTATCTATAAGTAGTAATTGTTGTAATTTGTTATTTAGTCAATTCCGTCAAAGTGCTAACTTTTTAATCTGTTTGATGTAGTTTTTACATGTTTCGAAATATAAGTGTCATTTTAAATTAAGTTAATCCGTTTGTGTCATAAATACTCTGTTTTTAATTGTGTTTGTCAGATTGGACTTCAGTATTGAACTGTAAGCACCATCCATGTTAAAATTGTATCCAGAATAAATTATATTTCGCGGTAACCAGTGTTTGTATTTGTTGTTAGAGGTATTTGTCAGAATCCAAGGTTCACATTTATTCATTTGTTAGTTTATCCGCTGGTGTTGTTCAAGGAGAACACGCAGCATCTTTAGTCACAGGACTTAAGTCAGAAAGTCGCTGTGATAGTTTTAACAAACGTATTTTGCCACTGTAAAGGCACAACTAGTCCATTCTGCAGATTCTATTAAAATTACTTACACGGGTTCTACTTTAAAGGGTTACAATTTAACGGGGATCGAACGAAAATTTTACAAGGGGAATTAATTAATCTTCAACCCTTGCAGTCAAAATTACTATGCCTTTACATTTTGCTCATGACGGGAAAAAAATCGGCCAACCAAATTAGGGGAGGCATGATAATGTACCGGTATTATTTTGCTGAATCTTTGCTTTTGTTCTCGATTCTCAAATTATACGGCAGATAATGATGAGGAATGAAATAACATGGAACTCATCTTTTATTATTGTGTTGTTCCTTTTTAAGTTTGATGCGATTTTTTTTGTTTATTGTTTGTTTTTATGTTTATTTTGATCCAATGACTAGCTAGACAATCATAGTTCCATTATAATCATATGTTATTTATATGCATGTTTCAGTATCTTGTGGCCAACAAACCGATTTTCTTATTTAGTTAATTGTTCAATTTTAAGACAAAGGGGATTCATTATGGTAATAACTGTATGGTTGACATTTGTGACAAATGCTTTTAACAAATCCACCTTTCACTTAAACGTTTTATGTTGTCTGCAGCTCCACTGCATATAAAGAATACAGACATTAGCTACGTAATCATGAAATTTCCCAACAAATAATCTTAAAACCCCCACGGACGAATCTTCTAGGATTAATTATTTTTCCCTTAACTCAATAAAGACAGACCAAGATCTAGATTTATTTTCCACACTGGCTTGTTGATACGGTGTCATCATTTGTATAACTTGAGGTATAAAGATACCATTTTTCACCAGGACTTGCAGACCATTTCATTACAAAGTGAAACATTTCAGTCAAATTCTCCTATTAATTCTCTATTGATTATCATTAAGCTTAATTCTTTGATTTAGACTATGTTTGCCGAGACGGCCATCCACTAGTAAAAAAGTCCTAAATAATGACTTATTTCTTGTAAAGATATTTGTATACGTTTAATTTCAACCAACAATATATCGCTATAGTTTTTCTTATGTCCATCTTATAAATTATCTAATTCACAAAAAGAAATATTAACAGACAAAACAAATTATTTTCTGACAGGTAGAGTAAACAGTGTTGTGTCCGATATTTATAAACATGATGGATCTTGTAAAAATTGGCAATATCAAACAAACTGACCATTATTAAACAGAAAACCATAATAACAAGAACAAGGAATGCCTAAACTGACAAAGTATACAACTGAGTGAACTGTTCACCCTTATATATATAGTACTTCAGTTCAGTTGGTTTTACCGTAGACTACAGTTTGAGTTGCTTATTGTAGCGCAGTCAGTGTGGTTTTTTTTGTGTCGTTGAATTCAGTGTCTCCAGGATTGTCTGCTTTCATGGACTGCAAGATTTAAATTATCATTTTTTGCTTCTTTCTTATCTCATGGTAGCAATAGCTCATTGTCCCACCTCCGTTGTTGTTGAAATATTAAGCATAGTGCAAGAAATAACATGTTTGTGGCTATTCTTAACACTTTACAACCTACAACTACAAGAGATTTTCAGATCTATTACTTCCTTCCTTGTAAAACCCTCGGAAATCAAAACGTCAATCATATTATTCGCTTAATTAGTAAATAATAAACCGCAACAGACAAATACCATCGGAACTATTTGTAGAAAAGCTCTTTCCGTTTTCCAGAGTGACAGTAATCCCAAACAAAGCAAACGTACAAGTCAAATTAAATTCATATTGCCATCAGTATATAAAGGGCTCATTAATTCTACATTAATTTTGTTTTATTTCATTTTTATTTTATTTAAGTTTTAGTTTCCTTGGTCGATATCATGGTATCTTTGCTTCCTACATGTGCTATATGCATTTTACTGGACATCTGGAATATATATGCTTGAATGAATTGAATAAAAGTAGATTACATGTGTACTATAATGATACTAGGAAAACTTAAAATGAATCCTGATTTCCTCGTCTAATTTAGTGATTACTTTGTATTTCGTCCTCATTTTACATGCAGCAACATGATGTGTTAATAAAGGAGGATGCAAGACTTCTTTGGTTCCTATAGAGTTGTTTTCTATTGTAACTAAAATGTGAATTTCAAAGCTTTTAGACATACACGAAACATGTATTCATAAGTAAAATTGATTATAAACTATTTTGTTACAACAAAGGAGAATTTGGTATGAATATAAATTATCTACCTATAAATTTTCGTGTTGCACTTTTGCATTTTAATTGTGTCCTTCCGGATTATTGAATATTTCGCTCCATTCAGCTGTTTCAACCGTTCGGTTGATTTTGTGATTCTTCGTGCTGTTTTTGTTCGTGTTTACCTGTTTCGTCGTTGCCCTTTCGGACTTTTGGCACTTGAATGCTTCATTGGTGCCTCTTTGCTTCTTTCAACCTATTGAAATGTATAAATCGAGACAAGACTATTTGGTCTGCCATTACTCCGCTAGGCAACAATGTGGTTTTCATTGATCTCATGCAGTTAAACCCAAAAGGAAGCAAAACATACGAAAGGAGCATTCGGATTTTATAGTCCGTACAAATGGCAGAACCAAGACGGCACCACGAAAAATCACAACTGCAATCAGCGAACCCAGTTCTGTGACACACCCCTCTGACTGCCAACTAAACCCATACATGTTTGTGAAAGCATATTGTACTGCTCTGATCAACCATGAGTCACCACCTGCACCTTTGATATGCAACAAAACATGCATTTAGTAATCTTTATAGTATACGTGATTATAAAACCAATCAAGGAATCAATTACTAATTGTTCTTCATAAGAAATAAACATTAAGCTTACTTGATATGCATTGAATCGAATTAAGTTTGATTCGATAGTTCCAATATTCAATTTGCTTCCTGATTTACTTAGTGTGATGAATTTCTTTTGAAGGTTCTTACGGTATGTTAGCAAATCTTCAGAACTTTTGTGTGTGGTTCTAAAAGAGTATTTACATTTACAACCGACTCAATGAATCAAAACATTCTTTTTTGTAAAGCCCAGTAACACGCAGCATAATCAAATAAAGAAATCGTTCAAAGTCTTGTTTGAATGGAGTATTAATTAGTAGCAAGTCAATATCTGAAATCTTTTAACTGTAGGATTGTCTGATTGTATCAAAATACATTTGTCTTTAACAAAGTTTGCTCAGTTCTTCTTTGAGAAAACAGAAACAGGATAATTATTCAAACTCCTCATCCTCTTTTTTAAAGGCAATTTGTTTTAGTTAAAATGATAGAAAAGTCATCCACTGTAGGAGAAAACGAACTTGCCATGATGTTCTTTAGTGTCCTGTGTTCAACACAAAGCAAGGGATGGTTTAATATAAGATAAGTTTGTTATTTATTGCTATACCTCCAATTTAAGCAGCACGATTTCAGCTATGACAGGGAAAGGAAAATGAAAGGGATGATAAAATGAACATGAAATGGCGAATTGGAGGAAATTAGGACACAAGGCCAATCGGGTAGGAAAGTTCCGACTGTCAATGGAAAAATCAAACACGATGCACAACTATGGATTGCGATTATGCATTCCGCATTATAGCCTGACGATCCCGGCATTCACTATGACAGGGATGTCTTACTCAAACCTCATATCCCAGTCACTTTGTAGGAATAGCGGCCTGGCCCTATATCAAGTTTTTGAGCGTTCTTAAGTGGATTTTGACCGCCATTCGGAACCAACACGTGGTACTAGGGGGTATTCGTACTAAGTCATCTTTTGTGGTACCAGGGGTATCCTTACTAAGTCATCTATGGTGGTACCAAGGGGAATTCTTACTTAGTCATCTATGGTGGTACTGGGGGTTATTCTTACTTAGTCATCTATGGTGGTACTGGGGGGATTTCTTACTCGGGCATCTATGGTGGTACAAGTGGGCATTCTTACTTAATCATCTATGGAGGTACTAGGGGGTATCTTTCTTATAAAAGTCATCTTTGGTGGTACCAGGGGGTATTCTTACTTAGTCATCTATGGTGGTACGGGGGTTATTCTTACTAAGTCGTCTATGGTGGTACCATGGGATTTTCTTACTAAGTCATATACGGTGGTACTGGGGGTTATTCTTACTTAGTCATCTATGGTGGTACTGGGGGGAATTCTTACTCAGGCATATAATGTGGTACCGGTGGGTATTCTTACTTAATCATCTATGGTGGTATCAGGGGGTATCTTTCTTATAAAAGTCATCTATGGTGGTACTGGGGGTTATTTTTACTAAGTCATATATGATGGTACTATGGTACTAGGGGGTATCTTTCTTATAAAAGTCATTTATGGTGTAACCAGGGGGTATTCTTACTTAGTCATCAATGGTGGTACTGGGGGTTATTCTTACTAAGTCATCTATGGTGGTACTAGTGGGCATTCTTACTTAATCATCTATGGTGATACAAGTGGGCATTCTTACTTAATCATCTATGGTGATACAAGTGGGCATTCTTACTTAATCATCTATGGTGATACAAGTGGGCATTCTTACTTAATCATCTATGGTGATACAAGTGGGCATTCTTACTTAATCATCTATGGTGATACAAGTGGGCATTCTTACTTAATCATCTATGGTGGTACCAAGGGTCATCTATGGTGGTACTAGGGGGTATCTTTCTTATAAAAGTCATCTATGGTGTAACCAGGGGTATTCTTACTTAGTCATCAATGGTGGTACGGGGGTTATTCTTACTAAGTCATTCTTACTTAATCATCTATGATGTTACCAGGGGGTATTCGTACTATGACATATTTTGTGGTACCAGGGGGTATTTTTACTTAATCATCTATGGTGGTACCAGGGGGTATCTTTCTTATAAAAGTCATCTATGTTGGTACCAGAGGGTATTATTACTAAGTCATCTATGATGATACTTGGGGTTATTCTTACTTAGTCATCTATGGTGATACTGGGGGGTATTCTTACTTAATCATCTATGAGTGTACCAGGGGGTATTCATACTAAGTCATATATTGTGGTACCAGGGGTATTCCTTCTTAGTCATCTATGGTGGTACGAGGGGTATTCTTACTGAGTCATCTATGGTGGTACTGGGGGGTTACTTTCTTATAAAAGTCATCTATGGTGGTACCAGGGGGTATTCTTACTTAGTCATCTATGGTGGTACGGGGGTTATTCTTACTAAGTCGTCTATGGTGGTACTGGGGGTATTCTTACTTAATCATCTATGGTGGTACCAAGGGGTATTTTTCTTATAAAAGTCATCTATGTTAGTACCAGGTGATATTCTTTGTTAGTCAGTATGTTGATACCAGGTGATATTCTTTGTTAGTCAGTATGTTGATACCAGGTGATATTCTTTGTTAGTCATCTATGTTGGTACCAGGGGATATTCTTGGTTAGTCATCTATGTTTGTACCAGGGGATAATCTTACTTCATCTATGGTGGACCCTGTGATAATCTTACTTAGTTATCTGTGTTGGTACCAGGGAATATTCTTACTTAGTGTTGTCTATGGCGATACCAGAGAGTTAAGTTTTCAAGATCATTATATGGTTGTCCGAAACACTGTTTTATTTGGGGAGTTAAACACTCCATATTATGATTACATATATGACGACACGACCATGAAAACAACAACTTAAAAATATGACATGATAAAAAGCCAACAACCTTCAATGTACACTAAGACTTTTGCATTTGTCGTTAGAATAAACAGGACAAAGTGTTGTCTCGGGCTAACTTAACGTGCGACCCAAACTATAAATCATCCAAAAAGGAGAGTGCACATCTTCAATGTGTCCATAACAACTGTGTAAAATAATGAACAAGGATTTTGAGTTCCCTTTTCTTCAATAAAGATAGTTTAAATAACAAGCAAACTTATGGAATTCCATTTCCCCATTCAAGGAATTCTTTTAGACAAATCAGGTAACCATCCGAACCCCGCGTGTAACTCAGATTCCGGCACTTGTTTTGAAATTCACTGTAAAGGACAATGTATCAATGAACTGAAATTTCAAATAATTCGTAACGACAATGCAAAGGTGTGTTAAGGCATCATTAATATAATGTAGTGGAGGAAGGGTTTTGCAGAGATTCCTTTGGTCGGTAAAACGCATCCTTCGCATGACCAAAGAACTGTTCCAGCAACTAAACTCAAGCTAGCGAACAATAAGCCCCAGCAAACAATAGTACAGATACCGATTAAAACACGCATCACATCAAACAAAGAAATATAATTGATATAATAAAGAAACTAGTTGGTGTTACAGCCTAATCTAGGGGAAAAGACTATTAGACTATAGAGAACGGAAAATTAATCCACAATAAAATATTTGTATAAACTTTAGTCGTCTGGTCTGAGACCAATAAACCTCTGCATCATTAGTCTAACCGGGTAATAAGGATTCTTTAATTATAGGGATCATGTAATTAATGAGCGGTTTGGCGGGGTTTACATAACCCTAGGTGGACAGGGCAGACGATCAATTGGATGCCGAATCAATTTGGTATAAAGAAACAGATCAAAAATTTATATTTTAATCACGGAAATATTTTTATTATGATAATAAACTTTTTTTTATGAGAGGGGGGATTAAAGTTACAGATATAGCTAAGACTTTCTACAAAATACAATAAGGAACGTATTCATGCCATTCTTTGCTGGACTGGGGATTTACAGTTATTTACGGCATCCGTCCGTTCGTCAGTGCCCATCCGGGGTGCCCATGCATCTGAGATAGGAAATTGATAGAAATCTTCTAGATTTCGCCTTCACATAACATGGATTTCTCATTTAATTGTGAACCACTTGTTCTGATTCTGAACTTGGCCTTATTTCTAGATTGTGTTATTCAGTTTGCACTAAACGATTCCAATTTGTCAGAAAATAAAACAGCACTTGTGTAGATTAAATTTATTTTCAATTGTATTTCAAAATAGAAAACAAAATAAATCTTATTTTATTGAGTCAACCAGTACAAACGGAAATAATGAAATTTAAATACAGATTTTAGTTCGTTGTGATAATTTATCGTTGTACAGTCTTGCCCGTGACATTTTCTGAGCAATCAATATTCTGAAATTACATAAAAGTTGCCACTTGAATAATTGTGAAAATTGATAATATACGATAGATATCAGAAAATCTAGTCCCATTGAAAGCTATTTCCAAAAGTGAAGTCACCCATACAACATTATCATTCGCCTTGTTATAGAAGTTCTAATGATCTAATATTAAATAAATGTTCACTAAATCACATTCGTATCTAAATGATCTCCGTTTCACGCCTTAGCTTTCTTTTAGGTTTTTTACATACAGTATGCAAATTGTCATTCCAATATTCAATTTACCTTCGTAATTGGCATTGAGATTTCAAAAGTAAACATTTGCATAAATTATTTTTGAAAACAAAATGTAGAAATCGATCTCCATTAGTAAATAAAAGAGGACGCATTGTGAGATCAAAGCCGATTTATGGAACAGTTTGAAATATAATATTTAAATTAAAAATCCCACTATTAACGCTTTAATTTATGACTTTTTTTTTATAATTATCAACTTTTTATCATTAAATAGTCAGCATTCTGTAATAATTCTGTTGTTATCTATTTTGCGATATACCCTAAATGTAATTAATTCTCCATCTAGATTTGAGCTATATTTTTCTCATGCCTCTAAATTTAATAAATGAAACTGATATCAAGTAAATGATAAACGTTTTAGTTAAGGATTGACGGGTTTATCAATTTCAGGGCTAACTGTCTACTATAATATCAAACCATGGAAGTATTATAGGAGATATTACTTCCATGATCAAACTGACAGATTTGCTCATATAGCGAACTCATCATTCTAGTTGCATACCAAACAACAGAAATTAAGATTAAGCTATTATCTGTGTGACTATCTTTTGTATCAAACGATTTCTCTAAATCATAACATCAAAAGTTTCAGCGACTGATTGTTGAACAAAGAAACTAACTATTAAACACGCATTTGTAACAAATGAACTTCAGTAAATTGAGACACTTTGCGACCAAAGTGTTTCAGTGGAACCTCCATTTAATTGTATTCATAAACATATGATAAACTATTTTTTTTGAATAAAATTTGACCCCATTAATTGCTGCATTTTGAGCTTATTTTTTCACAAAGTTATTTTTGATCAATATTTCTGCTGATGAACAGTTGAAATAGATAGCAATATTACAGAAATTACAATAAAAGCCGTGTCTTAAAGAAAAAAGATTTACCTTTATAGAAAGACCTACACAAATAAGTGAAGTAGTAAAAACCCACCATGGAAAACGATTACCATTGCTGCAAATGTAAAAAAAAAATATAACGGACATAAGATTCAAAACAAATCCTAATATGACCAACGAATGATCCTCTTTGTGACTTTAAAGCATTAAGATTGAATCATCATCAGCGGAAAATTACATCTAGTTATAAATATAATAAACGAGGTGACTTTTCATACCCGATTGTTATTTTTTCTTTCTTGGCGATGCTATATTAGCCCCGTGTCTTATGAAGTTTACATTTCACAATTAGTCAGATATGCTCAACTTTGCTATAGATTACTTGTGCATGATTGCACTAAAATATAATTGATTACAAGATGATTACGATTACCGATTACATTTACCCTATTCCTGGGCTAAATCACCGGTCCCTGCCAATCACTCGTTTTTCCAGTGGCAGTCAAAACTTTCCATCCCGATTGGCCTTGTGTACCCCTTTTCTCGGCCTCCACTTCATCGTCATTTCATGTTCATAACATCACCCCTTTCATGTTCATCCCCATGAAATAGCTGAAATCGCACTGCTTGGGAGTAAAGCAATAACTAACTTACTAACTTGACTGTTTGAAGTGTTGTGATATATATGGAATCGATATATTTAATTTTTTTATGTTTTTATATCAGTCGATCGATGATTCTTAGCAATCTGTCAGTAACAGCGAGTGAATGCGTTTTTTTTGCATGTCTCTGTGTGTGTTTAGGTTGTTGTGTTTCGTTATGATGATGTTTTCGGTCTACCGGTTCAGTCTTTGTCTTGACGGTTTTATGATATTGATTACCCCTTTAGTACACCTTTGCTTCTTTCCTCTATGTCTTGTGTTTTCTTGTAGACTTTTCGTATCGGGTCCTCTTTTGTCGAGTTAAACTCTTGTCGATTTGATTTTACTGTTTTATTTTTGGTCTTTGCTCAAGATTATCAATGAGAGTATAAGAATGGAGGGGTAATCTCTTCTGTATTATTTATTTTTTCCCCTTTTTTCTTGATATGTTTTTGACACTTTTCTCATTATTCTTTAATGTATTGGTCAGTCTATATTCTGTAACGGTCATTATTCTCTTTTTTAAGCCATTATTCATTATATGTTATTTAATATGTAGACCACTATTCTCTATTTTTAACCACCCCCCATCCACACCCTCATCAACAGTGGGAGGTTTAAAAGATTTGTTGAACCCCACCATATGTACCCGTCCTTAACCAGAAATCTTGGTCAAAACTTATTATTGTCCCTGTCCTCTTTATGTTAATTGTTCTATGTGTATGTCCATAAACGAATGGGCCTTTCGCGACCACTAGTCACTTGGAAGGCTGCTAGCACTCTTCTGTTGTGGATTTTTTAATTGCCGCTTGTTTATGTAGAATGTGTCAACTTTACCTTTTTGTGTAGCAACACTCCGTCCCCTCCTGCTTATGGAGTATACGTATTACAACTGATTCGTTATTCCAAACCCTGCGGGTCTTACATCGATTTCCTTGGAAAAACGTTTTGTCTATCACAAAAAAATGTTTTACACAGGGTTACGTTGCTCCTCGGTTGTGTGTTCACGAAAGAAATTTGATGGAAGAAATCGTGCACTCATAGACAAATATGAGGTTTCTCTTTCTCAGATGATTGTAGATTTTGGTTAGTGATAGGGCTTTGTTTTATCCTCATTTACCGGATTTGATACATTGAATTGACCATTAGCAACGCGACGGGTGGACTACAGATAGGAGGAACTGCTTAAAATTTCTTAGCACCAGAGTTCATCCTCGTTACGAGTTCGCGTTGCTGATTGCTAATGAGCCGTTTCTGTATTTTTGGGGTCTTTTTTTGTGCTGTTTTTGTTCGTGTGTACCGGTTCAGTCTTTGTCTTGACGGTTTTATGATATTGATTACCCCTTTAGTACACCTTTGCTTATTTCCTCTATGTCTTGTGTTTTCTTGTTTGACACTGTCCTTTCGGACGTTTGACATTCGGATGCCCAACTGGTACCTCTTTGCTTCCTTGTCATCTTGTTTGCCCTTTCGTAGATGGGGAAAATATCTGAACAGTTACAATCTCTTGTCCAAAATTGCTCATAAACGGTCAATCACATTTTTAAAATTCAAAATCCTTGTATCTGAATTCATTGTGGTTAATTTACGAAGGGTTTAAGTACTTTGAAAATAAGTTTACATACTGAGCCGATTTGGGGGAAAGCGACTGTTCGTAACATTTATCCAAGATGGTACGTATACGTACATGCCCAGTTACATCAGAATCAAAAAGGAGCCTTTATCAGCTTTGCGGTAATATATAACATGTTAAAGCATGTTCGATTTCTGCTGCCAAAATAACCTTTTCACAAAAAAAAACAGATTCAAAATATTGTTTGGAAAAAACGAGTCCCCTTTCAAGGAAATGGTCGACATCAAAAGGTCTATTGAGACCTTTACTGGCGACGAGATGCAGAGCCTTTTACTACTAATGGATTTGTGATAATTGTCAAAAAAAGCTGCCACCTACAGTATTTTTCGGGGTATTTTTGCTTTAACTTGATTGTTGTTAATGATCAATTGGCACTTCTTAGCTTCTCGGACAACCAAAAATTTTTTTTCATGTGAAATTGTATCATATTTTTTTACTTCATGCAAAACTATACGGAAGAATATACCCAAAGCGTTTGTTTTCTGATATTGTAAAAATGAAAAAGAAACAAAAAATGTGTTTATGAGCCATAGGATGACCCTCCCGTCCTTGAAATATCACTGACCCCAATGTGTATTCCGTGGGATATAAACCTTTAACTAAGAAATTTCTTAGTATTCAAATTGTTTATGCGTAAAATAAAGGTCACAGTGACCTTATTTCTATTGGGTGGTGCCGTGTTACCAAAACTAGTCTAGAAGTGAAATATCACGGACTCCTAATATGTAGTATCGGAGATATGGACTTTAACCATAAAATTATCCAAAGTCGTTCATGCATAAAATGTAGGTTTCAGTGACCTAATTTCTAGTGGGTTGGGTCAAGTTACCCAAGACACATCTAGTGGTGAAATATCATTGACCCCCAATATCTAGTATCCAAGTTTTGGACCTTAATCAAGAATTTAAGCAAAGTCATTTATGCGTAAAATTTAGGTAACAGTGACATAATTTCAAGTGGGTGGTATAATCCTCTGCAAACCTCTGCAAGACCGATCTAGCGGTATTATCATTGTCCCCAAACATCTAGAATCCGAGCAATGGACCTTAACCAAGAACCTAACCAAAGTGTTACGGACGGACAAGGGTAAAACTATATGTCCTATGACTCCTATTCACATTTCGTGATCGGGCTATAAAAACGAAATCGCTCAATCACGGAGTCCCAATTTTAGCTAACCCTTCAAACTCAGATAATCTTTAGTCTAAAACAACTGGCCATTACAATTTTTTGTATGCATTGATCTTAAAAGAAGGTTTGTTTCGAAAATCAGTTTTCAGAGGAATTGCATCTCATATTACCCGTGCGGATGAGTGAGTTGGTTTCGCCCCTTCCACACTATATAGTCTATATAAAGGCAAAGAACATGAAAAGGATGATAAGATGAACAGAATTGATGATGAGAAAAAAAATGGAAATGGATATGAACAAAGGAACAGTAAATTTAGAAGACCCATTAGTTATTGCTTTACTCCCTAGCAATGCGATTTCGTCTATATCCGGGAGATGAACAAGAAATGGATGATCCAAAGAACATGAAAAGATTATGAACTGAGGGAACACAAGGCCAATCGGGGAGGAGAGTTTTGACTGCCACTGAAAAAAGGAGAGAGGGTTAGGGGCAGGTAATTTAACCTCCGGAATGAATGTGATCTTACGGGTCCTACACTGTCGAGACGCCGCAGGGTTTTTTGACGTGCAGAAACATTTCTTTTTAACACGATGCATCACTATTGTTTGCAGTCAGTTTTTCCGCATTATAGCCTGACGACACCGGCATTCACTATGACAGGGCAGCCCCACTTAACCACCTGGGGCACATATTCCAGTCGCAGCCTGAAAAGACGTCAGGTTTCTTAGCGCTCATTAGTTGACTTTTACCGACTTTTAGCATTGCTTTGGGCCTATTCGACACCCCAAACCTGTACGGGTAAGAAGACCCATGAAAAAGAAAGGGGTAGGTAGGGGCGAAAAATTTAGCCTATGTGCTGCGGTACTTGGCGGTCCACAAAGGGATTTTTAGGCGCATGAATGGTGATACTCTCCACACATGTTTGCCCGCTATTCTTCCGTTACGCAATGAATATGACACGTTCATGAGGCTTGGTATTCAACAAACTTAATAACCAAGCAGAAGTAAAGCTAGATAAACGATCTTGTTTAACATTTGTAACTCTTTTATTGAATGTTAATTATACATGCCACGAAAAACATGCTTTGAAATATGCTGGCTATTCTTCAAAACGGTTCATTTTCTGACCGCCGAAGTCGTGAATATCTAAATAATAAATATGGTTTTAAGTCTAATCTTTGAAAACAAAATGAAGAAGTCGAATATGTATAAATTCTGGGTTGATGTACGAAATGTATATTTAAACATGTGTACGTTTAGCATGTTAAAAACCATAGTGTTTATATGCAATTATTACAGTGTCAGCGATGTCACATGTATTTTAAACATAAAAAATTGATATTCATAGTCATTTGCGCAAATTAACTCCTTACATGGTACATTTTTCCGTGACTTCCAAAATATACCAGAATAAAGTCACGAACAGCCAAAATAAAAATTCAAACAGCTTTGAATTTTCTTCACAAAAGTTACTAGCTACCGCCTTCAATTTTTTAAAGTCAATTTTAACCATCTGTTTGCGATTTATGTTATGAAATGTTTAATATCGTGGTATCAATAAAAATATACTTAACTTCGGTCATACTTTCTTATAGTAGAAAACGGCTTAAATGTAGAAAATTTAAAAATCGAAGCGGTGACACCTGCCGCCATGTTGGGCCGTTAGTTACGAACAGGCGCTTCCCCCCAGTGCGATTTCAGGTCATCTTTGCTAGCCAAGGCAACACTATCTATCAGCAACACAGACGATCGTGCCAGTAACGTGTGTACCGGACACAAACGGTGGTACCGGAAATTATGATTTGCCGTTTCGATCCCCTCACATACGCTCCCCTCTTGACCTTAAAGTGCGTTTCGCTCCCCGGTACAAATTTTCCTCCCTTCTTAGAATAAACAAGCGTGAAGACTGTATTCCATTACTCGCTTATGTATATCTGTTATTAATTCAAATTTCACGATATTGGCAAGGGTTGAGGTTGGATCCATAGGACACCAAATTATTCTTCTTTTCTTTAATAACTTTATGTACAAATTATCACAAATTATCCCTTAATAGTCTCGCATGTACTGGCGTACTTCTCGGACGCAACAACGACCGATTTTATGTTTATAATTAATATAAAAGACTTTTAAATAAAAATGAGCTAGGCAAACTGCAACTTAGGAAAATGTGAAAGCAATGTCAGTTTCCTTTTAAGGAGCATAAATTACAACAAACAGCATTAATACAAACTGTCTAAGATGGCATGGGTTAACATCAGTCGACAGTGGGATTTTCCACGACGTACATGTTGACCCTTACAACTCCTGAAATTTTGATATTATAAGCCTGAGCTGATTTTCAAATGTATTGTGTAATAGTGATCAAGTCCTCAGTTTGCTGAATTTGTAGTAAAGCTTTAATTTCCCCTGACACAAACTAGAAGGAAGGAAGATATTAGCTGATTAACAATGTTTGCTGTCTACAGATGTTTGCAATCAATGTATGATGATTTGCATCGTTGCACTGACTGTTGCAAAGGTGACTACACATCATTTCACTGTCCTTTGTGTCCTGTTACTAAGTATAAACCCAGGTCTTTGGGCAAAGTGAAAAAACACTTAGAAGTGCATTGGAAAACCAAAGTAGAAGGAAAAAATGGTAGGTATCAATCTAGACATACAATGTTTAAAACATAGTCAAATGTAATTTTGTCTAGTGTCCTATTCTCTTTAAAGTCCTGACAATGCCTGATGGTCAGGACAAAAAAAAGTATGCTGATGTGATTCCTTTTTAGTTATTACATCAACATGTACATGTATGTCATACAATTTAAAACCATGTTGTGTTTTGTAATACAATTGAACCAAGAAATAGAAATGCACCATAATACCTGTTTCAATCTACCATTTCATTTGAAACTTGTATGTGATATAGACCACCAGCACAATCGTTACTGTAGTCTGTATAGGTAGAATACGTGATATAGACCACTGGCACCCTCGTTACTGTAGTCTGTATAGGTAGAGTATGTGATATAGACCACCGGTACCCTCGTTACTGTAGTCTGTATAGGTAGAGTATGTGATATAGACCACCGGTACCCTCGTTACTGTAATCTGTATAGGTAGAGTATGTGATATAGACCACCGGCACCCTCGTTACTGTAGTCTGTATAGGTAGAGTACGTGATATAGACCACCGGCACCCTCGTTACTGTAGTCTGTATAGGTAGAGTACGTGATATAGACCACCGGCACCCTCGTTACTGTAGTCTGTATAGGTAGAGTACGTGATATAGACCACCGGTACCCTCGTTACTGTAGTCTGTATAGGTAGAGTATGTGATATAGACCACCGGCACCCTCGTTACTGTAGTCTGTATAGGTAGAGTACGTGATATAGACCACCGGTACCCTCGTTACTGAAGTCTGTATAGATAGAGTATGTGATATAGACCACCGGCACCCTCGTTACTGTAGTCTGTATAGGTAGAGTACGTGATATAGACCACCGGTACCCTCGTTACTGTAGTCTGTATAGATAGAGTATGTGATATAGACCACCAGCACCCTCGTTACTGTAGTCTGTATAGGTAGAATACATCATATAGACCACCGGCACCCTCGTTACTGTAGTCTGTATAAGTAGAATACATCATATAAACCACTGGCACCCTCGTTACTGTAGTCTGTATAGGTAGAATACATCATATAGACCACCGGTACCCTCGTTACTGTAGTCTGTTTAGGTAGAATACATCATATAGACCACCGGCACCCTCGTTACTGTAGTCTGTATAGGTAGAATACATCATATAGACCACCGGCACCCTCGTTACTGTAGTCTGTATAAGTAGAATACATCATATAAACCACTGGCACCCTCGTTACTGTAGTCTGTATAGGTAGAGTACATCATATAGACCACCGGCACCCTCGTTACTGTAGTCTGTATAGATAGAGTACGTGATATAGACCACCGGCACCCTCGTTACTGTAGTCTGTATAGGTAGAATACATCATGTAGACCACTGGCACCCTCGTTACTGTAGTCTGTATAGGTAGAGTACATCATATAGACCACTGGCACCCTCGTTACTGTAGTCTGTATAGATAGAGTATGTGATATAGACCACCGGCACCCTCGTTACTGTAGTCTGTATAGGTAGAATACATCATATAGACCACTGGCACCCTCGTTACTGTAGTCTGTATAAGTAGAATACATCATATAAACCACTGGCACCCTCGTTACTGTAGTCTGTATAGGTAGAATACATCATATAGACCACTGGCACCCTCGTTACTGTAGTCTGTATAGGTAGAGTACATCATATAGACCACCGGCACCCTCGTTACTGTAGTCTGTATAGGTAGAGTGCGTGATATAGACCACCGGCACCCTCGTTACTGTAGTCTGTATAGGTAAAGTACGTGATATAGACCACCGGCACCCTCGTTACTGTAGTCTGTATAGGTAGAGTACGTGATATAGACCACCGGCACAATCGTTACTGTAGTCTGTATAGGTAGAGTGCGTGATATAGACCACCGGCACCCTCGTTACTGTAGTCTGTATAGGTAGAATACATCATATAGACCACCGGCACCCTCGTTACTGTAGTCTGTATAAGTAGAATACATCATAAAGACCACTGGCACCCTCGTTACTGTAGTCTGTATAAGTAGAAGACATCATATAGACCACCGGCACCCTCGTTACTGTAGTCTGTATAGGCAGAGTACATCATATAGACCACCGGCACCCTCGTTACTGTAGTCTGTATAGGTAGAATACATCATATAGACCACCGGCACCCTCGTTACTGTAGTCTGTATAGGTAGAGTACATCATATAGACCACCGGCACCCTCGTTACTGTAGTCTGTATAGGTAGAGTACATCATATAGACCACCGGCACCCTCGTTACTGTAGTCTGTATAGGTAGAGTACGTGATATAGACCACCGGCACCCTCGTTACTGTAGTCTGTATAGGTAGAATACATCATATAGACCACCGGCACCCTCGTTACTGTAGTCTGTATAGGTAGAGTATGTGATATAGACCACCGGCACCCTCGTTACTGCAGTCTGTATAGGTAGAATACATCATATAGACCACCGGTATCCTCGTTACTGTAGTCTGTATAGGTAGAACATGTGATATAGACCACCGGCACCCTCGTTACTGCAGTCTGTATAGGTAGAATACATCATATAGACCACCGGCACCCTAGTTACTGTAGTCTGTATAGGTAGAGTATGTGATATAGACCACCGGTACCCTCGTTACTGTAGTCTGTATAGGTAGAGTACATTATATAGACCACTGGCATTTTCGTTACTGTAGTCTGTATAGGTAGAGTACATGATATAGACCACCGGCATCCTCGTTACTGTAGTCTGTATAGGTAGAATACATCATATAGACCACCGGCACCCTCGTAACTGTAGTCTGTATAGGTAGAGTACGTGATATAGACCACCGGCACCCTCGTAACTGTAGTCTGTATAGGTAGAGTACGTGATATAGACCACCGGCACCCTCGTAACTGTAGTCTGTATAGGTAGAATACATGATATAGACCACCGGCACCCTCGTTACTGTAGTCTGTATAGGTAGAATACATCATATAGACCACTGGCACCCTCGTTACTGTAGTCTGTATAGATAGAATACATGATATAGACCACCGGCACCCTCGTTTCTGTAGTTTGTATCCCCGTCAATTATTTTGTTATCTACCCTCACACAGAGTCTTTCATTGTGATGCATACTATTTAGAATTTTATGGAAAAAACGATCAATATTTCCCTCTAACAGTTTTAACATGATACCAACATGAAGCACTTACTACCGTAACATCGACTAAGGTCCCAATTTAATTTTGTCTTGTTACTTTATTTGATTTTACTGTAAAAATAAATATTTCAGTCAGTATGAGAGGCACGAAAGTGAAAGAGAGAAAGTGTGATTGAAAGTAGTTTGATATTATACATTGTATGTGTCAAATTTATCTATATATGCCCTAGCGGGCCCATGATTGGCTTAATAAAATACTTTATACTTTATACTTTTTATTACTCGAACAACCATGCAATTGATTAAATTTCGAGTTCTCTTAATGCTCGTAATAAATTTTATATTGGCTGTTACAGTGATATATGTTTCGCTTTTTAAAGGCATGTGGTACAGATTTGGAGGTGAAATATTCAGCATATGTAGGTAGCTAAATTAATATCGTAAGCCCAATTATGTTATAAGGCGATACAATAAGACCCATTCCAGTGGGTCTATAAGGAGTGACCCCCTTTCCCTATGAGTTTGAATGATTCATTATTATTATTTCCGAGCTTCAGATTCTTTTAATAGGCGATTTCATTTTTTAAATCAGATATAACATATACAAAAGACAAGCTCGGGTCGAACAGCTTTATTTTATCTTCCGGTACCAGTTTTCACGTCCGGTATGTGCATTACCGGCATGCTCGTTACTGTACCTGATAGACCCCACTCAGCCAAGGATCGAATAATTCAGCGCCCTCTATCGGACTTATCAGCCTTACGTTAATGAAGCGATCGATAGTGAGTGTAATATAACGACTGGGTTATCCGGGTTATCTCTTATCTTCGAAGATTATAGATAGCAGTTCGTAACCCTTGGATAGCGATGATATTTTCAGGCCTCCATGGCTCAACACCTGTACCATCCATTTTTTTATATTCAAATTCAAATTCAAATTCAAATTAGTTTATTGGATAAAGCATAGTCAAATAATGAACAAACAATACAATATTGCGTAATCCAATACATTACATGAATACAAAGTTTAACATAGAAAATACATATATCAAATGATATATGTATCTTCTAAAGAGAGTCTACATGACCTTTACTAATTGTGTTTTCTTCTAATGCCCCCATATTTAAGTCACTTGCCCTTCGACTGAGTTGTATCATGGAAGTATCAAATTACTGCTATTATAAGTCATGGCCGTAATCTTACTGTCTTTTAAGGCTTTGTGGGTGTCTGTTATGGCAATTAGATGTTTTTTCTATATTTTAGTTTCCTTAAATATATTCCTTTGATTTAGCACATCGAGACATTACTTAATCAAACTTTGATTTGGTATTTCAATTTTGTATATTTGGACAGTATCGGTTTCAGAAAACCACAACCTATTAATAGTACACGCCAAAGGCTGTAGTAACTGAAAGCTCTTCCGGTTCATTGCTAATATTGGAGTACGCTTTGCTAATATAATACAAAACCTCTGGTCAGTAACAACAGCATGAAGAATCAAAGTGCTAAAGCGTTAAAAGGCGAGCAAGCGAAATATATAAATACTAAAATAGATTGGTTCTATTGCTAAAATTTTCACGAAATATTTCTTGTGGTAACTCGAATCAAAATGTAGAGCCAAGGTTATGGTGATGTTTTCAAATCATTCCCCCTGCCTCTCCCCGGGCACAGAAGAATATTTCATATTTCAACAATTTGAAAATAATATCCCATATGATAAAAATTGTAAACTAGAATACATATACATGACATGTATTGTACACAAAAGTATTGATTCCAACACTCCTTTCGAAAAAAAAAAATAGACTCGTCACTCATAAAGCATCAATGTGAATTGCGTACTGAATTTATTATAAATCAGGAGGAAACTTTGCATAAACCAATGAAATGACATGAGCACTTAAAGACAAACAAGATTCTGATGAATAAAGCACGTATACTCTGCCACCCATCATTTAATAGATAGTTAGGTGAATAACAAAGAACTTAAAAAAAATTGTGCCAGTCATATAAAATGCCTTTTTAAATGTTAACGGAATTTGAATTATATGCATTTTATTTAGACCATAGGCCAATTGCAGAACGGCCAGCGGCGCCTGGCTTCTGGTCTCGTTGAATGCTGCTGGCGGTTGTCCATTGAGGTTTTCCTAAATTACCGCTTGTTATGTGAGCTGTGTCGCGTACACTTATTCCACATCTCATTATTTTCTATGTATCAAAGTGTTACATTGAAAAGTAATATAGAACATGAAAAATATTCCCAGACCGCCTAAAATAAGCCGTTAATGGGGTTGGATGTGCAAGTCTTTATCTCTATTTCTAAAATTCCTGATAAATTAACCAACTTATATGCTGTCAGATTTCAGTCAATATTAAGATCTGTTTTCTTTTATTCAAACTCAAGACATCACCAATGTTAGCAGTTTCATTTTGTAAAAGTCTTGATGTAGACGTGAAAATGAGATGTAGAATAAATGTACACGTCTCAACCTGCATAAATCAGTGGCCAAATTCACAATAACAAGATTGCTACGCGTAGCCATGTGTCCGACGCCGCCGCATAAAAGTTGTGTGGTATGTCAATTCAAGAAATATGTTCTCAGAGAAACGGAAGAAATAGGTTGTCAAAATATGGGATGATCACCTATTAACAGTACCCTATCAGTGTGTATAGTTTCAGCAACATCCATTCAGTAGTATCCAAGGAGTTGCACCCACAAAAATGTTTGTTATGTTTTCGGACTGAAAAATCACAAATTGGTAAAACCTCGAAAACTGTAAATATCGCTTCAAAATTTTTTTTCGTATTATTATAGAGTACCTTTTACTTTATCAGCCTACAAAATTTCAGAACCCTGTGCACCTAGGTAACCGAGATATTGGATGTTCTATATTTTGACCTTTCTTCCCTGTTTCCATGGAAACGGCGGCCATTTTGAAAATTTCAAATATGGGATGATCATCTACTAACCGTACCCTATCAGTGTTTAAAGTTTCAGCAACATCGGTTCAGTAGTGTCCGAGGAGTTGCACCCACAAAAACGTTTGACAAAGTCCCATTTTTCGGACTAAAAAATCACAAATTCGTAAATAACTAGAAAACCGTAAATATCGCTTCAAATTTTTTTTCGTATTATTATAGAGTACCTTTTGCTCTATCAGCCTACAAAATATCAGAACCCTGTGCACCTAGGTAACCGAGATATTGAATGTCCTATATTTTGACCTTTCTTCCCTGTTTCCATGGAAACGGCGGCCATTTTGAAAATTTCAAATATGGGACGATCATCTACTAATTGTACCCTATCAGTGTTTAAAGTTTCAGCAACATCCTTTCAGTAGTGTCCGAGGAGTTGCACCCACAAAAATGTGACGGACGGACGGACGGACGGAGACCATTACTAAGTCCCTCCGACGCGTTGCGGCGGGGGACAAAAAACAGCCAACAGTCATCCATCTGATCACTAGTTGCTGATCGTAATCTTGCAATTGGCCCTAGATCAAAGATATATAAATGCATATGATTTTCAACCAATCCTAAAACTATCAAAGACCACCTTCAACTAAAATCAAAACGAAATATACAAACACAAGCTTATTAAAATGTGGCGGGAAAATTAAAGTCACTTGCCATTTGAGTAACTAGAATCTCAATTATTAGCTCTCCTGACCCTGGGTCAGGTGAGCTATTGCCATCACTTGGCGTCCGTCGTCGTCGCCGTTAACTTTTCTTTGAAAATCTCCTCCGAAACGACTGAAGGGATTGTTTTGAAACTTTGAACACTTCATCTATGTGATGTCTTCTACCAAGATTGCACAAATGGTGACCGCCGTCCAAACATCATGGCCGCCGTACTAAAAATAGACCAGAGGGGTTACTACTGATTTTTGCTTGTAAATCAAAAAGTATAAGAGATAGATTTAATCTGATGCCACGCTACTGCTTCAGCATCAACAGCTCTACAAAAGTCTCCATTGAGTCGAAGTTGTCAGATGGCCCCTTAAAGGTGAAAAAGCATTTTTTCATGTTTTTGGCATATAGAATGAAAACTATTACAGATAGAGAAAAGTTGTTGCTTGCTTAAATGTTCAGCTTAAGTCTCCATAGGGTCGAAGTTGTCAGATGTCCCCTTATAGGGGTTACGGCTCCTAAAATAACGTTCTTTCATGTTTTTGGCCTATGAAATGAAAACTATAGCAGATAGAGAAAAGTAGTTGCTTGCTTAAATGTTCAGCTCATAAAGCTCTACAAAAGTCTCCATAGGATCAAAGTTGTCAGATGACCCCTTATAGGGGTAACGGCCCCTAAAATGACGTTTTTTCATGTTTTTGGCCTATAGAATGAAAACTATAGCAGATAGAGAAAAGCT
Source organism: Arcuatula senhousia (assembly GCA_963971305.1). Classification (NCBI taxonomy): domain Eukaryota; kingdom Metazoa; phylum Mollusca; class Bivalvia; order Mytilida; family Mytilidae; genus Arcuatula; species Arcuatula senhousia. The sequence goes on along the minus strand of OZ020305.1, from coordinate 62,316,837 downwards.
GTTGCTTGCTTAAATGTTCAGCTCATAAAGCTCTACAAAAGTCTCCAAAGGGTCTAAGATGTCAGATGACCCCTTGTAAGGGTTATGGTACCTAAAATAACGTTTTTTTTTAAAGATTTTGGGCCTACGGCTACAGAATGAAAACTATAGTAGATAGAGAAATGCTTTTACTTGCTTAAAAGTTCAGCTAATTTAGCTCTAGAAACGTCTTTATAGGGTCGACATCAAGACCAGCTGAGCGATTCAGGCTCCTGGGAGCCTCATGTGAGTTAAATGACATGATCGTATTATTCTTGTTCATGGGTGTTCAAGAGTATGTCTTTTTCCAGTCTCCTTATATACTTTTGATTTAGTATAACGCGCACACCTAAATCAACCTTTGTTATCGAAAACCGTCTTTGGTACCTGTTTATTTGGACAATATCGGTTTCAGAAACTATGTCTGGTGATAGTGCACACAAAAGGTCAATGTTAAATTCTTACAGATCCATTTCTTTGTGACTTAACGCTAATCTTGCAGATTATTGAAGGCATGTTTTTTATTTTAGTTTCGTATATAAGGAACCTCTGATCACCCCAAAAAGCGTAAAGCAATAAACTCTGTAAATACAAATCACTTTCTCTAATTTTCTGAAAGGTTTCAGCTCAGTATTGGACATTACCAGTATTAACTAACTTCTTATGTTTTCAGGTGACAGTAAATATTTGCTTATTTTCTCTTTTATCAAAACCCATCACAAATTTCAGCATTTGTTCAGTTCAGTTCAATTCGTTCTTGTCTTGATCCAGACTGAACATAAAAACGAAACGGAAATTTAAGCACAGTAAGACCGAAACGGTACGCTTATTTATTTAAACAACTGAAACTCGTTCTTGAGCACCTGGAATACCCTGGTTGAGTCCACGAATCTGATTGTCTTTTGGTTGTTTTATCAACATTTATATGTTTATATGTTCCTTTGTGTTGGTTTCTCTTGTGTCGACTTATTTTGTGTTTGCTTTTTCCAAATTCCAAAGTTCGAGTGTTTGGTACTTCTGTGCTTGTCTCTCTCTCTACATCTCATTAGTTTGGGATAAAATCGACTTCCACTTCAGATATTCTTTGAATTCAACATTATGTCTTTTGTCAGAATATTCTTGTTATCAAGGTCTTGATGATACAGATTCCTGAGGAGAAATCTTCAATATTATCACAGATACTTTAATACGGTCGCCTTTCAAAGATTCTCCTAACATTAACCTCATACGATAAGTCTCCCGTACCCTTATGATGTAGATTACAAAATTACTTTTAATGTGCAATAACAGAGACAATACCCCATTATTTCAACAGGTATAATTAAGACCAAGAGTTGCCAGTTGATTTAACAGTTTCATATCACTTAAAACAGCTATTTTCTATGTTGTCTTGCATAATGTTGATAATGTAATTGATAAGAAACTGACATCACAGTGGAATTCGCAACAATATTAGTTAACATGCGTTAAATCGGTATTTTATCTAATTTTGTGTTTAAGATGTATTTCAAGGATTATGAGCATTCTCAAATTTTCAGATTTTAATACAGATATGATATTCATATAAAACAAACTCATAAAGGTTAATGAATACATTATTGAGAAAATGAACAGATATGCAATCTATTATTGAATTACTAGTAGTGCGAATGATCTTACTTACAAAAGACTGTTGACACTATTCGAAGTTGAAACTTGATTTCTTTACTTTCAAGATGATTTTTTTTACGTTCCAAGTAGATTCATATCAAATTTACCTTTCTCGTTTTAAAATGACACAGTCAAGTTAATTTTTTTTTAGTTATATAGTTTCTCATTGTAGAGCTCAGATAGCAGTTTTTGTTTCAAGCTTCCAACTTGGCAGTTTTTATTGCACAGTCAGGTTGTCATTTATTAGTTGTCCCGTGCGGGGCCCGGGTGGCGAATAGGCCCACATGCGCAGCAGAGCATAGCTTGTCGTAAGAGGCGACTAAGGGTCTTGGGATTCTGACATCGGGTCAGTGCTCAGCCCACAGAGCGACCAAGTGTGTACCCTAGGTGGCTGAATAGGGTGGCTTCGTCCGCGGGGGTTGTCAGGTCTATAATACGGAAACCCTGACCGCCGACCATAGTGGGCCAACGTGTGTGGAGAGTGCCACGCTTCATGCACGTAAAAGACCCCTTTGTGGACCGCAAAGTAGTGCACCACATAGGCTAAATTTTCTGCCCCTACCCACCTCTCCCCTTTTCCTGTGGTTCTTCAAAATTAACCGGTCCTTTGTTTCCCACCCCAACCCCATAGTTCATTCATCATCATCATTTCATGTTCTTTTTATCATCATTTTCATGTTCATTTTCATTGCCAGTAAATAAACTATATAGCGTTGCACGGGCATAAAACACCAACTCACTCACACTCACTCACTCATTTATTAGTTTAAGCTGGTATTTGTAGCTCCATATCACAATTTCTTTGTTCTAATATGGCATTTGTATTTCTACATCTTATCCGTGTTGTTTTAATTGTAGTTGACATTATATACCTTATTACAGTTCCTGGTTTCATGCTTACCAGTTCACTATTATACCGAAGTATGTTCGCATTACTGTAATTGGTTGTTTTCTCAATTGTTTTGTGTTATTTTTTGTTGTGCCCTTCAATAAGCTGCAATATTTACAAGATTAATAAAATTTTGATATGTTTCCGGTACAGGAATCGATTTCTTTCTTCGACCAAGACAATAGCGAACTGACGATCTCGATGCTTGGTGGTATGACCAACCATACAGTCCTTGGCATCAGAATTATGGACCGATTGATACGACACACAGAAGCCTACATGATCTATTTAAGTATGATCTTTTTTTGCAATATCTACAACCTGACGTAGTTTTTCTTTAAGATTATAGACATATATGTGCATATATATGACAACTATGTCATAATCTATCCTTTCTTCCTCTTTTGCTTCTTTTCAAGTTGACAGCTTTCATTTCTACCTTGGATCTTCTTAGTTCAAATATGGCATTTCTGAGTTCCAACTTGTCATGGAATTGAACTGACAAAGTTATTCTAAAACATTTTTACATAAATGTTTTTGATAATTAGTAATCTTTAGTTAAGATTCCATCTTTTCGTTAGTATAGTAAGAGTATTGAGAGATTAGTAATCTCGCAAAATATAGACTGGTATTTACAGAATACTCTTCTGTCATGTCTGTGATCCGGACTTATGTCAAATCAATATGTCGAGCGACAATTTAGTCTGATCAAAGGATTGGGTGCGTGACTTTTTCACACTGAGCACTCAAAGAGCTAACGTTGCTCATGATCGGAATTGTGATTTGACGCATATCAGTCCAAAAACATCACGTAACTAAACAAAAATAACCTGATGCACATTACATCGTTAAAATAATTCCATTTTTACATCTCCGATCTTTGATGCAGATGAAATCTTAAAGTGTTGTGAGGATGCATCTTTCTTGATTGTTGATAACTCTCAAATTAGATGATGTTTGTTAGATCTGGTACTTGCTATACGAGTCATCAATAGACTATTATATCAATGAGTTTTATTACGAATGAATTAGCAACAGCATTTTACGTAATAGCATCATTCAAATATTCATCAATGAAAAGAACTTTCTTTATAACGTATGTTAAGATGCCAGCATCAAAGTAATTTGGGGATTGGTATTAATCTTCATGTATTGTTTTTTTAGTCTTGGACCAATACAAGACACTGAGAAGCGACCGCTGTTTTAATTTGCCGTTTGTTTATGTACACTTATTCCACATCTCATAATCGTATATTCACCAGAATAATATTAATAAAAACTTGACTTCCATTCGCATTTTTGTCCAAGTGGGTACAAGAGAAATATTAAATGCGGAAAAAAGGATTAAATTGACGTACTGATTGTTGTTAGATTAAGAACACTTATATATTTCCTAAAAAAGATTGGCAAAAAAGTAGTTAAAGCAAGTGAGAATTATTAAAAAGCTGAAAGGAAAATACGAAAGACCGGTAGTGCCATCGGTTCTGTCACATTTCTCGATTGATGCGAGAAATTTCTCATTTCCAAGTTGTCATTTCGCACTTCCAAGTTGACATTTCTCAATTTCAACTTGACATTTCTCAGTTTCAACTTGACATTTCGCATTTCCAACTTGACATTTCTCAGTTCCAACTTGACATTTCGCACTTCTAAGTTGACATTTTTCATTCCCAACTTGACATTTCGCACTTCCAACTTGACATTTCTCAGTTGTAAGTTGACATTTCGCACTTCCATGTTGACATTTCTCAGTTTCAAGTTGACATTTCTCAGTTCCAACTTGGAAGTAAAAAATCTCAATTTGGAAGTAAGACATGCCAACTTTGAAGTGAGAAATGTCAACTTGGAAGTAAGAAATGCCAACTTTGAAGTGAGAATTGTCAACTTGGAATTAAGAAATGTCAACTTGGAACTTAGAAATGTCAACTTGGAAGTGAGAAATGTCAACTTGGAACTGAGAAATGTCAACTTGGAAGTGAGAAATGTCAACTTGGAACTATGGTATTTGTAGTCTCAATCGAGAAATGTGTAAGAACTAATGGCACTACCGGTCTTTCGTAGGAAAATGATCTAATTTTTGCGTACATTGAGCGCGACATCTTTTATACACAACGAGGTCGTCTGTGGCGATGGATCGTAAGCTTTTCTCTGTAGTATCCTTATAAGAACGTAGGGTTTCCTCTTCTATTTGCAACCTTTAAAAAAAGAATAGTACGTAGGTCTTTGTGTTTTACAATATGAAATCTAAATACTGTTATAGTGTAAGTGAACTCAGCATATATGAATTGTTTACTCATGATAATCAAAAGGTTTATCTAAATGCGATCCGTTTGGCGAAAAATGCATTGCACACACCCTTTAATTGCTGATGTTGGAGTTGATGAAATTACAAAGATATATCTTCTTATTGCCTGTTAAATATCAGGTTTAAATTCACAACAAATATTTCTTCTTTGATAACACGCCATAAAAGTTCTGCAGAGTAATTATAGTTATACAATCACTAATGATGAGCTCTAAAAAAACATACTTTTGCAGGCTCTTTTGGGGGTTTGTTTCCTAATGACAATGCACTTAACATGTTCTTCAGTTACATTTGTATTTCTTTTAATGGTTTCTTTTACATACATGGTGCTAAATACTGAGTAAAGAAAAAAAAACATTTTTATAGGGCAGTAAATATGTGGACCGTCCTGTTAATGTTATTTTAGTGCTTATTCTCACGCTTTCACGTCTCTCTAAAGCTTCAGCCTCTGTCATAAAATTCTAAAATTACTCTTTATGCATGTTATGGTCGTAGAATGATTGTCGCTGTACTTTTATTGCTACCATTCAGGTAAAGAACAACCTTGTTAGTGGCTCGTTTATGATTTGCTGGAAATGTTGTTAGACAGCCAGCCAATGACATTTCATTCTGTAATGTACAATTAGAATACAAGTAATGCATGGCGGCTACAAATCATGTCACATCTTTATCAAAAAACAGTTAACGTTTTTGTTGAACAGCAATCCCAAAACAAGTCAACAACTGTATTGATCGAAAATGTATCCAAAAAGCTTTCGTCTCCAATAAAAGACGGGCACAAACACTTGGAATGCTTTTAACCAATCAAAGGTGGAGCTTTCGAAAAAATAACATAACAACTCAAATCCACAGCATCTCTCTGCTGCAATTTATCGTTGCTAAATAAGGCGATAAACGTTGTTTTGTGTGAGTACTTGACTATCGCTATCAGGCTCACCAATTAAAAGATTTAAATCTCCACTGACATTATTTATCTGTATTGTCTAGAGAATGCTTCCCTTGATTGCCTTAATCCAGAACGATTATGCAACGCCATTTCTTTAGAAATGACACAAATATATAATTATAAGACCTCTAGTCTTCCTTTGTCTGGAAATCAATGCGTTAGACAAAAAGATGACAAAATAGATAATTCTTTCTAGAATTAAAGCTACAGCAGTTTTCTACTTCAATATTAAAACGATTTCTTTTCTCTCGACTATAAAATTGCTTATTGATACTTTAGCTTGATATTTAAGTTAATTTTACAAACATTTGTTGCTGTGAACAGCTAAATAAAAGCCCTTCTCTATATTTCTTGTTTTGCATGAAATATCTTTTCTTCCATAACACGAATGTGAATATAGGTAGGCGTCACTCCCCGGCGTCACTGTTTAGCCCATAGGCGCTTCCTGGGTTACGTGAAAGAAGGCGTCCGTGACTAAAATAGATTCGTTTGTCAGTCAAACCATGGAAGTAATAAAAATATAATGATACTCTGATTGTCAAACCAATTAGAATACCGCGTGTTGAAAATTGGCATGCTTAGAAAAATATGAATATACTATTTTGCAGATGTTTGTAGAGTGTTGGTTATATAAGGTTCGATTGACATTTGCTTCTGTTGCTTTTAAGGTTAAATTAGCTATCCTCTATTCCGAACTCGGCTACATCCGGGAGCTAAACTGCTCCTATAATAGAGGTCTCATTTAGGTTGGCAACAAGTCCAAAAATAGCATATACCCCCCATTTGGTTGCTGGAGTAGGAGATGAACATACACGAAAGGGATGACAAAGTGAGCATGAAATGGTGATGAAGTGAGGAGTTGGATGGCAGTCGGAGAGTTAGTTAAAACTGTAACTGAAAAAAACAAATGGGTAGTTTTTGGCAATTTACTTTACCTACCGGTCCCTTTCAAGGGCACTGCTCTTGAGGAATGGGACATTTCCCCACACGGTGAACAACTATAGTTTGCGTTCAGATTGTCTGTCTATGCAATCAAGATGACAGGATAACCTGATTCAATCATATAGGGCACTCAACAGTCGCTCTGTGGACAACACAACCGAATTCGTCATCAATATACTGTGCGCTCGATATAATGGACTTTAACCTATAAGCCATTCATACAGCGGTGATGTGGGCCCATTCGCCATCCGTTACTCAAACGAGGGTTGCTTTTAAGTATTTGTCTTGTGCAGTTCAATTTCACTTGTCGTTACTTGCGCGGAAATTCCATTGTATTTGAAAATAGAATAACAACATGGGCTGGCAAATATAAAACTCGACAAAAATATGTACATCTGTTTGACAAATATCAATTATTTCATACTTTTGGATATTTTTGTCTTTTATGGTCTCTGCTGCGTAGATGAACAGCCTGATTGACAATGTTAGAATTGCAGGAAATGTAAAGGATGAATAAAATACTGTGGAACAATCCTATACATTGACACTGATTGTTGATCACTGCTGATTGTTATGTCTATTTAAAACTTCCTGAGACAGAAAAATAAAATTTGAGTTACAATCGGTGACGTTAACAAGTGTCGCAGCAATACACATAAATCCATTCACTTTGACGTTGACGCATTCCTTTGATTTATATTTATTTTCATATATTGTTTTGTCTTTTGTAGAAGTAAGGACAAGGTCAAATAAAATTGTCACCTTTTCGAATACAAGCATGTATTATGCCTGAGTTGGCTGTGTCTAATTTTAGAATTGAGCACCCGAGTTCACTCTTTTTACGATTTGAGTTCGCATTGTTGATTTCCGTTCGGTTGATTTTGTGTTTTGTATTTCTTCGTGCTGTTCTTGTTCGTGTTTACCGGTTTGTCGTGGCCCTTTCGGACTTTTGACACTCGAATGCCCCATTGCTGTCTCTTTGCTTCTTGACATAACAAAAAATAATTTATTGGTAAAGAACCAAAGAATTACTAGAGGGAACATTCGAATATCAAGAAGAAAATCAAAGTACTGAAAATACTGGTAGCCGGGGTAATCTACAAATTCTAAATTATTCAAGTGTAGCAAAACATAAAATAAAAAAAATACTTTTTTGTAAAAAGAATTTTCACAAGAATTTCAATGAAAAAAAAAAGATTTTGAAAATCGAACAAAAATTTTGAAAAGATGATTTTATAAGCGTGGTCTGTCTTTGGTCCTCTGTAGCAATGTAACAGTGCAATATAATATGAAAACTATTGACATATAAAGTTGACAGAATATAATGAGGAATTCAATAAAAAAGAATTTTCAAAATTGAATGAATAATAAAAATTCTACCTCCGTTTTGTCAATACACCCATTTGAGCCCCTTTTAACCACACACTCCAAATACAACACTGTTGATAAAACCATCATATTAAAGCTTTATCAGAATTGGCTGGCCCACTACAAATTAATTCCTTGTGTAAATTAACTATTTGCCTCAACAAACTCTAAAACATGTCGGATTTTTTTTTTTTTGGGGGGGGTCCCTTATTCAACCATTAATTTCTCAAAAACGGAACGAAATATTGCAAATCTGATTGTAAAAGCAGGGATTAAATAAAAAAGATTTGGACATCCGTATAAAAGCAGGCAGGGATTTTCACAAGGATTCCTATGAAAAGATTTTGCAAATCGGAACTCGATTAAAAAAGTCGATTAAGTTCCCTTTTTTATCCTGGTTGATTAAAAATTTTCAATGAAAAAATATTTGGTGCAGAAACAATTTTACAAAAAAGATATTTTTAGGCCTTTTTTTTAAACTAATTATGGTAAATATGAATAAATTCTTATTCAAAGAACAGTTTACAGATTACCATTTTATCTGATAAAATTAAAAAGTTATGAGGATCTCTGAACTTTGGGTAAATTATCCTGACCATCGATGATTGTTTATTGCAATGTGTATTACCATCCAGTTTGACACTTAATGGGATGCAAATTAGTGAATATGACATCACTAATGATATTGACAACCACGCCTATAAACAAAATATCGATCCGCTTTTGTATTCATTATTAAGCATTTAATACTATCGCATCAGATAGGCGTCTTACATACTTGCACATAATTTGAAAACTAAATAATTAAGTCTTATAACATGATTGAGAGTAAAGCGACAAAAAAACCCAGATATGGAATAGAGCTATATTGCAAGCGTGTATTGATATTTTAATTGATAGGTGAACCGCCGGAAAAACCATCTGATAGCTTATCGAAAGGCTATCATAGCTATAGCCGCGGCTAATCGCTAGCGATTACCCCGGCTAAAAATCGATTGATACAAAAGATTACAACAAAAAACCTCAAAGAAGCATGCAAAATTAAAACTACACACAAAACAACAAAGATGAAACCAGCAACGCGAATAAGTGTAGTAAACTAAAAGATATTTGTACCTGTCATTTTGTTCTGTTTGAGAACTTTGTATAGTCTTTTAGATAATGTTCTTCTTAGACTCGTGTAAAATTGGTAATTTTTTTTCCTGTTACCAATGAATTTGTAATTTGCGACCGCACATTTGCATTACAAAATGAAGAAAACGACATTGGAGTCAGCTCATCGCGTCTGTCCGTCAACTGCACTATCAGGGACTCCAAAACTTGACTACCCGATCCATTTGAAATTTCCGAAACACAGTGATTTCAGTGGGTCCCATCTTTTTAGATGGTTTTATGATAATTTGGTTGGCATGTTGAACTATGTTATCTACGGTTGCCTAAAACTTATTTTCCATTTTTGTTTTATTCTATATATTATCGTGATACTTTGATTTTTTCCTTTCAGTTTTATTATTCCTAATCCATACTTTTTCTTTTTAACAATTACTATAATTCAATGTCTTGATGCTATTCCTTAAAAAAATCAAATCTTAAGTATTCTAGACATGTCAGATTCGATATTAAATGTCTTGCTTAAGGTAATCTATAGGCGCCTCGGATGTGATAAAACTGACATTCTATACAGGCGGATGTAGTAATGTTCTCAAATTGCTTCTAAACCTCTCATTAACTCAAGACATATTAAATGAAGCTAAATGCAAATGTCCAGCAAAACATGATTTTCTGTTCTAGAATAAGCCAATTAGTCGCTTCCTTGTAGATGTGTCTTTGTCATTTGCTAATCCTTAGTATTGGTTTTTGTCTTTATAACTTTTTATATAGAGAATATTACATGGCATAATGCGTATCATATGCTGTATCATCCCTCGGGCCTACAGCCCTCTGGCTGATATTGGAGTCTCGGGATGATACAGCCTATGATACGGATTATACCATGTATTATACACTTTATCATATATTTTTCAACCCAAGAGTGCCGATATTGGTGAAGGGTGTGTTAAAGGTTTGGGGTGTGATAAAGGGTAACTATGCGATATAAGGTATATGTGATAAAGGTTAGGCTTAGAGAATTGTGATACCATGTATTTTACACTTTATCATATATTTTTCAACCTAAGAATGCTGATATTGGTGAAGGGTGCGATAAAGGTTTAGGTGTGCGATAAAGGGGGTGTGATAAAGGGTAACCATGCGATATAGGGTATGTGATAAAGGTTAGGCTTAGAGAATTGTGATATAGGTAGAATCCATGCTGCTGTATCACACATTCAAAATGGCTGTATTTTATACTAAATATATGATAAATAACGTTAACTGACCGTTAACAAAGTATGGAAGCCAAGATAGACGAATTAATATCAACCCTTAAATAATATGAGATAGGCATTGCCAAAATGCGAGCATAGCACAAATGCAGCATAATTATAAGCTGATCAGTTTCGTATTTCGAATACATTTACACACCTTTTGAGCTAAAAAAAAAAGGCTTCCCCCATACAACATGAATTAGCAGAGATTGATCCTCTTTTTGTCCTCATATTGACGGAGTTCCGTGTCTCAATTGAGGAATAAAATCGTTTAAAATTCAAATATATGATGTGAAATACCCCAGGCCCGAAAAGACGTAGATACTTTTGATGCAAATGTTAACCGTTGTGATCTCTTCCTAAAACACGAGCGATGTGCGATTTCGTTCTTTAAGTTCCGAGGCACCCAAATGAAATGATTTTTTTATTGATTGTTGATCATTATTTTTAACCAAAGACAAAATATCTTAAATTTAAGCGTCTTTGTCTTTTGTCTTTTTAACATAGTTTTTCAAGAACGAATAAAAAGTTTGATTTATAATCGAAGTAGTCAAATAAGATCTGAAGTCATCGTAGTTATTTTTATTTTGATCAGTTTGTTTTCTAGAACGTTCAGTTTTGGGACGAGGTGCGTGGGGCGAATGGGCGTTAAAAAGAAAATGCAAAAAGAAAAATGAATACTTCACATATTTGATATACTGGTAAATCAAAGTTAAATTTAGACGAGGTCATCAGGGGTAACGGGGAGGAAAAATGACGTCATTCAACATGGAACAAAGGGAACGGCATTTTCTATCAACGATTCTTCTGTAGTTATACAACATATGGGTAAAAATCATTTGCAACTGAAAAATAAACCCATGGACAACATTTCCAACCAATTAAAAATCAATCTTGAACAGAAATAAAGAAATTACTTTCTTCGTCCATTACATGTTGGAACCAGTTTTTTACCAGTTCCTCCTCGTTTGGCTAAATTAGTGACTGATCCCGCAAATGCGCAACCCGTCTATAACCTTATATTTGATCGATGAAATAACTGCACATTGTTGTAAGACTGGCGACATTTGTTTCAATAAAAGCACTTTACATGATACAATTTGAGTATAAAAAGTTGATATTTGATTCCATATGTTATAATCACTTCATCGGATTCAGCCACTTTCAAATTCCATAATTTTGAAGTTTATTATAAACAAAATGACTGCTTTTCCTTCCAGAAACCTTCACAATTCAGTTATTTGTTCTCGTGGTTTTAGTTCAAACAAACTAATATTAGATAAACACGACGCTTTTCAATGAGGAAAAGGATAGTAACACAATTTAAAGGATTTATTATAAATCTAGAAGATATTTCAAATTACATTACAGAGAAGCATCCGAACTGTGTTAAAGAATCAACCTTGCCAATAGAATCCTAATCATGTTCAACGTCATTTGTTTTCTACATGGAGTAAGCTTATAACACTAGTATAATCGAAAATCAAGTAAAATGGGTCCAAACTTTATGTTGATTTTGTTCTGAATCATATAAATATGAAAGGGTTTTTCACAAAACAAGTCTCTAATCCAACTAATGTTCTGCTTACTCTCTAAGAGTAGAATTGATAAAATGTAGTTATTTTAACAGGAACGGATAACATGGATAACGCAGGTACTAATATCAAACTTCTATTTTTAAGGACTTTTTTTTGTTTAAGAGCTTCATAAAAAGAACAAGAAGATCAGAAACTCGAAATGCTCGAAATCTACTCTCTTATATTTTTGTGATTTTTTGTTTTATTACTCAAAAAGCTATACTTTCTTATAGACAACATGTTTAACTGCTTGGTGGACGTAGACACTTATTTTGCAAAATTCATAGAGGATTTATGGACACTAGGTTCTAGAACGTCTGCTTCTTTTTTGAATTTACATATCAAAATAGGTAATACTCTTTGGCAAAAACGTAGACTTTCTAATCACTAAGCTTGCATAATTGGCTTTACCTTATCAATTCCCTTTGTTGAGCATATGAAATCTACATTTTTCGCTTCTGTTCAGGTGATGTTTCTAATTTTAAACCCAGCGTCTAAGGTGTGTGGTCTACCCATAGTCTTTACATCCTGACTTGTTTATCATATTATTTTTATTAACTCTATAGTTCAATATAAGTTCTCAAAGTCGCCGCAAAAGTTGAAAATTCAAATAAAAACCCTTTGGATCGAAACTATATGATTACCAACAAGCAACAACACAGACTCCTCGATTTTCACTAATATAGTAGACAGTGACTCAGGTTCAAGTGGCTGTGGGCAGAGACTGGTGTATCTCGTTACTTCTGTGTGTTTGGTTGAAATATCCTGTAACAAGGCAATTTCCTGGACAGGCTTCATTCTCACTTTGCTTTCCCAGTGCTTTAACGATAAAGTATGCAAGATAGGAGCCTTTGTGCAATATGATGGTCTGTAGGGTGTGATAGTCAGATAAAAGATATATTTACCTTTTCCAATGTCCGAAGCTGCACGCAAAAGACCGGGGCAATAGGTTTTAAACTTGTCCTGTAAAGGATTCTTGTTAATAAAACATGTCATCGACAGCAACCAATTATGCCTCCGAAATACCTTAATCATTAGATCGGAGGTTTGCATGACATTGACCGAATATCACTTCTTTGGCATATTTTGTTATAACCTCTTTTAATTGCAAGCACAAGAACAAACTCCGCTTACATTCTAAAAGTTAAAATATTTTACACAAGACCAAATAAGCCGACTTTCAAGTGACATTATAATTGTTAACCTTCTGATCACGTAAGTATTGATTTAGAGGCAGGTGAATAAAGAAAAGGGTAATTTAAGGTGAATTTACTTTCCAGAGCATTTAGTTTCATGACGATTGTATTGTAAGACTGCATCAGATGGAAGTAGATTACCGGAAAATACGACGGAAATGTCGAATACGACTGAAAAGAAACGATAAATAATTGAAAGAAAATCTGTAGAAAATTGACATGTATATTGGATATGAATGATTTAACACACACGATGATTCCTATAATTTTCATTTCAATACATGCTATTCCGCTGAATTCATTTTTTTAAAAACTTATGCTGTTAATCACAGTTAATAATTCAATTATTAATTTCCTATTAGATTAAGCTACATCACAGCGTTGTTATTTCACATTAAAATTGTAATCTTCGTCACACGATCATGTTTAAGACAACAGCAAAAAAGAAAAGTAATGTTATGCATATACGCCAACCTATTGTTACATTTATTTTTCTTCTAATATTTTTCATCAATATCAATTCCCCCTCCCCCTCAATAGGAAAACCTTCACATTATGACGAAAGACCGGTAGTGTCATTTGTTCTTTCACATTTCTCCATTGGAACTACAAATATTACTGTTCCAAGTTGACATTTCTGACTACCAAATTGACATTTCTTGCTTCCAAGTTTACATTTCTTAGTTCCAAGTTGGCATTTCTTAGTTCCAAGTTGACATTTCTCATTTCCAAGTTGACATTTCTTACTTCCAAGTTGACATTTCTTAGTTCCAAGTTGACATTTCTTAGTTCCAAGTTGACAGTTCTCACTTCCAAGTTGGCATTTCTTGCTTCCAAGTTGACATTTCTTACTTCCAAGTTGACATTTCTTGCTTCCTACTTCCAGGTTGACATTTCTTACTTCCAACTTGACATTTCTTACTTCCAAGTTGACATTTCTTGCTTCCTACTTCCAGGTTGACATTTCTTACTTCCAACTTGACATTTCTCACTTCCAAATTTGAACCGAGAACTGCCAACTTGGAACTAAGAAATGTCAAGTTGGGACTGAGAAATGTCAACTTTGAAGTAACAAATGTCAATTAGGATGTAAGAAGTTTTTCTCAGTTCTCAATTCAAATAGACGATATTGAGATGTGGAATAAGTGTACGCGACACAACAAACATAAACAAACAGCAATTCAAAAAATCACAACGGAAAACAGCAAGCAGTCTTCAACATGACCATAGGTCACTGCTTACCGTCTTGCATTGGCCCAAGACTTATAATACAATACAAAAGTTTCAAAACCAATCCCTAAAGTTGACATTTCTAAGATCCAAGTTGACATTTCTTACTTCCAACTTGACATTTCTCACTTCCAAATTTGAAGTGAGAACTGCCAACTTGGAACTAAGAAATGTCAAGTTGGAACTAAGAAATGTCAACTTGGAAGTAACAAATGTCAACTAGGATGTAAGAATTTTTTCTCAGTTCTCAGTTCTAAGTTGACATTTTCCAGTTCCAAGTTGACATTTCTCAGTTCCAAGTTGGTATTTTTCAGTTCCAATTGGAAGTGAGAAATGTCAACTTGGAAGTAAGAAATGTCAACTTCGGAGTAAGAAATGTCATCTTGGAAGTAAGAAATGCCAATTTGGAACTGATAAATGTGTAGCTACAATCGAGAAATGTAAAAGAACTAATGACATTCCCGGTTCTTAGTACATTATACTATTAGTCGATTCTCCGCTGCTATCATAGAATGCTTTAAACCATCGTATGACTCTCACCCTTCTTCCTTTGATTTTTTTTACAATGTAAAAAGATGATATCAGAAGGGTTCCGTATATTATTAGATCAATTCATTGTATATTGAAACTAAGCTTAGTTGTTTGACCATCGTGTACCAAGGCAGAGTTTTTCAACAGAAAGTCTGCTAAAAATCCAGTAATTTTGGTAGTGAAACACCGCACAAACTATTCCACGGGTACACGTAATGTTGCAGAAGACTTGATGTGGTTTCGCCACGGTAGCTCATTGGGCCTGCGTTTTATTATTAAATCTCATTTAATTTTGATATAAGAGCAACCTCATAGAGCCGGTTAAATCCACAGCTTCAAATCATCAATTACTCGTAAACGTGAATAGTTATACTACAGTGACGTGCCAAAAGTATTGCAACGTTTTAAAAATTCCCCATTGAATCAACCAAATTTACATTTCTTAGAAAAATTATTGTGAAGTAATTTGTACACTGATTTTCATGTTTTTTTTCCCAATATACGTGAATTTAATAGGAGAATGTTTATCTATTTGGACTATGACTTCCGTTTAAGAATAGACACAGTTTGAATACAAAAAGATTTCTTTATAATCCATTTTCCTTTTATATTGATTATAAATTTGTGACATCAAAAACTCTCTGTTAAGAAAAAATGATTTTTCTTGGCTCAGGACATAGAAAAAATTATTCGAAATAAGTTAATAAAGTTCAAAATAATGTATTACTGTGATTATTTAATAAAAAATGGTTGAGAAATGAAGTCACAATAATTTTTCTCAAAAATTCATTCAAATTTGGTTGATTTGTAACGGATTTTTTTTGAAGTTGTAATACTTACTTTGCGTTACAGTATGTTAGAACTATTTCCGGTTGCAAACCCGAATTTCATTTTTTTTTTCAAAAATATCCTTTTTGTACTTACTGTTGGTTATTTCGTATTCTCTTGGTCCAAACGTGACTCAAAATAATATATATTGGACACAAGCCTTTCAGCTATGAATTATAACCATTATTCATAGACAGTGGTCATATCTGCATGAATAGACTATGGGGAACCAAAAAGTACGTATGTACTTTAGATTCGAGTGAAAGCAAGAAAAATAGAAAATAGTTTCTTTAACAATCTCATTACTAAGGAATTGAATATTAATCACAACTTTGATAGATAAATCATAATAGAAAAGAAAGAATGCTATTAGAAATTAAAGAGGATCATATTCTCATTATATAATATTGATTTTGAAAATAGATTCGACACGTCAAATATATCATATTTAATGCTTTAAATTTATCAAGTATCTCTGATTTACCTTGAAAATGTATCATTTAGGCTTCTATTATACGCAAAAATTGAATGACTATCGCTTAAACTAGAAGTTTTTATTGACAATAGTACAAAGTAGCGTTTACTTTGCCAAAAACTAGGGACCGACGTGCAATCGCATGCAATGTAAAAGTATACATTTTCCCCCAAATAAACCTGCAAGTAATTCGTATTCAGCATTTCTGCATCATTTAAGAATTCGGAAGAAGCTGTAAAGATAAAGATTAAAAAAAGAAAGTGATTCTTCACTAACAAAAGTTGGTAAATGCATATCTAAAGGGACATTAGGACGGTCAAATAACAAATTGTTTCTTTAACTGACAGTGTCATCAAATGACACCATCTAATAATTAAATAAGCGATGTTTTTGGCAGAATAGAATCCAATTACTTGAACCCAAAGATATTTTATGACTATATCTTACACGCCTGGGAAGACTTCGTCGCGATTGAAATTAGATCTACATTGTCAAACTTGTTCGAGACGGCTTTTAATCGATACATAAATAATGTTGGCAATCTCGGGGGAGGGTTTTGTATGTATTTAACTTTTCTGGTTAAAATTGATAAATTGTATTATGTATAGTCAGTTCAGCAACGATTAATCAGACAGTACGAGATGCTTACAAGGACCAGGGTTCCTACTTAGATTTCTATTCTGAAAACAACAAAACAAATGAAAGATTTTTGCATTAAGTGACCTTTGTTTTACTTGACTATTTCATTCTGGATTATTGCTGAAAATAAAAACGTGTCCACTTTTAGCGACAATTGTCATGGCCCGGGGGAGGCGGGGGCGAAGGGCTACTTCCTATGATTAAGGGTAAACCTGCGCCGTTGGCTTGTTCTGAACTGGACCCTGTTAGAATCAAGAAAATTGCACAAAAAAAACATACACTGTTATACCAGGATAATGTTGTTTAAACTGGATAATAATAGAAACTTCTTTCAAATACTCCAAATTTACTCTTTTGCAAATGACGCTGTATCAGTATAGGTAGTTTACGGACTGTCAGCCGCTATTTTCAGAGCTTGGGGTTGGTTGTGAAGTTATCATTGCTTTACTTTCTACATCAGCGCAAATATGGCGATATCTCGGAATTACATGAAAAGGAATGAAAGTGAACTAGACCCTGTTGTCGGCCAACGGGCGAATTGGATAACACTATCATGTAAGGTGTCGGGTTATAATATAGAAATACCTGGTTACAAACCATAGTGGTGTACATACCGTGTGAGAAAAAAAATACCACGTTCTCTGCACGTTAGAGCACACTGTTGCATTTTTCTTTATGACAAAAGTAACATCGGATCCCTACAATAAGCCAAATTAACTTCGCTTAATACCTATCCGTTGCAGTTTGAATTCGTTCAATTAGAGACAAATCTTATTCTAAAGCTGTTGTAATGATACATATTTTCTCGTCTTATAAAAGAGGTATTGTGTTTTAAATTCACGTTATATTTTTTTCTGCTTTCAATTATCACTTGTTGTGCATATCTTTACCGTATATGAATTTATATACAATATCCGCGAAGAACTTTAATCATCACGATCGTTTTGTTATACCTCATCATTTCCCTATTAGTAAGTACTTGTATCAATTGATTCCTTTTTACGTGCAGCGAGTTAAAAAGTTTCATATACCATGCATCTATATTGCGGCATATAGATTTCCGATGAAATTCTTAAGAAGCTATTATACAAGCTGATGTTCTACTCCCCTTGTTTTGTATAACACGATTTCCTTTGAATTAAATCTACATTTTAAAGATAAAGGACCAATGCCATGTGACAGATGTTCAATTGCCATACCATGAAAAATTAACTTATGTTATATTCAATTTTTAAAAGATCAAATGTTTCTAATCATGTTACCTTGCTCTGGTGTTATAGGAAATTGTTGTAACTTACAGAATTGTTTGCTAAAATGGTAAATCAGCATGCTTAACAAACGACGATTTAAAAAAGTATTTAAAATGCACCAGCTTTAACACTTAATTGTTTATCTGGTTCAGTTTCAAGATAATCTAGACTTGAAAACTAATATAAACTAGTCGTCATTTTATTCCATTTGGAATGAATAGACCCATATCGGCTTTATAAGCTAGTCGTTTCAGGCCGCAAGTCTTATCGGGTAATGATACTGATAACCTGATAGCATACCATAGTGCATAGCTGATGCAGGTTTCGATACGAGTAAAAGCCTAATCGCCACTTGCCCATCCTCTCAGAGGCAGTCTAGACACGTTTATTTTATTGGCCCTTTGTCCCCATTCCACTTCATAATCTCTTCATCTTACCGGTGTTAAGCTTAGTTAAGGGCGCTCAATACCCTGATGATAATACCAAAATACAAAATATAAAGGCGGGTTTACAACAACGGTTAGGCTAACGATAGCTTTATGAAATGGCACCCAGAGTCTTGTGATTTCTTTCGGGAACCTCTTGTGCATCAGCAGCGTTAATCAACAGTGGTTTCAAAAGTGAAAATTTCAAAGTTGGTATAAAACGATTAAGTTGATTATGCATATTTCAAAGAGCAACCTCTCATCAGCAGCATAAGAATTTAAACATTGAAAGGTTGAAAACCAAAAGTATCATCTTGAAGCAGAAGAGCTAAAACCCAAAACAATCGGACAGGAAAGCCAAATACTGTACAGAAGATTTCGACCACGTGCAGTACAAGGAAAGAAACTTGTGTTTTAAACAATTTGAATTTAGAAAAAAACAATGATTATAAAAACACGCATACTTGCTAAATCATGCCAGACCAAGCCGTATCAAACTTTTTGGGGTGAACTTGATTTTTTTCATAATTCTTATACTGGATTGGGAAATGATTCCATTTCCAGTCTGCAGTTTGTGAGAATGGTCTTTGTAGCGGCCCTCATCACTATTATCTAACTCTACAAAGGGGTCTTAAAACGTGCATCGCAATTGATTATTGCTCTCTCCATATATGGGACAACTGTTTTTGTCCATTTTTGAAAGACTATCATTGCATCGTTCTTCGATGCCATCCCCGCAAGATTTGTCATGAGAGAGTCGGCATTGTCATCAAGGATGAAACAATGGACCTTGGTGATGGTAGCCCACACCACTGGCTCTTTATTTGTTTTCTGATCACTTGTTTTGTTTGAATCTTTTCTTGCTTTGATTTTTGTAAAATATTTGTTGATTAGACATGTGTTAGATGTTGAATTTAACAATTTGCTCCGGGAAGATTTGTTTTGTGTAACACATGCTTTATCTAAGAGCACAACAAAGCTATGTCATGCATGTACTGATACTTAATGTAGTTCTGTACTTATTGCACTGTAGAATCACTTTAAATACTGTAATAATTTATAGCACACTTTTTTTGGTTATTCTTAATATCGTTGATATAAATCTTAAATAGTACAAAGAATATATACAGCCATAGGGAAGTATCAGGAAGAACATTGGTTTATATTACACCAAAACTTCTTTTAATCTCTGAATTGAACATGTGCAAAACGGTTTATTAGTTTTCATAAGATGGTCTTAATTGTAAGATTTTTTTCGAGGTCTTTATGAAAGCATTCAATCGATAATTACCATATCAATAGCTGTTTCGTAACGCATAATCAACTTTTTGAAAAATTTCAAAATACACACAGAAAATGAAAAAATTAAGCAATAATCTAGTTTGAATAAGATTCAGATTTGTCAAGAATCCGACGATTCTGCAATTGTGTCATAATTTTACTCTTTTGACTATTAAGATATTTCTCTTATAGATAAATCAATAAATAAGTAAACAAATAAGTAAATAAATAAACGAATAAATAAATAGAAATAATTAAATAAATGAAAGCAATATGAAATAAGCATCTATGGCATATATATAAATACAACTTCGTATGGTATTAGCAGTAAAAGAATTAAACATTTGTTTTTTTTAAATGAGAAGGCCTGGCTATCTGTAGGACGGTAGTATGGAAAGAATGGTAGTAATCAACAACATACCAAAGTCAAGTTTTGGCGGAGGGAAGATTGGAACACACATAGTAGGGATCAATGGCCCAAGGTAGGTTCTAAGAAGGTCCAAGAGCAACTATAAGAAACAAGCTGACACAACCAACAGGTGAAACTTTGTCAATAAAAAGAATTGATCTAGTGAAAAAAAAACCCAAACAAACAGAAAAACAAAGACAGTGAAGAATGACGTTAAGAGTGCCTGGGCAATCGTACATACCCGCAGTTTCAACTAGAGTTTGTGGTACATTATCTGTAGGACTTGCTACCACCAGGAAATACACAGGTACTGGATGTGATATAAATCCAGTGTCTATTTTTTTTGGCGAAAGGAAAAACATAGAGCACTTTCTATCATTCTTTCAAAGAGACATTTTCACACAGAAGATTCCAATGGCGCCATGCAAGACAAACAGACAAAAGCGAAACATACACGATTAAAAACCGAAGAGAAGCATGAAAAAATAAAAGAAGAATGTCAAACTACTCACAAGTTGTATACGGTACTGTTGTTACAAGGGATAAAAAGATAATTGTCATAGATTGAATCTGACAGTTCCACGAAAAAAGATGAACCGAAGCTTTACAAAAAATGAGGGCAAAATACGACCCTTTACCGGTACAACAATTATGGAGAACTAATGACAGACATGTAACTACACAGCAGAATAAGGTGAAGAAGATTTCAATCATATTTCAGTTGATGAGTGTTTTAAAAACACGAATACTGTGGCCATGGATTCCTTGTTTCATGGGTACCAATTTTTGGCGTTTGATGAAAAAGGACCAGTTATTGAATTCTGTAAAATTCGAAATTCTGCAGCATAAAGGTCAATGTTAAATTTACTTTTCGTGGGTTTAAGGAGGAGAAGTATAGAAAGAAAAGTTCAGAAGATGACCAGAGCGACAGAAAGATCATAATGCTGATAGTGAATAAAGGGAAATTTGATCTTTTACATGCTAATATGCCAACTAATACACTGATGGCCCACTTGGGAGATATTGTTGGAATTGCATAATTGCTAATCTAATGTGTTTTCCTTGTTATAGATAATATGTATACTTAATTTAAAGATCCGACTTAAAGTTTTCGATAAATCAGCTTAAATGAGATTTTCGTAAAAAAATACTAGTAGAAACCAGATTTTTGGGTTGTTATTTCTGTGATGCTTTATCTGTTTATTTTGTTTGACGATCCTATGAAAAAAAAACATATATTTTCATCGCATTAAAAAAAAGAGCAACTTGTTTTGTCCATACGTAGAATTGGTCTATTTCCTTTAGATTGTTGAACGATAAGATTTTGGGAAATACAAATTTAGCAACTTTGCCATATTTAGATTTATGTGCTGTCGAAAAAAGTTTTGTAATATTGTTGTCATACTCTTCCTTTTCCTGTCAATAATGCTGCACAATGTTGTTCTATTTCAATTGAAATCTCTGTAACGATCTTTCCTACAGTCTTATCATGGTCATTTATCTTCTTATTGTCCACAACGATAAAATATATTACCAGTCAAACTACTGTAAATGGTACAAGAAAAATATTGTCAGAACAGATCTATGTATTCTTACAAGCTATTATTCGTTGCGTGATATCGGATGTCCATATATCAGTTTCAATAGTAATAGAATTTGTTAAAAGCACTCAGACTAAATCTATTGACTGGCAATGGTAATGGAAAATAATTTGTTTCCTCTAACCCAAGCTCCATAAAAATAAAATCTTTCTCAGTTTATAACCAGTCATAGCTTTTTTATTTTTATAAGTATATTTACTTTCTCATGAATATTTTTTATTGTATAAACATAAATGGAGCCGTGAATACGTTTTTTTTTCTGTAAAGTAAGGATTAGTTATGATGCCGTATTCAGTAAACCGATGACCAAACTTGTGTTATGTATTTAGTCTAAACTGGTAGAATTGCAATGATGATACAGTCAGTTATATCCAATAGACGTCAAAATGAAAGCTTATTACATGCCATTGTAATATTTATTTGTAGGTAAAACAAATACATGTAATAACTCAAATCTCATTCCAAAGATACCAGTAAAGTGTATGCAAAGCTAATCGTATGCTTTTTTCAATGAAAGGCAACACTAACTTAAAACCCCTCAAACCAGTTGGAAGGAAAACAGAAAATTGTTATACTAGTATGCAAAGCGCTCATGTCCAAAAGAAATAAGTTTAAAAAGTAAAGCACATGCAATCTTATCCAAGTGTGAACTAAATCAACACTCACCTAAACCAATGTTAAAAATATTCAACTAATCGATACTCATTACAAAAAAGCACCTTTAAGATACTAAGTAGCAAGTTATTTCAATTACGAGTAATTAAAATAATTACAAAGTTCCAGGGAATAATGACCCCCCCCCAATAATGCTAGGCCCTTCGCGTGTTTCGACTATTCAAAGATAAACAAGTCAATAGTCAGAAAATGCCAAACATCATACAGATTAATGTCAACGACAGTTACAACCAAGACCACCTTATTGACGCTCTCGAACACCACGTGAAAAAAAACCGGCATAACTTGATAAGTCAAGACAGGGTTTTTGTAACAGCATACTTAAACTCCATTTTACGTTTCCCAGCGATCTAAAATGATAAAACTTCGAAAATCTGAAAAAGAAAGCCTTTAAATATGCCATCGTTGATTGACATCTTTTGATTGTGTCTTTCGACTATAAAGCGACCTGACATTTAGATTTTTAGGCTTTTTGCTTCAAATTCTTAGAGATTTTTTTTCTTTTAAAGCAAGCTTATTCTTTTGAGATAAGATACATAAAGCTAAAGATGTATTAGATGTTTAATTGATATTTAACACGGAAACTATCAGGTGCAAAAAAGTCTGAATTTAATCATTAGTTTTAATTATAGCAAGTTCTTCAAAAACAGTTTAACTTAAAATCACAATTCATTTTACTTAATTGTTGTAACAATTAAAAATGATATTAAAACAATCGTATGTATAAGGCTTTACCTTGCATATATCTGGGAAAAGGTTCAGAATTCCCGATTATTTTTGCTTTACAACGATTGAAAGTAAAGTTTAAATATAGTATTTTAATTCTGTAATGTATGACAAAAAGGATGCGAGTCCTCAGTTAGAAGTACCATTACACCAGGAACAGCACCAGATAACGCTGTAACTAGTCAGATGCCTAACAGACAAGGGACGAATGAAAGTAACAGTCATTGAACAAACGGTGGATGTACCCGATATGGACCCTTTGGCGGTTAATCATCATAATTTTGATTTAATGAAGATTATAGATTTTGATATTTCGATCCTTACCAAAATCTCTCCGCTGTTTTTGTGAAATGATTCGTAAACAAAATTAAATCATTTTGATTGTAAAAGATCATGTTTTATTGAGCCAAACAGTGCATATTTAAGATTGCAATACAAAGGACCTAGTTCACAGAGTACCATAATTGGCATAGAATTTAGAATAATATTTTACATCGCTTCATTTCAACAATTTCAGGCTTATAATTTCTTATATTAACGAGCACAGCTCACCAGCGGGCACGATTTGTTCCCGCGAGAAAATTGCCTAATGCTGATATCGATTTTTCATGGTCCGGAAAGGCTCTCAAATTTTACAGGAACGGAGTGAATTTGAAAATAATTACCCATTTTGCTAGTCGCATTCCAAAAATTATCTATGTAATAATGTATAAAGAGAAAAATATTCTGATGACGATGAGTTGCTACATTTTTTGGTAGTAACCAAATTTATTCGATTTTTTCTTGCTTTTCTATTTAACGTTCAATCGTCCCAAGCATCTCGTCCCAAATTGAACGTTCCAGAAAATGAATCTTATTTGACTGCATCGATTCGAATTAAAATCTTTTTTATTCGTTCATTAAACAATGTTAACAATGGTAGTAAACATGTTAACATTACATTTATTTTACAGAATTATGCTGTGCTCGCATTTAGGTAATGCCTATTTCATAACAGTCATGCCCATTTTACGACTTGAATTCGCGTTGTTGATTACTATTCAGTTGTTTTTGTATTTTTGTGTTTTTTTATGTTGTCTGTTTTTTCGTCCTGTTGGTCGTTGGTTGTTAGTGGTTTTGTCTGCCCTTTCGAACTTTACTTTTGAATAATAGTATTGCTAGAAAATCAATGATTTTAGGAATAACAATGCTTAAGATTCTTAAAAAAAAAGAACAACATTTATTCAAGATACTTTGCAAGTAATTTTTATCCAAAGATAAATAAAGGATAAATTTTCACCCAATTTAGGACCAAACATGATGGTCTTTTACCAAGACTGGCGTAAGTCCAATGTTAGTCCAGAGGTGTTTTGACTATTTACGACACTGAGATCCTTAACTTTTTCCATGTGTAGATTGCTGTCTTATTTCATATGATTTTTTAACATCACTTTACTTAATATAGACGTTAATGATAAAGTGATCGATGTTTCTAGTGAAAAATTCTGTATAACACAAACTAATGATATTTGAGAGAAAGTAAAACACATTGCTCAAAATTAGATTTAAAGTACAAACTATGAATGGGGTATTTGTTTAAGCAAATACGTACTCAATGAAAGAATCTAAAACGGGATCTTGGGTACGAAATATGATCTTTTTCATCATGGGGCGAGCCTAAAATCTCATTCATCCTGTCATACTGTACTTGAATGTTAATGAACTTGCTCAGGGTAAAGACCTTTATTAAAATTGTAATTGCAGGCTATTTACAATCATTGAATGAAAACAAAACCTATAAATAGTGCTTAAATTAACACGAAAGCATGCAAACCCATCGATACAGTACATTTTTATGATTTTTATCACTTCAATTTAAATACTAACAAGTCATAAAATAATTACATAAACACAAAACCTCTAACTTGGTCTAAGCATCGGTCTATGGCGACTCATGTTAGAATCTGCAACTAACCCCTGGTGGCCATGACTTATTTTTAAATATGACATCTATGGTCTTAATAATATGACAAGGCTTTTATTGAAAAAAAAGTTTTGAATTAAATTTTGCATCTATCTAGTAGGCTGTTGACATGTAGGGAATATTGTATAATACACATGTCCTGTATAACAGGTTAACCCATAGTTGTTTTGTATAATTGTACGAGGTATCCTCCTATCATGAATGGATATTATTGCCATCGATGATATTCTGTTTCAGATAATTTATTTCTGGAATATGCATATTCAGGAGAACTAAGCTGCTCGTTTTTGGTTGAACACCCACTAGTCTACTGGGTCAATAACCACTGGTGATGGACCGAAGCAGTTTTGGCTGAACCGTTTTTTTCCCAAAAGGTGTTTGTAAGTTTTCTCAATTCAAATATCTAACTTTCCTTACTTATATTGAACATGGTCGTTAAGCTAAATTCGAATTTTGTTGCGAGTAATAGTGTTTCGGTTCCTTCTTACTCGTCTAAAAAACCATATCGACAAAATAAATGTTTACCGAGTTATTATTTATAATTTTGATTTTTTGTTCATTAAACATTATTGGTTACATTTAGCAGTGTCAGATGTTTTTATTCTTATGAGAAAAATAATATGTTTTAATTTAATATAAAAGTACAATTGAAGGTTAACTTTGAGCTGATCGCGACTAAAATGGTATTAATCGCGAACAATAAAAAAGTTAAACAAATCCAAATAAAATGTCTTCTAAATAACTAATGGGAAACATTGTTCAAACTTTAAACCTAAAAGTATATTACATTAGACTTAAATTAATAGGACATTTTGAAAAAAAAAAATACATTACATAAGAATCCGACCTGCTTGTGACCAAACTTAAATGTAAATGACCTGATTTGGTAAAACATTTTTGTGATTCTTTGTGCACACATAACTTTAACTTTGTCAAAATGAGCATGGCACTATTTAACCAGTATCCACCAGAGATATGATCCAGACAACAATCTAAGAATCAAGAAGAAGAGAAGGAGTACCAATTGAGTAATCAAATGGCAGAAGTAAAAAATAAGTCGATATAAACTAAAACAACACAAACAGATAACCGTATCACAACAACACACACACAAACACCCAAACTGCATCCAATCAGAAAGTGTACCCCTGCTGGTTTCAAACACACTAGTTAAAAGAACAGAAAGTAAAAGACCATTGCTATGAAAACAAATGACACCTTATTATAAAACATTCATGATTTTATTCGCAAAAGTGTATCATTGTGGTAAAAGGTGAATGTCGCAAGCGCCAAAGGCCAAGTCAAAATCCGTAAACAAAACAACCTCACTAGAAACAAACGACCCAAAATAATAAAAAGCCACCTATCATTACCAAACCACAGTCAGCAACATGAACCCAAGTAGAAACGAGAGTGAGATCTCAGGTACCCTGGAAGCTGTTCATGAACCAAAGTGGAACTGAGAGTGATCTCAGGTACCCTGGAAGCTGTTCATGAACCAAAGTGGAACTGAGAGTGATCTCAGGTGCCCCGGAAGCTGTTCATGAACCAAAGTGGAACCGAGAGTGATCTCAGGTGCCCCGGAAGCTGTTCATGAACCAAAGTGGAACCGAGAGTGATCTCAGGTGGCCCCGGAAGCTGTTCATGAACCAAAGTCGAACCGAGAGTGATCTCAGGTGCCCCGGAAGCTGTTCATGAACCAAAATTGAATCGAGAGTGATCTCAGGTGCCCCTAAAGATGTTCATGAACCAAAGTCGAACTGAGAGTGATCTCAGGTGCCCCAGAAGCTGTTCATGAACCAAAATCGAACCGAGAGTGATCTCAGGTGCCCCGGAAGCTGTTCATGAACTAAAATTGAATCGAGAGTGATCTCAGGTGCCCCGAAAGATGTTCATGAACCAAAGTCGAACCGAGAGTGATCTCAGGTGCCCCGGAAGCTGTTCATGAACTAAAATCGAATCGAGAGTGATCTCAGGTGTCTCGGAAACAGTTCATGAACCAAAGTCGAATCGAGAGTGATCTCAGGTGGCCCCGGAAGCTGTTAATGAATCAAAGTTGAACCGAGAGTGATCTCAGGTGCCCCGGAAGCTGTTCCTGTTTGCTATTGCACAAAACAATCGATTTAATGTAGGTCAAATCCGTTATAGGACAAAAATATCAAACCCTTTATACATATGCTCATCTGAAAAATAGAAAATACGTGTTTAATGACGTGGATGATGTGTATCATGTCATTTTAATAAAATTTGAGCACCTCTTTGAAGCTTCGTTAATGGTATACATCGGACATCACAATAAACAATCATTATTGAACAAAGGAAGATCTGAAATGACCAAAGACCTTAAATTATGTTATATTTATTCATAACAGGATAGGAATAAACTATCGTTCGAACTATCTTTATATGAATGTAATTCACTCAATAGTTATCAAATTTGTACCACAAATCTGTATTCTATATTGTCTCATTTTTCATATACAAACAGTTATATCAGAGCTATTTTGGTTGAATGGATCGCTTTGGAACACCAAAATCTAATCGCTAGGAGTTAAAATGAATTGGTCCTTAATGGGAATATAGTATGGAAGTTAATCATGACAATTTGTAATCCATTCTCCATCAGTCACTGACCGAGTTTAAAGCATGGTAAATTCTAATTCATCTCTTGGTTTTTATGTACTCCTTATAATACAATACTTTAATTATCTCCTGTCATGTCCATTTTAATGCTTGAGGAAGCAGACGACAAATATGTCCTTGTAATTTGGCAACATTTCACGTGGTGGAAATGACGTCAGTGTCAACAACTTGACGTAGATTTGATTTTTCCTAGAAGTTCAGATTAAAGGTAGAAGATCAGGAGAATTCTAGACAATTGCTCCCTAAAGATTTACTTTGATGTCTCACGTTTTATTTGCGTAATTTGTATTATAATGAGAGACTTGCATAATTCCATGGAAAGAACAAATAATGACCAATGTTCGATGCCAGAAAATGCTTAGGATGGTCACTCATTTTTTTTATATCAAGGATTTCATTAATCGCGACGGAAATAATACATCATTGTTCACTTGATCAAGAATCATAGGATTTTACGTCACAAATTTGGTGATAAAGTAGTAGTTGAATGATATCTAGGTTTGACATGTGTTCTTTTTTTGGTCTTTAAGGATATACTCTGGTCAGGAGCCAATATTTCAAAGTATTAAACTTTTTTCTCACTATGATTTTAGCAGTATTTGACCCTACAAATGCAAGGTATAAAGAAAAAAAATCATTGGTTGCTTTATATTTTTCTTTGCCATAGGCATTTGAAGATGACAAATTTTGACGATTTTGGTCATTTTTGTCCAATTTATTTACTATTTCCATCATGCAATTTAGGGAATTTTTTTCCATTTCGAATCCCCCCATAAAAAACCCCATAGATTTTTTTCAATTTTCTTTCAGATGATGGTTAAAACCTCCTTTTTTGGTTTGTTCTGTTTGAATAATACCTAATTAAATGTTTTAAAAGGCAAAAATTAATGACTTGTGAATATCTTTTTCTAGTTTTGGAAATTTAACCGGAATCCACCAGCAATATAATTAGAGCATATTTTCTTAAATGGCAATTACTCTGAAACTACTTGATAAAAAAAGTCATAATTTTTCGACATCGTTATGAGATACGCATATTTTATAAATTGAACACAAACTTTAGATGATATCTAAGTTTATCCTAAACGAGTTTTCAACGAGACCAGAAAACATCGTTAAGGTTCATGTATACGTTAACCTCATAATCATGGCTTAGGTTTAAATCGATTTTTCAGTATGTGTACAACAAAGACTGCATTTAAAATTCAAAAATAAACCGTAGCAGGACCTAGATATATCAATGTCTTATCTATTTTTATTAATATTTTTATAATTAAGTCCAAAATTTTCAAGTTCTGCTTTTTTCTCATTTTTGAGAAAAGTCGATATCACTAACACCCTTGCACGTGGCCTAAAAAATCATGAGACATTTAATTATAATTTAACCAAAAATGTTCACCAACATGTCAGTTGGGAGGTACAAGATGGATACTTTGTCCTTATTCAAAATACAATTTGATCGCAAAAAAAACTGTACCGACAAAACTGTGCTATCTTCAACAAAATTAATGTGTGGATATAATCAGGTTTGTCCATATCTAGGTCCTACTATACTTTATTTGACCTTATAATATACCGTTTAAGCTGTACATATACTACGATTTTCTTCAAAAATTTTCCAACTGTCCTGATGAACCTTAAAACCATACAGTTGTATCAAAGAAGTAAAAGATTGTTTAGAGTGTTGATTTATGGTTTATACAATTAATTTATGTCATTAAACGTAAGGTTCAATTTTAAAAACATTTCCTGAATGGTTAAATCTATAGAACTTCCAAAATCAGTTTGACTCTTTTAATATTCTGAAAATACGATACGAAGAACCATTCAGATTATGTTAAGAAATACATGTATGGCAAATAATTAGATTTCACAGTCAAACAATAAAACTTATTATAGTAAATTTGCTGTTTTAATATGCTTTCCATATTCTAGAGCATATGTCATGTATGTGTAAAATGATGTGATTAACATGATTAAGAGATTATTACACAGAGGGTCAATGACGTCACGTGCGCAACAGGAAATATCAGGTCCTTGGTCAAAATATGGCTTGGACAAAAATGTCCGAGTATGGCCAAGAAGCGCGTCTGACGTGTCTTTAGATCACATAGAACTCATATTCGGACACATTCGTCCTGTAGATAATTTTTTTACGTCTTTCAAGAAGTCCTAGTAAGTCTAGTGAAGAGACAGTATCGTATGGAACGCCATAGCTGTCATTATGTGATGATACTTCTTTATGTAATGATACTTTGTCATTATGTGATGATACTTCTTCATTATGTGGTGATACTTTGTCATTGTCATCACATAATGAAGAAGTATCACCACATAATGATGAAGTATCATCACACAATGACAAAGTATCATCACATAATGACAAAGTACCATCACATAAAAATGAAGTATCATCACACAATGACGAAGTATCATCACATAATGAAGAAGTATCATCACATAATGACAAAGTATCATCACATAATGAAAAACATCATCATAAGGCAGCTATGGCGTTCCATAGTATCGATGGAAATGAGTTCAAAGGTAGAAGTGATGTGCAGTTTATACAGAAATTCTGCACTAATAAGGCTTTTACTAATCAATACATATTTTATTTTTACTCTGACCTCATTTTGATCAAATAAACATCTAGGGGCATGTATTCAAAAGAAAGGACGGTGTTACAATATTTCGACGGATAAAGCATAAATAGGTGATACATTTTGTTTCCTGCTTATATGATTCTTAAATTATCTGGTTTATTTTTTGCATTTTTAACCCGTGTATCAACGAACTCGATCACATCTTTAAAGGGGATGGTAAAGGGGGGTACATGCACGGATGAACGACCAATAAAAATGATAATCACGATGAACGTCCAATAAAAAAATGATAATCACGATGAACGAAAAATAAAATAGAGAAACACGATGCACGATGAACCTCCATGAACGGCTGAACGGGAAATAAAAATTGCTCAACACGATGCACGAAAAAAACCCTTTACCAACCACTTTAAATATTGCAAGGAAGCAATCACTTGTTTAAACAGGGAAATTAAAAGATCATAAAATTTGTGACCATTTGAAGAATTTCTTCTTAAGAATAACAAAAATGTCAAACTAGATGTAAGATTTTTTCAAAGCAACCAAAAGGTTATAAAATCTTTTGAAAATATACCATGCCTTTACTTTTATTAGGAACAATAATTATGCTATCTATATAAATATAAAATAAATAAATGTGTTTCCTTGATATAAAAACATAACTTCCTCATTAAATATAGGGTTACTATGTCATAACCCACATTACAGCATGGTTAACGTAGCGACTTCTCTGTACTTAAGGTAAGATGCTATGTTAATGTTTGTTATTCATGTAGATGCTTCTTGCAATTGTTTCATCTCTAAATTTCTGAATTCGACAAGGAAAGCATCAAGTGATAACTCAATTTTAAAATAGTTAAAAAAAAAACCAAAGATAGTGGATCGTGGATGGTGTAATATAAAATGGGATGTTTTATTTTAATATGATCAATAGAAAAAATCATGATTTTAATGTTAAATATCACATTTTGGACAAACATAAAAATTCCTAGTAATATACCGATATACTTTCTATTTCCCTCGTTCATTATTTTCTAACGTGTAAAATTAATGGTTCCCGTAAATTTTAGAGTAAGAAATTGTCAGCTCCTTTATAAATGGAATGTTTTATTTTCGATTTTTTTTTCTTCTTATTCTAAAACAGCCTCTTTTACTTAAAGTCTAGAATTTTGTACTAGCGATGATCTTTAAAAAAAAATGGAAACTTCACCGCAGATACATTTAACCTTCTACGTTTGAACAGGTCTAAAAAAGGTCAATGTAAACCTATATATATAATTTTTTCAACCTCTTTGACTCTCCTCTGTATCCAACAAAGTCTGAGCATAAAGTATGGATGGTGTGCGTCAGACACAAAGTCAATGAGTTGAAAATTTAGTGTTTGTGCCGTCCCCAGCTTGTCTGTTAAAAATAATACTATTTCACAACGTACGTATAACGAAATAATCCGGAATGCTTAACAGATTAACCGTGCCTGTTTGTTCCACTTCTATACTTGCTGGGGTGGCACTTAAAGTACAGGGTTATTAAATAACACCTCAGTACTTCATTTTATAACTATTAAATGATAATGTTCCCGATTTATGTTGAAATTTAAATCTATTTAATTATGAAATAAGTTAAAAAATCAAAGCTTTATCTGAAATCAAAACTTTTTCTTAACTGATCGTAAATTAAAATAATAGTCTATTCGTTACCCTTCGTTCCCTTTAACATGTTTAATTCGACCCATGGGATTTGGAAGGTTAAATTGTATGACGTTTTTATGAAATATATGTTTTTTCTCTACAGTTAAAGATAATTTACAGTTAGAATCAAGATGGTGAAAAATTTATGAATCGAAATTATTTTTTTAAGTGTTTCCATTCATTGACATCAGAAATATGAGATTCAAGTAAAATCCCAAACTATTCATTAAATGTCGACAACAGCAGAAAATAACTATGAATGGTGCAAGTTTAACTCATGCATGGCATTGAATTACTGCCTTGGTTTACTCTTTTTAAAGTAAAATATAGAAACTTCATTTTTGTGATTGTACAAAAAATTAGACACTGTGTATGCCATCTGTGTGATGAAGCTATTGACAGGGATGAAGCTATCGACAGTGATGAAGCTATCGATAGTGATGAAGCTATCCACAGTAATGAAGCTATCGATAGTGATGAAGCTATCGACAGTAATGAAGCTATCGATAGTGATGAAGCTATCCACAGTAATGAAGCTATCGACAGTGATGAAGCTATCGATAATGATGAAGCTATCGACAGTGATGAAGCTATCGACAGTGATGAAGCTATCCACAGTAATGAAGCTATCGATAGTGATGAAGCTATCGACAGTAATGAAGCTATCGATAGTGATGAAGCTATCGACAATAATGAAGCTATCGATAGTGATGAAGCTATCCACAGTAATGAAGCTATCGACAGTGATGAAGCTATCGATAATGATGAAGCTATCGACAGTGATGAAGCTTTCGATAGTGATGAAGCTATTGATAGTGATGAAGCTATCCACAGTAATGAAGCAAACCACAGTAATGAAGCTATCGACAGTGATTAAGATATTTTGATTGAATTTTTTAACATAAATAAGGAAACAACAGATACTAAGTCCGATTAGGCTTTGCATTTGTAATAATCCCATTAAGAAATTATTTACTTAAGTGCTACTTCAAACGAAATTCGAATTTTCAGTCATTTTTAGCCGGATTCACATAGCCAAATACAGCTTACTCAGATGTTAGTCAGATGGCATGTTTTAAAGAGGATTGCTCCTCATATTTTGGGATTTTTTCCAGATTTTCGAGATCCTCGGGGTTTGTCCATCTATTATGCTTGAAATGTTTTGCCCTTGAACCCCCTATTTTCTTTATCTTATTTAAAAATACGTCAACCAAATATGCAGTTCACAATTTTCTATGAAATTTTATTAACTCTGTCATAGATTTTAAAAGGTTTAAAGATGCCAATCTGCGGCAATGCAAAAGTAAAGAAGTCTAGCTAGAGAAAACAAAACGAGCACATGGACCTACATTTTTTCTTGCTTATTTTCAACATTTGTCCTAATTCTCTAAAACAGATGCAACTTTATTCTTTTTTATTTACTTTTAAGATAGAGGAGCAAACCTCCTTAAGTTGTATACCATCTTGCTTTTGACACGTCGTTATTTTCAATTGTTACAATCACAAAACAGATCTACCTTGTCACAAAAGTAAATGTTCAAAAACCAACCTCACACCATACCCGTGTGTGGCACATGGCTGCTGATTTTAGTTTCTAGTGTTTGTAGACCCTTAACATTTGGTGAGTATTCGACTACTAGACGATCAATTCAGAAAAGTAGTAGAGGCTGCGGATTTTAATTACTTAGGACAAGCATGTATGTTTCTTCTGAGAAATCCGGTGGTATGATTAGCTCTACCTAAAATGTTGTTTACATGTTTTGTCAAGCTCTAGATGTTTGCTTTTATAACATCATTCGGACTTACTAAGTATTTTAAAAGAACCCCATTTGTATACTGATTTGCCTCTTTAAGAATTGATTTTAGAAAATGTAGTAATTGTGAAGATAAACAGATGATGTTATATACCCGTTTTTCAAACCCAAAAAGCTTTATCCTAACGCTTGATGAATTACAAAAATGTAAAACATATTAACAAAACATCGTAATGTTATGTAACCTGCAGTTCAAAGACATTTGAAAATATAATTATTTTTACAGTTAACACCATTGTAAAGTCGGTGTGCCTTATGAACTAGTGTTCGGATAGTAGTGCTTTAGTACTATTTTAAATTGAACAAGTTATGTAAACTTGATTAAATAGGGACAGAGTTTAAAAGCTAATAATAAAAATAAAATAAAACCGACAATCCTTATTTTTTGTGCAACAAAAGATTTTCCTAAAGTTTGCCTCGAGACATTCACAAAAACATATTTTTGTATGTAAATATAGACTGTCCTATAATTTGCACAGATCCTCGGCCTCCCTTTTCCCTAGGTATGTGAACAGACGATGTTTTGTGACCTTATTCACTGAAATTTCCCAATAAACAGTAATAACTGAAAGTTAAAACTATATAGTCAATGAATTTGAACAACGAAATTAAAATGTCTGTTGTAATTTTACACGTTTTCTATATATAAATACATTGTATGATCTGCTACCAGCTGTTTTAAACTTTTAACACTTATTTAAAATGCAATAAATATATAACAACGTGAGTAACTGTATATATATATAATTGAAAAGTACAGTATTGGGGTAAGTACATGTATATAATGATACATTCTCTTTTCTTCCACGTAAGAAGCTTATCCTTTCTTTAAAGAAATTTTAGAAAGGCCTTCTTTCTGAGAATATGGCCTAATAAAGCATTTACATTTATTGCTCGATACTCTGCGGCAGCGCTAAGCTTTCGGTAAAAGTGCTCTAAAGAACGCCCAGGAACTTAGCTGACATCAGGTCAGGCCCCTTTGGCCACAAGTCAAAGCTACTGGATATGTGCCCCAGGTGGTTGAATGGGACAGCCTTTTCAAATTGAATGCCGGGGTCGTCAAGCTATATATAATGCGGAAAACCTGACCGCAAACCATAGTGATGCACCGTGTTGGGGAAAAATGCCACATTCATCGCACGTTAAAGAACCCTGCTGCAGGTCTCGATAAGAATACGACCCACAAAATCTCCATACTGAAGGCTTTATTGTCCATCTCTACCCATTACTCCTTTTTTATAGTGGCGTTCAAAACTCTCCTCCCCGAATAGACTTGTGTCCCCATTTAATCCACTTCATCATCATGTCCATTGCATATCACCCCTTTTATGTTGATCTCCCAGATGTAGCGGAATCGTGCTGCTTGCGAGAAGAGCAATAACTTATAAACTATAACTGCTCTCATAGTTTTAACTAGTCGGAATCTCAAAAGAAAAAGCATGTATTATCGACCTTCTGGAAAAGTGCTCTACATTTGAAACGGCCATTTACAACACAGAAATGCAAGAATCATTCGTTTCTGTATTTAATTAATTGTGTTTTCAAAGGTTGTTTAGAATTTTTCTGTTTTGATCCTCTTGAATGTGGATCCGTGCAGAGGATCTGTTAGTATTTCGAATTAACGAAAGGCACCCCTTCCCTTCTACCACTATACTAGAATGGACTTGAATTCATGATGCGGATGTAGAATAAATGATTTCAGTTCTTGTACGCTTGAAACCACAAAATGGCAAAGATTAAGTCTACAATTGCTCATTTTCTTGTAAATTATCATGACATTTATAAGATGTCATTAGTTCGGATTAAGATTCAATCTATCTTCGTTTTGCTGTGTCACTGACAAATAAAAAACAACCTCTAAGTTTGTAGAAGCTGTTAATTCAATTGATTCCGATGATACACATTGACATATGCTATTCTATAGAGTAACTTAAGTGCAGCATATTGAACGTTTTCTATA
The DNA here is from genome assembly GCA_963971305.1 of Arcuatula senhousia. Taxonomy (NCBI): domain Eukaryota; kingdom Metazoa; phylum Mollusca; class Bivalvia; order Mytilida; family Mytilidae; genus Arcuatula; species Arcuatula senhousia. The sequence goes on along the minus strand of OZ020305.1, from coordinate 62,280,833 downwards.
GGTCCTTTATAATACTTAACGTTCGTCAATAACAACACTTTATGTGTCAATAAAATAATTAGTACTATAACAATGGTTTGCCCTATCATGGTCCTGCAGAGGAAGTCTTTTCAAAGGTTTTATTTTCATGTCAAGACCACTTCGATGTTTGTCTTAGTAATTATGTAATTCTGTAACGCAACAATAATAGGGCGCAATGTTATACAAATGGTGCACAGGACTCTCCGGCAATATAATACAAGATTTTTACCATAGACATGAATTAAGGGATAAAAAGTCTCTTTATATAGACTTCGTATAGAATAGGTTCTGCGATTATCTAAGGCTTATATTTGATGTTGACAAAAGTATTAAAGATTCATGCATGGTTTTTACTACTCAAATATTTACTTATGTATGTATGTTTATCTACTGCTTATAAAGATTTCTAAAAGAATTTAAAATCCATGTCTATGAATATCCCATGCAAAGTAAAATATTTTCATGGAATCAAACCACTTTAAAATCCTTATAATCTTCATACTTTATAAGGATTTGTAAATTAACTTTGGACTGCTGTATACAGATCATAAAGTCCCATGGCATGTTCATGGTATGCTCTCAATCTGGGTAATCGTTTTGTTTTTCGTATTCTAGTGTTCTGTGGCACATTCATCCCTTACAATTCTATTTAAGTCAAGAATCGTCAGATGTACTATACAGTTTAAAGTTGTTCTTAACCGCTTGCATATGGTTCAACAAAACAGACAGTATTGAGTTTAGGTAGCATAATGTAGCAAACGACGACCTTTTTAAAACAAAAATAAAGAACTTCTCACACAGATAAAATTATTGTTAGACAGTGTCTATATCTGTTCAATACTAAATATACGATATATACATGTATTATAAGTACATATTGTAATATTCCATATTATATTTGCTTTAATGAGGACCTCAGGGAAGATTAGTTTTGTAAACTAACTGTTACCTTCTATAAATTAAGAATTTATTATCATTATTATTATTATTTAAGAGGAGCTTAAATCAAATCAAGTAAATCCTAAACAGAGTTAGCACATTATGGACCGATTGGAAGATACTTTTTTGCATTGATCGGGATATACAATTCAACAAGAATATGTCTAAAAGACATAATGCATCTCGCAACATTGGGGACGGACGAACGGAGGGATGGTCAAACGGACCCGCACACTATATATGTCCACTACTTTCTTAGGCGAGGTTTGAAGCATATTTTGTGCTGAATGATAACAACCATAACTGAAGTATACTGTGAAAATGCCTGATGTGGCTATCACTAAGACAAAGATTACTATAAATGTTAAAATAATATAAACATGATAAAGGTGTGTTGAGTTGAAAGTCAAAAATTCGATGCATCCGTTTCTATAATTTGTATGTATTCTAATAAAACGAACTTTTTGATAGATAATGATTGTCACAGTAAACTTCGTCCAGGCGTTTTAAGCTTAAAAATGTTATTTTAGTTTTTACTGTTTTGCCCTTAAAATCATATAGACAGATTTTATATATAATTGTTTAACGAGTTCATATCAAGAGTCCAATCTCTGTGTTTCCCATAATGACAGTAATGGAATCCCCTGATAGAAATATAAACCCATTTCTCATACCCAGCCAATAAGCCTTATACATCATATTTATACCTTGATAAGAAGCATTATCGACTCTCAGTGGTGTCTTCAAAAGTAATCTTCACTCAGATGTCTGATTTATTTCAAAATCTCAAATACAATGTATAAAGAATTTTGTAATTTTGTCGAGAATTGTTTAGCATATAGTTTTTAAACTCCGCCATTTTTAATATTTGTCCGTGTCTATGATTTTTCTTGTTATGCTCTTTGTTGTAAAATGATCGCCATTGTGTGTTTTTTTTTGGTCCCAGGTTCTCTCTTGTTGAATTAAACTTTTATCGATTTGATTTTTTAAGTGTGCTAATTTTATGTTTTGTGCAAGATTACCAAAAAGGGAAAGATTGGGCCAAAAAAAAACTAGTTTAACCCGCCACATTTTGTATGTGCCTGTCGTAAGCCAGGAATCTTAGTCAAAGGTTTTGTTTGTCCCGGCCATCTTTGTGTTTATTGTTCTTTGTTAGAAATGGGCCTTTCGTTGATAATTTTGGGGATTGGTTTTGTATTTTTAATCTTGAGCTAATGCAAGACCACGAGCAAAGACCTCTGGTCATGTTGAAGACTGCTGGTTGTTTTCCATTGTGATTTTTTTTAATTGCCGTTTGTTCATGCTGGTTGTGTCGCGTAAACTTATTCCATATCTCATTATCGTCTCTTTTGTTGTTTCTAATAGTATTTTGGTAATCTGCTTGAGTTCAAGTGACAAATCTCGTGTTATTCACTGAAGTCATTTGAACTTCGGTTAAACATGAAGTTTACTTACATGAAAACAAAGCATTCTAAGAAAAGTGAAAGGGTTGCAATATAGTTGATGTTTTCTCCTCTGGGTAAGGAACCGGTTATTTATTGCTACTCAAATACTTAACGCGTGTTAGGCAACACAGTCATTTCCTTTTACATTAAAAAAGACAGAATTTACAATTCAGTTATATACATGGAAGCTGTGTTCTAAATCGTAACAGAATATGCCTTGAGGGCAGCTCTGAATACCTCTTCAGTTCTAGTCCCCGATGTTCTTTGGGAAGAATGATTGTCTATATATATTGCAGCATCTTCTCTTTTAGAAATATTTATCTGTTCCTCTTGTTCTCTTGTCGTTTGGTATCAGAAATTGTTCCTTTTTGATATATCAATTCGGTTTTATCTTGTAAAACATTTTTTTCGTCTTTGTTCTTAGCTTTCCCATTCAAGATCTTTTATCATTTTGGTGACACAGCCAGGAGCTATGTCCGTGTTATCGTTGCTATCGAATCTTGCCGCTCTGTTCTGTATATTTGTTCGATGGGTCGAACCATTGACGCGCAAGCTTTAGGTTTGACTCTTTTAGAACAGTCCTTAAGGTTGCGGCCTATATAAATCACAATGTCCTGTTCCCTGTCCAGTGATGTTGTTTTTGTACCAAATTACAAAAAATGTAAGTTCCTTTGATTGTAACACTGAGATACTTGTCTCTACATTGTCCAAAATATGTCTTCGTACCTGGTATGCATGATGTTAGGATTGTGGGTTTGTTCTTTGGTTTGGCTATGATAACTAAACACTTCTTTTCATCGAAACTCATTTGCCATTTGTTTTTCTAGCTTTCCAAAGCAGTTAGGTATTTTTACAGGAGGTTGCTATCTGCTTCGTTATTGATTATGCGGAATAGTATTCTATAATCGGTGAAGAGCTAGGATCCAGACAATGTCTTAATAAGGCATGTCGTTAATGTATGAATTAGAAATATCATGGGTTCCGAGGGGGACCTTTTAGAAATGTTGCCCCTTCTGATTTTACTTGTTGTTTCCTATTGTTGAGAAATGAGCTAACCATGTCGTAATTTTTCTTGTTGACCACGTAATATTCCAAATTTTTAAGTAATCTGACATGTGGGACTTAATCGAAAGCCTTTGAAAATTCAAGACTCGGGTTCAAATAGCTTCATGTATTCTCTCTGCAATGTAATCAGCGCATGGCATCTGATGTGATGGTAATATAAGAAACGGGCCTGTAATTTGATCCTAGATGATCATAAAAAGGGTGATAAAACGAGTAAGAAATATATAATTGGTGGAGTGAGAAACAAACGACCCTTGGAAAGGGGGGGTGTAGGTAGAAGCGGAAAATTAAGTGGTGCACTTTACAAAGGAGTCTTAAGTGCGTAAAGCGTGACACTTTCCAAAAGCGTCAGTCCACTATGTTCGGCGACCAGGGCTTCCATTAGTACACACCTAGATTTCGGATATATTCGCTATCCAATACCCACACGCTATTAGAGTTGTGTTTGTTACATACATCAGTTTAACCATTTCCTTTTCAAAGATTTGCTTGTACATTTTGACGATTAATTTAACAATGCACATCAGACCTACTTTAAATCTTAGAAATTTCGTTGTAATATTCATTTCACGAGAAAGTTTCTGTCATGAGGGCTTTATAAGATTTGCCTAATCAATTATTTTTACACTATGAAATATTGTTATGTCCCCCGTATATACCAAATATGACATAAGCTTGAAAACCTTTTATTTTGAAAGCTATTTCAGGAAGATAAAAAATCAAAATTTTCACACTGTCCCTAATGTACTTCTATAGATAGGAACAAAAAGCTCTAAATGCATTATGTATTGCATAGTATTCAAAGCACAATCTATTCTTTATTGAGCTGCTACTTAATTTATTGTTTTCTATTGCAGATCGTTATTATAATGGAGCAGTTATGGTAGTTCCCACGTCCTTCCAATTTACCATGACACGTAGGATTGAACTTTCTCATTATCCTGATACAGAGACTATAATGGAATACTAAGGCTTGTAGAAAGACAGGTACATATTGATATAGTGAAATTTATTTGGGGGGAGGGGGGTTATTATTCCACGAATTTGTAACATTTAAACTACACAGTAGGCATTTTGTTTTGAATGAAGAGGCATAGAGGCACACCAGTGGTGCATCCGAATTTCAGAGGTCATAAAAGGCAGAGAAAAAACTCACTATGTTATTCAAAATGGTCATATTGTTAGATTTTTTTTAAAATTATATCTATTGCGTTATGATATCAGGCGTAAAATTTGTAGTCGAAGAGAGGTGAATGGATCCATTTCAGATTAAATTGACGTTATTGGTTGTTGCCTATTCCACATCTCATTTCGATCTCTTTAGTCATAATAAACATGTGTAGTGCACTAGCCGAGCTGAATTCTCCGGTTTGCAATACTGAAGTTGCATGTTTTCCCCCTTGTAAATGAATAAAGGGAATAACAAAACTACCGAACTTAAATGATCAATCTCATAGTCCAGAGAAAATGAAAAAAACGAATCAGTCATACCGGAGAATTGGTGGATCGCAATGGTCCTGACTTGGTACAGGCATTTCAAACGAAATGGTGGGTTAAACCAGGTTTTATGGTTTTTAAGGATATCAAATTTTTTAAAGTAATCTACTGGTACAAATAGCAATCTTATTCATTATAATTTGAGATATCTTAATTCAATTTTTTCAACCACTTTGGTACTTTAGCAGTTCAGGTTTTATTGTCAGGGTATATTTTCGGATCCACTTAAGTTTATCTAAAAATCCCAATTTAGTAAAAAGTACGTGGTTCAATATAGATGAGTAAACTTATCTTCTCAGTCCAAATGGAATTTATTTTGAAAAAAATTAAATGATTTTCACGATTCCACTCTTCAGATTCGTAGTGTAAATAAATCATCTATAAAGAAAAATAATAAGAGACGACATTTTGTATTATATAAAAAGTTTTAATCGTCCGTGACAAAACTTCACTGGTAAAGAACCTAGTGAATATCTCAATAGCTTTTAATACTTTTGACATAAAAACTATATTAAATAGCATATAATATTTCTATTCACTAATAATTGGAAGCAGTTTAGGGCACGTATGCACACCATACAGATGGTATTGGATGAAAGAGGTTTTTAATTTTGAATGGTTTACTCACATTTTTCTTTCTTTTTTCAGTTATTTGGACATTAAGATCATACCGATAAAACAAAATCCCACCACCGTTTGAAGACATCAATTTTCTAATTTTAATGGGGAATAAAAGCTAATTGATAACTTAGACAGTAGTATCTACAATTTTCTTACATTAATATTTTCCATCAATAGACACCACGTGTGTAAAAGAAGGCAGGCTCTTAACTGGGAAATCGTTATCAAAGTGGATGATTTCTCTTATATTTCTTGATCAATGAGAGACTTTGTATTATTACCGAAGGATCTTATACTTTTTTAAAAATCAAGAATTTATAAGTGAAAAGGAATAACAAAAAGAAATTTATATTTTGACAGGACATTGATTTTTAAAACGCAGTTGAATGGGTGAAGATTTCCAATACAGAAGCTGGTTTTTTGGTTCCGTTGTATTCGGTCAATTTCTCCACTAAAGAAGTATCTATCTATAACTGGATTAATCACCTTGAATTATCCACAACTAACATATATTATACTAAGGAATAGAAATAATATTGAAGAGATACAAATCTCTCCCGAAGGAGTGTACATATCTATTGGATAATCTCATGTCGATGTGATTTTATTTTCTTAAAGGATTTAACATTTTTTTCCCTCTTAAATCATAATTATGCTCGATCAAAATTAAACTTTTTTTTAAAATTTAGTAAAAATGACAATTAATTTTTAAAACATTGCATTTTCCAAAGGAATATTGAATAATGGTAATTCAAGCGAAAAAATGCAATTATCGGAACAAATATTGAATTTTAAAGTGGAAAAGAAAACAAACGGCCGGTATTTATAAAGTGTATACATAAAATTAAAACTGTGTTTACATGGAGTAGAGTGGGTGAAAGATTGCGTTCGATCTAAGTGTTTATACTCCGTTATGTCAGGCAGGTATGGGACGATTCCTCCAGGATATACCAATGATTCGGTACTATGATGAACAACTGCTCGCAGTTTGTCCTATCTTTGGATAGTGATTGTTTAAATTATACAATTTTGAGCACAACAAATGGGAGCAATTCGTCGGACGATGAGAATGGGACGGACGGAGGGTACAATCTGGCCGAGAGTATTATCATCGGGACAATTCTATCATTATTCATCATACTGGCGATCGTGGGTAACATTCTAGTGTGTGTTGCCATTTTTACAGACCGGCGGTTAAAACATCTGAACAATTTGTTACTCGTGTCTCTGGCCATTGCCGACTTACTGGTGGCAAGCCTTGTGATGACTTTTGCTGTTATTAATGATATTCTAGATAAGTGGATATTTGGAGCTACTTTTTGTAACATTTGGATTTCAGGGGATATAATGTGTTCGACAGCGTCCATCTTAAATCTCTGTGTGATAAGTTTAGACAGATACATACACATTCGTGACCCCTTCCGGTATGAACGATTAATGACATGGAAGAAAATAGCGGCAATGATCAGCTCGGTTTGGATCATGTCATGTACAATATCCTTTATACCCATTCATTTAGAATGGCATAAAAACCCCGGCGACCGCGGAAAACCTATGGAGGAAAATGTCTGTGCCATGGAATTAAATCCCGTCTATTCTGTTGTATCGTCCTTGATTAGTTTTTATATTCCCTGTATTGTGATGTTAGCGATTTATTTACAATTGTATTGTTATGCAAGACGGCATGTAAAGAGTATCAAAAAGACCCAGACACCCCAATTTGGTGGGAAGTCGAGTTCGAGCCAGGACCACAAAGCTGCCGTTACGCTGGGTATAATAGTGGGAGTGTTCCTATTTTGTTGGCTGCCTTTCTTTATTGTCAATTTAATTGCTGCATTTTGTAAATGTGTTCCTTTAATTCTTTTCAAAATATTAACTTGGCTTGGATATGTGAATTCTTGTTTAAACCCTATTATCTACAGCATATTTAATCAAGAGTTTAGGGATGCATTTAGAAGGATTCTTTTTCCTAAGTCATGCGTTTCCGTCGAACATAGGAATGGTTATTCTTACCGTAGTCCTAATAACTCCTATGCTAAAACTGAGTATACCATGAGAACGGTAGAAAATGGCGCTCAGACGAAAGAACTTTTAGATAAAGACGGCGTTACTGCACTGTGATAAATGTAAATATATATTTAATGATAATCATTATTTATAATCCAGATATTTTATTTATATAAAAGTTATTTGAACATGTCAGTTTTTTTTCTGTGTTAATCAAATATTTGGTGACAAATGTTCATAGAATGTCAACACAAAACAACTGTCACCATTCTCATGATTCAACTCTCTTTATTATCACATTTAACGATATGGAGCTAAATGGTTGAAAATTGCCCCATTATGGTGGCTTAATTCCCTACATTTTAAACATAAGGCCATCATTTCTAGCATACTGTTTCAGCTAATCGACATAGTTATAGCATTTCAAGCACGGTTACCATTTAAAATAATAATAACTAGAAATGGCGTTATAAATACTCGTTCTTACATTAATTGCAATTTATTTCTAAATTTATTACATTTTTATATTACTGTTCAGTCATGTATCCATTTCTATCCTTAAGATCTTAAAACACTTAAAAGCTAAACATCAAATGAGTCTTAAGCTTAAAAAAAACTTTATCGTCCCAAATAATCAAAACATCAACTATAGATTTCTTCAAACTGTTACATTTGGTTCGTTCAGTCATGATAATTGGTCAAGTTTATACAATCTAACTGAATGGCAGATTTAATAATGTATGTCTATATACGTGACAGGAATCCCCATTCCCAAAATATGGTGTTATATTACCCTGTTTTTATGTAATAATGAGAAATGGAATAGGTGTTCATGACACAGCAACTGTAAATCTGACCAACAATGAAAACCAGCCGGCAATCTCCACGATGACCAGTGGTCACTTCTTGTCGTCTGGCAATAGTAACAATAGAGAAACCTTTAGTCCACCGATAGAGAAACCTTTAGTCCACCGATAGAGTAACCTTTAGTCCACCGATATATAGAGTAACCTTTAGTCCACCACGTTCCCCACGGGAGCGTTTACTTTCAATTTGTCACAATGTAAAAATAAATTTAAAATATAATGCATACATGTCTCAAAATCAATCCTTAAACTGCCAGGGAGTGACTCCCAGTTTCTTTTTCTTTTGTAAAGATTTTATTGTCATTTTGCTAAAGAATTGTGAAACTTGAGATACTTGTAGACTCTTGCATGTACCAGAAGTTAAAGTTATTGTTTTAAGCAATATAACATGGAAACACACCTTTTCCTCGATTTCAGGTTTAAGAAATATGAATGATTCTTCCGTTTTTCAGAGTTTAAAGACAACAATACTATAAATATATATGTATGTATCGAAATAACATTCCTTCATAAGAGTCTATAAAAGCCATTAAAATAAGATTTAAAAAAAATCAAAATCAAGATTAATCATAAAACAAACTTCTTAAAGCTAAAATAAACACAAATCGAAATCATACATGTATGAACATGTTTGATATGCCATATATCTGTTTTTTTTTAAATTATTTCATCTCTGTTATAGATACCTTATACATGATCATATTTTTGTTATAAAAGTTTATTTATTGAGTAATTTTCTTTTACATTGTAATTCTATAAAAGTGACCTAGAATAGTTTTTATGTTTCAATCGTCGATTTGTTTTGGTGAACTATGCATTATCAACTTCCTCTTTTACAAAAAGTGCATTTATACATTTTGTTTGATTGTCCTCGCTTTAGACTGCATGCAAGACAAAATGTCTCAAATGAGCACAAACAATCAACAGGCCCACAGGTTTGGTCTTCAACTTGTCTTGTTTCAAAAGGAATGAGGTATTAGTGTCATTTAGATCTAACTAATAGCTCCTGAGCAATCATTCAGAAAAACGCAATATTATCTTATTGATTCTTCCGCATCATACAAATTTCAGTCAAACCTATTTGAAAAGTTATCTAAATTTGTAACAAATTTTAGCCTGAAAAGATGGAGTCTTAAATTATTTCTTCTTAATAATGGAATTTCTAAAGCAATAACTTGAAAATCAGTCATTTTAAGGTGAATTAAACATATAGTACGCTTAACATGTCATGGGTTTATCTGAAATTCATTTCTTTTTATTAAAAAAAACCCAACTAAATTCGTCGTTATACGATATATGGATTATTTTTGTGTAATTTTATCGCGTTAAAAGGAAATTTTTGTTTGCCTTTAATAATAGGTGAATTGTGCAAGGCCTGTTTATGCTTTAAATTTCATTTCAATTAAAAACACATTATAAATAATTTTAATGAGGCTCGAAACAGGATGGCGTTTATAATGTCATCATGTTTCGGTAGGAGAAAGGCCGAATCGTGTCACAATGGACTACATTAGAAATATTTTAAAAATATTTGTTCAATAAATAAATTCTCTATATGTTCCTATAATGGACTTCTCTTTAAACACAACCCACGTGTCTGAAAATTCCATACACAGCCTTTGCTCAAAAAAGTTTTAGTTTTCTATTATACTTATAACATGTATAATTAACTATAAACTAGACCTTAAGTGCACCCTTTTCTTCATGAAAGAGGAAATGAAAAAAAAATGGAAAAAGGAGTTTAATTTAAGCAAAGTGTCATTTATATTTCTGAAGTCATTCAAAAACTTTTTTGTGACCATTATTTTTATCTGAACCCACTTTAGATGTGGTTTCCATTTTAAGGTTTCTTTATTCTATTTAAAGGCATGATATACCTACCAAAAATGTCTTATTTCATTAATACTTAACGTTTGTAAGAAAAATAATAAAATAAACTTTTTTATTGGAAAAGAAATATATTGAGAGAAATATCAGTAAAATCTTTGTTTTTGGAAGGATTGTTCGTTGTTCGGACCTTTTAAGTCAAAGTTTCAACAAATATGATTGTAATGTTTTCTAACTGTTGCATTCATTTTAGACTAAGGTTTCCAGTTGAAGAAATTTACAAGATAGTGATCAGATGCATCTATGTTATAAAATCAACATGAAAAGTTAAGTAGTTGTTTGAGATGGAGTGGTTGACACAACTTGTTATCCGTATGGTAATGTTATATGTAAATTTGAAACATCAGATCATCCATGGTTCTATGCTAGTGATTAAATTTTTCAACATGTTTTTAAACTATTGCAACTCTTTTTTGTGTTTTAATGCATAAATACCACCATATATATTCATATTACTTGTAAAAAACATCCATTCTTTAAATGCATGGCTCTTGCTTATATCCAACAGTATTGTTTGGGGTCATAACAACGGTCTCTGTGATTCTATTGTTATTGTTATTAATTTGTTACTGTTACAGGAAACAAGTATTACCAGATGTAAACACATCATTTATATTGTATATCTGACCAAGATCATTATTGCTTAGACAATTGTCTGTAACATTGGTAATTGTGAGAATATTGAAATTATATGAAGTCATACATTATGCAATATTTTGGTTAGTATTTATAGTAAAAACTCTTCGTTTTCGATTCAAGTGTCTACTTTAAAATTTGGTGGAAATGTTTTGAAATAATCTATACAAGAAAAAATAATATCTCATTGACATGAGCTATCTGATGATTTAAGTTTACATAACATTATATACTGATTACAAACAGCTTCTTTATTTTTTATGTTGATTTTATAACCAAGCAAATAGAACAACTTGAGTACTTCACGAATCTTCAAGAGCCTTGGTTACTATATTTAACACTGAGTGTTTGAGGAGGCCTGGAGTGAAGGTGTAAGATGGAAGCATCAATCAATCTTTACCTGTCAGACAACACTACCTGTGATATTTAATTACCTATTCTTTATACCTTGAAGATAAATGCCTGCAGAGAACCTGTCTATAGGTCAGTGAAACATATACTGGTAGTTAATGAGGAACATCAAACATGCCGGCAGATCGATGTCAATAAACGTCTTAAAAACATGCATACAATAGGAATCAATTCGTTATCAGGGGTACAATCAATGGTTTACATGCTTATATTGAAAAGTTTACATACAAAATCAATCGTTGTATTATGAAACATCAGTTCTGTTTCCAATTTTTGTTCTATTTGTTTGAATCTTATAGATTCCATTTTGATTATTTATACTAATCAATTGCGAACAGGACGACAGCAAAAATAAGCATTTTCAATTGTTTTGAAAGTCAATTCGGGTTAATTGTACTTATATAATTTTTCTTTGAATTAAGATAGTGGCAAACAGAAATGATTTTTGCATTTTGCTAATGTTTTCAGCGAGATGCAATCTGTTCCTTTTTTTATAATTTCCATTCTGTAGCAACTTAAAAGATCACTATATCATATTAACATTTTTTGACATAATTTAAATCATGTAAATAGGTTTCACTGGACATATTGACATCTTTTTTTATAACTTGAAGTTAGCTTCAATGTATGTCGCCTCCTTTTGTCAATGGTCGAGACAAATTAACAACATTTGATTCTATAAGAGGAATCCATTTCTCAAATAGCTATACATTTGGATAATTCATGTCGCAACAAGTCTTTTCTTAACTCTATGATAAGTCTGAAGGGTTCTCAAACATTGAAGAATTTGCTGCAAATCTAATAGTTAATTTTACATTTGAAAGTAGCACACATTTAGACTTGGTAAATATGATTATTCCGTTTGGTAAGAAATACCATCAATTTAAAGAATATAACGACGGAGTTCCGTAAAAATTCTTTATTTTCTATACCTCTTAAGTAAACAAAAATCTATTTGCTTTACTTTTAATTCGTTTTATTTATTCGTTGAAATAAAGGTCTTTTCTTCGTGGTAAAGCAATAGAAAAGTTTTAATTGTGTTCCTAATTGATTCGACTCATAGATGTGGTGCCGTTTTAGTTTATTTATACATAGGCTATAGTGCTAACCTTGTTGTCTTGAACAAAACCTTCTTTGTGGAATCAATTTAATGTGTCATAGTGAGCGACAGAGAATGAAGAGGACACGGTACCGAGAACCCCCGAACAATCTTATCCTTACTCCAGATCTATCCATTCTACATACCTCTATAGCGTAATCAATGCGTAGTTTACATCCATTAATCCGGTAAATTACAGGAGTTGTATGACAGCTACCCAAGAAAATATATAATACATCAAACTTGTCAAATCTCACAATTTTAATGATTTTATAAAGTAGTTTTTTATCATTACTTATCCTACTTAGTTGTATAGTATGGCTTTATTATGTCAAAGGTAATCTTATAGATATGACATGTTTGGTTTTTTCTTTCTCATTTTATTGTTTTACACTTTTGAGGAATATACCATCTTACTTACATTTCTATAAGAAGATCTTACTGCAAGAAGCAGAGGTACCAATGGGGCATCCAAATGATAAAAGTCTGAAAGTGCAGAGACAAAACCAGTAAACACCAACAAGAACAGGGCGAAAAACAGGCAACACAAAACACAATATACAAAAACAACTGAATAGCAATCAACAAGGCGAACTCAAGTCGTTCAACCCAACATCGATGACTTGAATCTAGGTTACGAGGGAAATGTTATTTAAATAGGTTTTTTCCGGTGTCTGGCATTAGCAGAGTTCTAGAAAATGGTGGTTATTTCAATTTGTTTTGCTGTCATTTCACTTTTCCGTGTACATAATGTTGGTCACACTGCTAAAGGATCACAAATAAGGAGGTAGGTTTGAAATACCTGTAACAAGTCAGGACCATTGCTGGTGTCATTTTTTTTTGGTTATGTTATACTATCTACATATTTATCTGAAGCGGATTAACTATTACTCTGTATAGTAAGCGGGGTTGAACACTTTTACATATACAGTCTGCTGGTAGTATTAAGAAATCGAACGAGTCTTTCAATTCTGAAAATGATGTTTTGTTAATATAAAAGTTTCATAAGTGTTTACGCTTGAAAACTATTTTTTGATTAAGACAAACTATTTCTTATTTAATTAAAACAGACATGCCAACAAATATAACGATCTAGCAATTAAACTCTAATTGCCTCTAAATCTAACCACAATTATCACTTGATGTGTCTATCTAAGCACTGTATATCACCTTTTAATCTACATTCCATCTGTCAGAAGAACGGGATTAAAAATTTTTTAAATAATTTCTGCTCTGCTTTCAAATTAGAATTTATATATGAGGATGTGTACTCGCATCTTTTCTTTGCCCTTTCGGAATTTTGAAATTCGAATGCCCCTGAGTGAAGGGTTTTTGTTTACATTAAATTTTGAAATATGAATGCCGCTCTGGTTTTGTTCTTGTTTGCTTCTAAGCGATTATTATCGTAAAAAAACGACCATCCTTATAATGCAACTACCAAAAGTGTTATACTTGAGGTTTTGGTAGTTTACCTTTCTTTTATTGCTCCGTACGGGTCATGGGACTAGCCCCGAAGCACAGCAAAACATGTCGGTAAATGTCCACTAAATGACAACCTGATGACAAGTCCTAGCTCTGTACTTGTGCTCATAGAAAAACTGTTTTGTGTGCTTCAGATTGATATGGTTAAGGTCTTAGAACGGAAAACCTAAACGCAAGCCCTAGTGGTACACCGTTTGGGTCATTGTTTGATACATCGTGTGGTACACCGTGTGGGACAACTTGCAACGTTTCTCTCACGAATCACTGAAGGTGCATAATATTTTGATATTAGGAAAAATATGATACCTTTGAAATACTCCAGTAGTCTAAACTTCCCATTCCTCCATTTTCAGTAAAAACTTGTTACATGTAACCCCATGTTGGTCTTGTGTTCCTATCCATTTTACTCATCAATTCATATATCTATTCCATCACTCCCTCTGATATGACTCATTCACACTGCTTGACAGTAAAACAATAACTTTAGGTAGCTAATTTATCTTAAAATTGTAGTAGTAGTGTTTTTTTTGCTTGACATACATGTAATAAGAATAAATGTGCTTATGTTTTGCGGATAATTCGTTGGATTTTTGCATTTAGATTTTAACAGCACATCTGCTACAAAGAGTTTCAAACAAACGGAGAAACCAAACGAGCGCTTGATTCACAAATTCTAAAAAAAGAGAACACTTTGAACAACAACACAATGATTCAACAAACACGAACACAACACAACTAACCCACAACCACCAACGCGAACTTCTCTTGAACGGAAGTGTACCAAACGGGTTGGAAGTATCCGATAGGATTTAAAAGTTTTAACTACTATAGCTAGTATTTAAACTATCATTGTGTACTGGAATGATCCTGCAAGCCGTCTGTTTCAAACAGGAACATCTGTTTTGAACTGATTCTTAAATTTATTTATAGTCTGCATAGTATTGAGTGCATAAGGAGGTTCTGTTTAAAACAGGTGTATAAAGTAGAAATATACAACAAAGATGCTAATGCAAAGGTTTGAACAAAACCTCTGTATAACAAAGCATATAGAAACTAGATAAAAATTGAAGATTAACACACAGCGAAAATAATTATATTGAGATAGGACTATAGTAGCAGATATAAATTCACAAGCATTTTACAAGGAACTAGACAAGAAAGTGTTCTGGGTAATGTGTCACACAACATACCTGTCCCCTTAGATATACTGTAAGCCCGTGTTCCAGACAGAGACACTAAACAACAATAATGTTTATATTGGGAAATTGGTGCAACGTGGTATCGTTGTTTAAGCAATATTCATTAGTAAAAAAAAACAAAAAACGAAAAACAAAAAAACTGTTACTTCATCATAACCAGCATTTGACTAATAATTTAAAGATTGATATAGTTGTACATTTTGTATAGAGAAGTCTATTTCAACAGATAATAAATAAAAAAAAAAACAAAAAACTTCAGGCAATGTTGCAAGCTAAAAGACTAAAAAAAGAGAAACCGGGAAAATTAACAACACAGGAATATAGAAAATTGGTGTGACTTGGTATTCGGCATAGGCCATAATATTAGAAGAATGCTGTTAAGATTTCCCTATATGTCTATCATTGGACGAAACATAGATTTAGTCAAGTATAAGTCGAGGCTTCAAGCAAATTTTTGTGGTGATATAAATGAATAAGACAGCATTCGACGAGATGATTTTCAATTTATAATCTGATCTCTTCAGGTTTCTTGTTACATACACAAAATAAAAGTACAAATCAAAGGTTGGAGCAACGAAACACCATTAATAGTTCAATAAAGTAGCTTTCGTCGTTTATTTGTCTTAGGATGTTACACTCAATCTAATTTGAATATTTCTAACCTTGAATCTATGTGTAAATGCGTTTCAAAAATTAAATTTTCTAGAACGTAAAACGGAATTTAATTCTTGAGAACGAATGAGTTTTAATTCGTCAAGGGATTTAGAAAACCTACCAAGAGCAAAACAGTTGATTAGATTTTTTCTTAACTTTTGACTTTTAAATTTTATTTGCATAGTGTCCTGAAATTAAATGAAAATCAATTTTGATTCCCTATTGCTGTTTTCACAGTACAATTACAAATCGTTACACAAGTTCATAATTTATTATTTCATATTAGGTACCTCTATAGTATCAAGGCATCTCAAGACGATATAGCCAGTCCGTTTAACGTCCATGTATTCCCAGTCGTACAATAAATGACCGTTTTGTCGTTTATGAAGCGAAAACATTTGCATGAAGATTCAATAGTTTTGAGACTGTCAATAAATGACTGCACATATTAAATAATGCCAGAGTTTCTGTGTCTGGTCTTCTGTCTTATGAGAACAAAGTGAACTGGGCCAGTAAACACGTCGTTAGATGGACGACTAGGTTGTCTAGTCCCTGTGTAGTGCCCTTGGGAACTAACTGCTGAACAGTTAACAAACTAGTGTCATCATTTACAACTGAGGCGTTTCTGAGTTTGTCCGTACACTACTCGTTTACTTAAAATCGCCATCTGATGCCGAATTTTTTGTTATAAGGACAATTTGTGTTAAAAGATGTGTTTCGTTGGAAAAGAAAATTTATGTTTTTACAATACTGTAAACAAAGAAAATATATCATACTTGATAGTAGAACAGCTTTATCATTAATAATCCAGTGCATAAAGAAGAAATACTTATGCCTGCAATACACCGGCACTTGAATGAAATATTTTAGACTTTAAGGGTCAATACCTCATATAAAAATTGTTTTTGCAGTGAATTAAAGATACGTGTTATCAGAGAGAATACATCTTTTTATTGGTTTCTCTGATTCTTTTACCCGACCCGACACCAAAACCAAAGTAATAAAATTTCAGTTAAAATTTCTAAATTGTTTGGATAATAAGATTATTCAACTTTCAAGTATCTCTAATTTTTGCCACATTTCTCAGTACGCTTAGTTTCCATAATAATTTGCACTTTTATTAGTTCACTTTGGTAAGACAATACGAAGTGTGCTTCAATCGCATTATAAATAATACTTTGTCTTAAAATTTGGATTTATCTTTGCCGATTTCTTCTTTTTTATTTTATCAGATAGCGACGACAGCACCTACTGTTTTACTACCCCTTTCATTGACTTTGATTTTTTTTTCAAATATAGAGGGACGGCCCCAGTTTCACGAACATATATTATTCGACCTTGAATCCTACTAAAATGTCCTACCAAAATGCACATATCATTACTTATTGTCCCCCCGCCGCAACGCGGAGCGGGGACATAGAAGTACCGGTGTCCGTTCGTCCGTCCGTCACACTTTTTTTCTCAGCAACCATTAATCATGGGCTTTCGAAATTTGGTATGGAGCTTCATGAAGGGGTCTCATATAGTGGGATGCATTTTCAGATCTGTCGCACATCTACTTCCTGTTAAACGAGCCAACTTAGATTTGTTTCCGACTCAACGGGCGGCGGACGTATGGAATCTGTTCTTGTTTTGATATTATCATACTGTTATGGCTTTTAGTACAGATTTAAGGTCAAGTATTTGTATTAAAAAAAATGAAGGAAGAATGAGTTTAAAAGTTGGATTCAATGGGTTGTTTTTGATTGACATATGTAAGAACAAGTATTATCTTCTGAAGGAAGTTTGATTAAGTGAACATGTAAATACCATCAATATAGTTCCATCTTGTACTGAAACACCCAGCATGCTTTTGATGATAAAATTCTTCGTTTGTCATATTAGTATCGTGGTCAGTTTCTGTTATTATCTCTGACGTTTGTAAATCAATACACATTTCTATAATTGGTCCATTATTTTAGCTTAAGATCTTTACCTTGTTAGTTTACCGTCAACATACTTAAAAGTTCACACGAAAATTCTCTTGGTATGTGTTTCGTCTATACAAACATTCAATGGGGTATCATGTGTTAGATTTTTTGGAAAATAATATTTGCATGCGTGATATTTATTTTATAAAAGTACAAAACATTTGATAAGATAAGTTTTTAAATAAATGAAAAGTACAAAAACTTGAGAATAAATTACATTTCGCCGAGCTTAGATATCTCGTCGAAACAAGATCCATGTTATACATTTCTGGATATCGGTGTTTACGTGGTCCCCATCCGACCTATACGGCGATTTCAGATTGTATGAAAACTCCCGTGGGTGGTCGGATAATGATGAGGGTGCAGTTTAATGTCTTGAGTCCAAAAAACCAAGACAAAATGGGTTATGTTTTCAAAATATCAACATATGACATCACATGAACACAAAAGATGAATAACTCTGGAGTTGTTGCATGAAACAAACCATTTCATATTAACCTTTCTGTATCACCCAGATTCTTTAGTGTTTGGTCGCCCCGAGCTTGATTGTTTGTTGTTGCTATCTGTTTGTCTGTTTTTTGCACTTTCGAATTCAAATGCCTATTTGTTATTTTCTTCAACGCCCTGTCTTTCACAGACAAAATCTGAATCAATACAATAATCTAGGTATAAGGGTATTATCGTTTTTTGCAACTTGTTCCTAACTAATTACAATTTCATACTAAACTTGTCTCATTAATCATTGGAAGAAAATTTATGACAGAAAAACCACCAAAAGATAAGAAGTAGTAAACCTTCTATCAGATATCTTATATTGTGATGTCTAATTACAGGATGACCCTAGTCTATAGCCAAGCAAAGATTGATGGAAATGTAAAGAGACTGGTCAAGATTACGATTAAAATCAACAAGAAATGTTTTAACAGTTTTTGTCTATTGTGTTATGTCTGGTCTTTTATAAGACTTAAAAATAGTGTCACTCACTCTGCAAAGTAAATAAAGAGTGCGATGAAGTTGTTTATTTTTTATTGTTGTTTATGTTTAGTATGTTTAGTATCTTTTTTACATAAATCCTACCCAAAATATTTTTAATGAATCCCGATGGCTAGGAATAAGATTGATGCCCGTGGCGTGAAACAACTGGAAAGATGACAACATACGGGACGATGAGGTATCGAAAATTTTGTCATCGCGAATTCGGTTATTTCAGGGAGATGAACATGAAATGGATGAAAAAAAATGAACGTTTTTAAAGTTATGATGAAGTTAAAAGTGAGATGAGAAGACATTAAACAACTGGATAGACGAGTTTTGACTGCTACTGGAAAGTGTCCTGATGTGGTAAGGTAAAGTAATTCACCCTACCGGAAGTGATCCGTTGTCACTCAAGTCGAAATATGCAGAAATGTTCTTTCTTTAACATGCGATATCAATTGTATCATCGCACATTACTTCATTCAACCACCTCTTAGGTGGACATAGTCCTTAAGTGTGACGAATTCAGTGCTGCAATGGGCTTATTCTGTTGTCATCCGCAGAACCCCACAACAAAGAATTATTATTTCATAAATGTAAAAGAAGTATCAGCACAAGAATCTGGATATTCGATCTGAAAATGTTAATGGTTCCATTTAACTGTTTGGTCATAGTCTCTTAAAAACTGCATGCATTTTTTCCGGAATTCAGGACATCGGTTATCAGAGGATATATTTTATTGTTCCCGGTGCGTCAATAGGTTGAAGAAAGACCCGTTATCAACGAGGAAACTCGTTGTAAAACGGTTGATTGTTCTTAGCCATTAGAAGAAACAAAAACTAACTATATATCAACCCAATTTTGATCAACACATATACAACAACGAAATAGAAAAAAAAATTAATAAATAAATATTACTGGAAAATAGTAGGAGGGTTAGAAGAAAATGTCTTGTGGTTAGTTCTCCAAGCAGCAATGACAGCTATTGGCCTGACCGGTGACGATAGCATTCAAACGTGTATAAAGAACAGACATATTACGAGCAAGACAATTTTCACCATAATTTGCGTCGCAACAAATCACAGATCATCACACCATTTTCCGGATATGTCCATATTACATTTACAATGGTGGCAGATCAAATATGTTTATTTTCTCTTTTTACATAACACATCCGATATTTTCTTGTTTTATTTATCTTGCGCTTGGCTAGAATTAACCTTTAAATTTGGAATTTTTATTAAAGAATAACTTATGAAAAATTAGATATCATTTCAATGCCTCAATGTAGTATGGCGATGCTTTTAGCAGCTATAGACTATTGACAGGAACGAAGACCTTACTATCTACATATGCCAAGTTACTAGAAACAGTTAACGAATGTGTCTATAAAGCGTTTAATAGTAGACAATCAACCTTTTATGGTGCAAATTTTAACGAGTTTTCCATGTTAATATTTTCATTATTTTCCACATGATAAATGTTTAGAGGGTTAGAGAACAAATAACTCCATTAAACATACAGAACAAAATAACAACAGTTATTCATCTATTTGTGCGATCTTCTAATTTATTAATTATCTAATTGAGTTTATTGTATTGTATAGAAATGGTATCAAATATCAGAAAAATAAAGCCTTGTCTGGCCATTATCCCAGGAGTTTTGTAATCAAATGAGAAATAAATAGTTATAGATGCAAATCATAATCAAGCGTATGTTAGAGAATGATTGGAAATATGTAATAAAACCCCTCTTTTAACTCCATAATGCACTTTTATGGTAGTTCATTTCAAGATGAAAATAATTGCTTTTGTTTGTTTTACTCATTTGAAGTTTGACTGTGGTTTATGGTGAGCCGATAGAACTACGCTGCATTTCAGTGCTATTATTTTTCCAATCAGCTCACAAAAGTTTTCAGCAAGATAGAGATAAGCATACATTACTACATATATGACATCTAAAGGAGCAAAACTTAATATGCCATCATATAAAAACCCACAAACACCTTAAAGCATCTAATGAAAAATATCGGCATTGTGAAGAGTTCCAATTTAACTTAATAAATATTTAGCATCATTAAAATAGTTACAATTTCCTCAAGTATTGACATACATCTGCCTCTTATATCACGCACGGGTTATCCATATAGCTGTAAGACCTTATAAAACATGATGGAACTCTGCAGAATAACATGAAAAGGTAACAAAGCACCGTCTTATTGAGTATTTGATACCAATTAAACTAGTTGTCTCGTCTTCCCAATAAATGATATTGTTTCTTTTTGCCTTTCCTTCATGGTATAAGGGCATATTTATTACGACGTAAAATTCCAATGCAAATATATAGGGAAACCTTTTTTGCAATATATATTTTACCACGACCAGCGAAAAAGACTACTAAAGGTTATAAGAACATGACCTATATATAATATTACCTATATAATCTTACATAAATGTCTAGAAGGACTAAATAACCTGTTGGGTTTCTAATTATTTTCAAAGTAAATATTTCAGTTTTTCATGGTATTCCGCGAGTCTGAAATCAACTCATCAGATCTAAAAAAAAAGAATACAATATTTTGTTTTGGTATTGTTGTTCATTCAATGTCGTAATGGTCTATTCTACCTTTAGCGAGTTGTGGAATAACGGCTTTGAAGCAGTAATTCACCATATAGATATCGTGTCTTTCTGGCACATATTCCATATTCTTTCGTATTTAATATTATTTCAGAGTTTGGCTTTAGTGCCGTGTGGAGGTCGTAGAAAGCTTCCCCGTGCTTCAGTTGTATGCTCTTATATATTTTCGATTACTGGAATGTGTGTTGGAAAGACACAGTTTACATATTTCCAAAATTTGACAACGTTTGGCTATTTCTTTAAAAAGTGATAAATTTATTTGTTTGGTCATTGTTGTAATATTTTTTGGCTTCTGTTATTGATTTATCAAATCTTATATACTACCGGTTTTCCAAAGTTTTTACTCCTAGCGTGTCTGATGAAGGTTAATCCAGAAAAGCGCTTCACACGCAGC
Source organism: Arcuatula senhousia (assembly GCA_963971305.1). Taxonomy (NCBI): domain Eukaryota; kingdom Metazoa; phylum Mollusca; class Bivalvia; order Mytilida; family Mytilidae; genus Arcuatula; species Arcuatula senhousia. Next base: position 62,259,028 of record OZ020305.1, on the reverse strand, counting down.
GAAATTTTGAATTGTACATTCAATATGTGGATCGTGTCTTTCTGGCACATATTCCATATTCTTTCGTATTTAATATGATGACAGAACATTCCTTTTCATAAAAAAAACAAAAGAATTTAAATATAGGCAAGTGCCAGAAGTCATTTTTAAAATTATTTTAGGCGTGCGTTTTTTACAGTAGTCTTGGTTAAAAGTCAAATTCGTAAAACATGGTGGATTGGCATTTTTCGGCGAAATGTCTCCAATTATAAGGAAAAACCATATTTGTCCGTTTGTTGCTTTTGTTATTGTTGTTGATGTTGGTTTTTTGTTTGTTTTGATGTATGACACAAACAAACGTTCTAAATAGGAGACTAATGTCCAACAAAAGCTGAATCTATAAAACTTATGCAAATAACAAGAAAATAATCGTATTGTTTATTCAAACTATGAGGAACGGTTCATAAGTAAACGATAGTTTGACTTTTGAGTTTATACTTCGTATAATGACGTAATGGCCTCATAGTTGTAATCGGTATACAAACACACTAAAGAAAACAAGAGCACACTTTTTCTCAAAAGAACCACGCTGACCCACGGTTTGTCAATATTTACTATTTGTGTCAACCATTATTTTCGATATACAATAACTTAAGCTGGCGGTTAAAATCCCTAGGTCGAATCTGAAAAACGGAAATAAGCAATGAAAAGCTGGAGCTGCATAGAACTCAAAATCCACGTGTACATGTACTGCTTTATAAAATCCCTCACTTGCGGGTCCAAGGTGGAGAATACGTAGACCTGCAGCAGACCGCTAGCGTGCAGTAAAAGTAGACATAAGAGCGCCCAGTATCCCGATAAAGAGTTGGGTCTCTTTTCCCACACACAAAAAATTGGATTTATGCTTAAGGTAGTTGACTTGGTGATCCTGTCATTTTACTTGTGTAGAATACCAGAATATCAAAAACGGTTATAAATCGGTTAATTTGATTATGCTGTATATCGACATTTCAAGGAGTGACCTGTCATCAGCAGCAAATTTGAATCAAAACAAAAGAAGATCAAAACCCAAAAATATTGATATTGAACATAAAGAACTCTAAACCAAAAAGTTCCAACGGGGAAGCCAAATCCAGCACCGAAGATATCGACCATGTGTAGTATAAGGTTTTAAACAATTTTGAATTTAACAATCGGAAATTTCAATGATAAAAAATATTAGAAATTTATTGGTAAATTCGTATCAGACAAGTCTGACAACCAGGCTTATGATTACCCTCGTGGGCCTTTGGTCCACCGGAACCTCTGAGTGCAAACTATAGTTGTGCACTGCGAGGAAAAAAATGCAATTTTCTGTAACAGCAGAACCCGTACGATCAACTGCTTTGGAATGCTCGACGCTCTTTCTTTTCTTGTGGCACTTAAACTTGTTCCCCGCTTGACCTTGTAATCCCCTCACCATCAATTCACAGTTTTCATGTTCATCTCCCTGTTGAACCGAATTTGCACTGCTTGTGAGTAAACAATGTCATAGTCTATTATTATGATTGAATTATGAAGCTTACCAATAATCAGTAATTTCGCATAATGATTTCGTTGAAAATATTAAAGATCTTAGATCTATTGTGTTCTATATTTCTTGATTCGGAATTTCAAAATACTAATGACAAAATTAACAAAGAATGTGGGATGCTTTCATTGTGGCGTCAGTGCATTTAGGCTGAATATTTAATTTTTGGCACTTAAGTGTGCGTGGTAATTATTTCAAAAAGTCTTTATATAATTATTTGATAGAGCTCAGCGGCCTTATAATAAGATAAAGCTCAAGGGAAAAAAACCCGCTTCATATAGATTAACTAATTGACAAGTTATTTTTAAAAATTCCTTTCAACTTATCAATTCTATTCTTTCTTTTTTGCAGATACCATGTAAAAGTAGTACCATTGAAAATGCTAAGCTGATTAGCCAAGCACATTGCAGTTTTTTTTTAAGAGCATCCTTGGAATATGACAGATAGCTTCCGGTCACAGCATTATGAAATTGATTTAATAGCATGTAATGATTTCAACTTCTTTTTGTCTTATTTGTAATCTCCTTGAAGTGGTTAAAGTTTTGTTATCTAGAGAACAATGGAGAAGTTGGACGACTTTATTATTGATTATCAGAGACACATTGAACTTGCGCATGCTTTTGGTTTTAAAAAACTGGGTTTCAGCGGCTAATTTTATAAACAGTTTTTTGTAAATTGCCATATTGAACCTATATTGAGAACTTTTGTCTAGCTGAAGCTCACTCGAGACCACTACAAGGTTAGCATATTTCTCTGTTGATTAAGATGCATATATAGAATTTGCATTTAAACAGGTATATTTGACCGATCTTTCAATACTTGAACTGAAAGTCATGGGCTTAAAGCATTGATTGTTATTGTACAGGGGAGGTGTTCTCGAAAGTATCCTAAAATTTGTCTAAAGATGCGTCTCAAGTTAAATTTTGGGACCGATTTTGGACCATCTTAAGGTCATCCTAGTCTGTTTCATAGACGCGTCTTTTGATATGACGTCTACATATACATTTATAAATTTTTTTAACTAAATTATATAATAATTTTTTTAAAGAATATTTTCTTCTGTAAGGGCACCAAGGGGGTTATAATTTCCATGTATAAAAATGAAAAACCATTGTTTCATAAGTTACAGTTTTTCATTCAAAAATAATTCAAAATTTAAAATCATGCATGATATCTTGAAGACAAGTTTATCGATGATTAAATTTCATTTAGTGAACACATGTACAAAATGTTGTGAGTTATAGTGTATTAAATATGTTAAATTTAAAATAGGATTGTTTATAGTCTTCAAATTAAGCATCTTATAAATTATATAACCAAGCTTAAGCTAGGACAGCTTTGAGAACACGGCTTAAGACTATGAAGGGTCTTATGATGGTTTATAGACGCCTCTTCATCAAAAGATAGCTTCGAGGAAATCACACTTGGGCTTTTGTATTTCACTTATTCAAAAAAGAATAAACCAAAATAAATAATCTTAAGGTTAGTGAGGACACCGGACCCCAAAAATAATGGTTAACCCAAAAGTGCTACATTTTGGATTTATTGATATTTCGTATATACTCGTTCTTGTTTGTATATATTAGACCCCCTTTCAATGCTTTACAACACCCCCCCCCCCCAAAAAAAAAATAATTAAAATGGGGACCACCAGTTAAAATTTTTGTCTTCATTTCATTTTTTTTCATTTGTCGATCACCCTTGTTTAACTCGAAAATTGTATTTAGTAAATGAAATTTATTGGAATTAATGCCTTTTGGATTAAGTTTTATTTTATGAAAATTATTTAGGCATAAGTAAAGTACATTTTATGACATGATTTGCTCTTTTTTGTAAAGGTATGGTCACATGACATGTAAAGGTATGGTCACATGACTACAGTCCTCCTAAACCTTACCAGACGTCTTAGGACCTTACATCTCCAATGAGTGGGTTGCGACAATAAAGACAATTTGAAGTGAACCACAAAAAAGATATAGCGTATGAATAATATCCAAATGTCTAAAATCGCAAGGTTTAATCTATCTGTCTAGAGTTAGCGTTGTTAATTGATACTCAGTTGTTTTTGTTTAGTTCGGACTTTGACATACGGATGTCCCATTGGTACCTCTGCTTCTTTTTAAACAAGGCAGTGTCAGAAAATAATATATAAGCAAGAAGTGCCGATGGGGCATTTCGAATGTATGGAATCCAAGCAGGCGAAAACATCAGTTGAAAAAAATATATCAAACAAAAAGAATACAGCAAAAAAAAATGTTATCAGTCAAGGATACATCCTATCCCTATATTCATGATTATACATTTGTTGACTTTGATAGAGGTAAATACCAGGTTTTATCAATCCGAAGAAAATTATATTCACTGAGCCAACGCCAAGGTGGATATTATTTTTTAGGGTTGATAGAGAGCACAGCTCGTAGCGGAGAGATCTAAATTCTTTCATTTTACTAAAAACAGTATTTGTACACAAATATAAAGACTCATGCTGATAAATTAAGGTCACAAGTTCACCTAATGACGTCACAGTCAACGACATAAAAGTGATAGATATATTCTATTTTTAGCGGCTCAAAATTCAAAACTTTTTATCAGTCTATTTTTAACTACTCTGATGTTACCATTGCCTCTGCATAAGTCTTTCCACGATATGCTAATGGAGTTAAATTTTATAGTCCTTGTTTATTTTGACCGCTTAATTCAGGCAAAATGCAATTTTTAATCTTCACAGGTTCTATAAAAGTCTACTTCATATCGTGTTGTCATTAAACATGCATGAAAAATAATGGAAACTTTAGGGGTGCTATACTTTACTTCTCAGATATAATTTCATTATTGTAAGGTTATATCTTTTTATGTGGTTGTCACTTAACACAGAAACATAAAAATACGTTACTCTATTAGATTCTAGTCAACATTTGATTACGGAACACTTAATTTCCAGATATTACCTCACAAACACAATTACGGACCACATAAAAATGTTTTTGATGGAAACGTTATTGCTTGGTATTATGTTAACATGGACGAGGACGTCTTGTTTTAGGTTTATGACGTTGTATTGGTCACTTAAGACTAACGCTAAGTGTTATGCCATTGTAAGAAGACAAATCTACCGATCGATTGCCAACAAATCGTTCTTATGTCAGTCATTCACGACTAAGATAGAACTTGTCAGCAGAAAGTAAACAGAAAGTGGCAGAAATACAAATAGTGGAACACTTTAAACAAATGTAAAAAAATTAATAAAGTTGGATAATTTGTCTTCTTTTTTCAGTCGATCTAATTTTTACATCTGAATAGATGACCTTCAATTGTTTTATTGGTTAGCATCTTAAACTGGGTCAAAGAAAGCTTCGATTTTATTTCTAATATTGGTTTAATTGTTCAAACCAATTATTTACAGCTTAGAAATAGAATGAAGACTAAACTTAACCTTATATGGGATCAATGACAGATGAATTACAGACAAAATTTCCATTGTAGAGATGTCTAGAACAGCTAAATGATCGGGATTTTAAGCTGTCGACATGATCTGAATTTCATGCTACAAGAAAGCGTACAAAGGCGACATTGTTTAAAGTTTTAACTTGAGTTTTTGTTTTAATATTATTTAATCAGTTGTCATTTTTTCTTCAAGTTCTTGTCTAATTTTTATTTTGTTTAACAGAACGTCTTATTGCATCACCTCGACCCACTTTTTTTATATGAAAAAACCCACATTCTTGCATTTTATATAAAAGAAATCAAGTGTTATAGGTAACGTGCAATTAATTCCATTCATTTGTAAAATGTTTTTTTATTAATCTTTATGTATAATAAATACATAAAGTATATGAAACACCATTTATTCTACTCTTGAAGACTCATTCTAGGCATAGACTTCATTGTTTCGTGATATAATACATGATTGCCTATTATTTTGATGTCTCAGACAAAAGCCTTCATATCAAAGAGCACTGATGATTATATAATAAGAAGAAATCTCATCCTCATACCGTTTCGCTTCATCCATAGCAACAATTGTGACATATTTATGGAATTTAATTCAGGCCTATGCATATATCTACATTGTGTCTGCTTTTTAATACGCTTATCTTGTGGTCTTTTCAAGATCTTCATTTCATTTTTACTTAACTTATTGCATATAGTATATCCGCAGCAGATAAGAAGATGATTGCTATATCTAAATCAGCATTCCAGGAATCTGCTTAGTCCTTTTTCAACAGATTTTGTAAAAGAAATACATGTAAAGACAAAAACTTTGATACTTACTGAGACGAGTATTAAAAGTCTTGTATGAAATACAAATAGCAAACACAGGGTTATGTTGGGTACAAATATCTGGTATAGTCGATTATACTAAGACTTACTTTGTCATCAATGAGTCTAAGAAAAAATGAATAACAGGAGATCAAATTATTGACATGCTCAATTTTCTGATCGACAACATATTTGTTCAGGTTGGTGGACGTGTTTTTCAGCAAACGATAGGCATTCCAATGGGCACTAGTTGTGCATCTTTGCTTGCTATTTTTTTCTTTGTTCATATGAAGCAGACTTCTTACAATCTCTTCTAGACAAAAAAAAGATCGTAGACTAGCTCTCTCTTTTAACCTCACGTTCCGTTATATTGATGGTGTACTTTCATTGAACAATTCTCGATTTGGTGACTTTCTCAAATTCATATATTCTCAGGAACTTGAGATAAGAAAGCAACGGGTTCTAGGAAGTCTGCTAAATATTTAGATCTACATCTCGAAATAGCCTTTCAATGAAAACTTTTAACAATGAATACGTGATGACTTCAACTTTTCAACTTTCCCTTCCTGTGTAGCAACATTCCGTCCGCTCCAGTTTAATACAAAATACAAAAATATTGATTCGTTATTCCAGAGCTTGCGGGAGTAAGATCGCTTTCCTTGGCAGAGTGTCACGTTTGCTGTCTTCACTCAAGAAATTTTACGGTAAACACCATGCACTCGTAGACAAGTATGGGATTTCTATCTCTCAGATGAGTGCAGATGTTGGTTTGTCGTAGAATTTTGTTTAATATTCCTTTACCGGACTTACTCCGTTGAGTCTTTTATCGGATCTTTACCCACACTTAATTGATCGTTGGCGACGTGATGGTCGTTTTATAATAAGTAGGAACTGCTTAACGTTACGGAGCACCTGCGACTTGGTTCGTGTTGTTGTAGATGTTTTGTATTTTGGGGTTTGTTTTCATGTGTTTTCATATGTCTGGCGATTCTATCTTGGTCTTTACAGACTTACCATATTCGAATACCCAACTGGTACTTATTTGCTTCTGTTAAAGATGAAGGACATAAAAAATCTTGATTGCTGTTTTGCCCAAGGACATTGAAACTTACTTTATTTAAGTTTTGTCATACTTCTTTCAGTTATTTGATTTCACTTGGTTATTTGTTTTTACTTCGCTCAAATGAAAAAAAAAATGAAACCTTAAAAGTTCATTTTCAAATTCATTCAAATGGACTGCCATGTACTTCCTGCATAGGTAAGCTGTTTGGTGCAATTGCTTTACCTTAGACACTAAACATAAAAAAGAATAGAATTGTGTACATAAACTTCGACAAAACTAAGCGCTATTTGCTGGTTTTAAATATTGAAAAGGCATGCGATATTTAGGTTTTACTGAAACACACATGGCAGCACACACTTAATAGTTTGATGTACTTGATCAATATTTTATTTCCCATTAGTTCTTATATTTTATAATCAAACTGGTTTTGATACTTTAATTTAGAATTTTATATTTGAGAATGATCAGAATACAAAAAACTTTTGACTCGTTCAATGAATTATGCAGGTGCTTGTCAGATTTTGATACTCATGTGCACCATGCAGGTGTTGGGAGGGGTAAATGCAGAACAGATTGCTCTTGTACTGAAGACCAAACAGTAGATTTGTTAAAACATATTTATGATGATTTAGACTTCCATGCAAAAATAATTTGTTATACAAGATTTTTCTCCGCTTTTTTTCACGCTCTAATGCATGTTAGTTCTTGTATGTATATATGTCTAGTCTAGTAACCGTTTTCCTCTCAGTATTCCCCTTTTTAAGTATAGCTTTGTTATTCACTATTTGCTTTACTCCCAAACACGACAAATTCGAAAAAATCAGGGATATGAACATGAAAGGGGTGATTAAATGAACATGACATGATGATGATATGGAAGAAATGGGAACACAAGGCCAATCGAAGTTTTGACTGCCACTAGAAAAAAAGGAATGTATTGGATCGGACAAATCAGCCTCCTGCATGTGGATTGGACAATTTAGCCTCCTGCATGTGGATCGGACAATTTAGCCTCCTGCATGTTGATCCTATGGGCTCTACTCTTGACACTCTTATCACATTCTGCAGCGAGGTTCTTTAATGTACGAGTAACGTGAAATTTTTTCAAACACGATGCACCACTGGTGTTCGTGGTCAGATTTTCCGCATGATATATATAGCTTGACGACCTTGGCATTCATCATAATGATAGGACTGCTTAATCAACCAACTGAGGCACGATTCCCAATTAATACCAGGGTTCTTGGCCCTCTTAGTGACAAGTTAAGTGACAAGTTTAGTGCGGCTGCGAGCCTAACTGCCAGTCGGAACCCACACGTTTTTTAGGAGCATAGACATACAAGTTGGTATTGCATTTTCAATAGAGGAAGAAAACACCGATTCTTTGGACTTCAGATTACCTTATAAACATTACATATTGGTCAGCTACTTTCTCTAGTAACCAGAAATAACAGTTGAACCATGGAGTTATTGTGTCTTTAGATCTAAAATAAAATAACTCCATTGTTTGACCGATTATCTTTAACCTTGTCCGAAACATTGATCCTGCTCAATATAGGATTATCATGGGGATGCACATAAAAACAAAAACTTTAATAATTTGAAAGAGGTGATAATTGATACAATTTATTGTAAGACGTTTATGAACAGTTATGTTTTGATTTCTTGCATTAACCGTACAGTAATTATCTCTGAAGAGATGAACGACCTTAGAAGAAAATTGTTTTCCACTGAAATACTACTCAACGAGGTTAAACAGAGAAAAAAAAGCACATTGCTGTAAACTCAATCTTTTTTCTAATAAATGAGGGCATTCCTGACCGATTTCTATATAAAGAGATTTCTGATTCATCATATCTAGTAAATTAAAGCAAGAGTTTACAAGAAATAACAGAAGAATGCTTAATGTTATAAAAAGGAAAAATACCATTACACTTGCCCTGATGAACGAGCGTTTATAAGTTATTAAGAGTAATTGTATAAAATACCAATTCCATTTTTGAATGAATATATTTCCTCTCCAGTACAAAAGGAAATTGATGTTTTCACATCAAGAAATGTCTTCATATGTACAAGCATGTTGTTGTGATTGCTGTAACTTCAAGGTCGCTACCTCCAGTCATCAGCATACTACAAGAACCGTCTAATTAGCACTGTCCGAGCCAGTCACGTCATGGCCTCTAATCATTTACACCTTACTCTTATTGAGTATTGACAGAGCCGTGTTATTATGATGAGAAAACTCATCAGATATTGTCTCAGATCATTAGGAAAAACTGACGTTAAATTTTTGTTTTCTACATGAGTTTTATCGACTAGAATATAGGTTTGTAATAACTATTCTAGCTGATCTTGTCATTGTGATAAACAATTTTTCAGTTCATAACATGACTTGTTTTGTACTAATGAGTTCTTTACAATTTGTCACTATCCATTCATCGCTCTGTCTTGTATCATGAAAGACCTAAGGCAGCTATTTTTCTACTCTTTCACTACTCTATAATTCAGTTTTCTTCCAATCTTTAATTGTCAGTTCAACGATGTATTGAAGCCATCCTTACCTCTATGCACTAAATGCAACCACCTTCATAAAGTTTCACAAATAATGTACTTATCTATCAAAATACTAAGTGACCGGACCTTGATGTAGTAAGCTAGTGAATTGCATGCAATCTTCGTTTCTTATGAGTAGTGTTTTTTCTCTTACTAAAACTATCCATGAAACACTTTCAGATCCAACTTCCTGACAAACGAAGTAATTTACCAATATCTTACGGACCATCTGTAGAATCAATGACTTGGTCCGAGTGGATAAGTGCAGTGTGATTTGTCACTATCTATCGACACACAGTTATCAATTTAGTAAATTACCAGGACTGGTTAATTGTCTTTGAGTTCAGTAAATGCAACGCTGTCGTTATCATTTTATCTCTGAATAGACTCGCCATGACGTTCCCGGAATATGAATCCTATGACATTCATTCTTGCAATATTAGGTACAATCTTTTAATTATCTAAAGTGCAAAACGATATTTAGCGACGTTTTTAAGTACTAAATGTGTTAAGACGTGTGCTTCCTGTTCATCGTAAAAATGAACATGTAAAGTAAATATGCAAGTTGCTTAAGGACAAAATGATAAGGGAAACATTTCACATGTGTCAGTTCGATGTTGTTTCTACGTGTGCCATGTATTGAAATGCATCACCACCCAAATAAAACTTCATGTCGCTTTGTTTCCACCCTACCCTCATATTTCATTAATCATCATCATTTCATGCTCATTTTATCATCCTTTTCATGTTCATCGCCCTTAAATAACCTATAGCGTTACAAGGGCGTAAAACACCAACTCACTCACTCACTCACTTTATCACCAGATCTATGAAACCTATTGTTTTGGACACACTTTGAAAAAATGCATTAAACGTGGCCTTTTTTCTTTTCACCAAAACGAAATATATAAAATAATGAAATGATTAATATACCTACACATTCTCATTCTATTCAATTTTATAAAATGTGAAGATAAAAACATAGAGACTTTAAAAGTTCACTTCCTGGAGCCTGTCTAGAGCATCGACACCTTTGTGTTGACTGATGGGTATTAATAGTCGTGACTATAGGGGAATGCCCCTGTGCATCGACTATTACCAATTAAGACTCGCTATGTGCCATTGGTCGTCCAGCCCATGACACACCACCGCCAGTGTTAGCTGCTCCAGAGTATCCTTTGTTGTCGCTGGAACAGTGCCCGTCTTGCACCACGGGGAGGTACTGGTCGGAATTTGCAAGACTAATATTGTGTTGAATACATCATAGCTATAAATTACCCGTTTAAATTTCGAAATTGTCAAAACCCTAAGTTTCTCCCTTGCCCAGACAAAGGTTGATCTTAGTCATATTTTGGTTTCCAGTTTGGAAATTTTGTTGTTGTCTGGAACTTTGTTGTAATTTGTAGTACTGTATAACATAATATGTATTGTGCTTGCAATGAAGTCAGATTTGTAAGTGTTACATGCTTTTAATATCAGTTTAAATCTCGTTGTCGTCGTATCAACTATTCCTTACAGCTTTGCCTTTTGAATACACCAAAGACAAATGTTTATAATCTATATGCATACAAATGTTGCATGAATTGTGACATTTTTTATTTTCGATTCCTTAAACTGAAGGTATGTAAGACTAATATCATTTCATCAGTTCATGCCATGATTGCATATTTCATTTTTTCACTATATCTAGAACATTATAGATTTGCCAGAAGCTCATGTCTTTGACATCAACTATGTAGAATTTTGTGGTAAAAAAATAAGCCTGGTAATGACTCAAGGAATTTATCATGACGAAAAATATATGATTTTAACTTTGTGAATTGTATTATTTTTAACTCATTATTACAGGCAGTCATTAACCTGTATTTGACATTACTATGTTAAAATTGTTTGTTATTAGTCATTAACCGGTATTTGACATTACTATGTTAAAATTGTTTGTTATTAGTCATTAACCTGTATTTGACATTACTATGTTAAAATTGTTTGTTATTAGTCATTAACCTGTATTTGACATTACTATGTTAAAATTGTTTGTTATTAGTCATTAACCTGTATTTGACATTACTATGTTAAAATTGTTTGTTATTAGTCATTAACCTGTATGTGACATTACTATGTTAAAATTGTTTGTTATTAGTCATTAACCTGTATTTGACATTACTATGTTAATATTGTTTGTTATTAGTCATTAACCTGTATTTGACATTACTATGTTAACATTGTTTGTTATTTGTCATTAACCGGTATTTGACATTACTATGTTAAAATTGTTTGTTATTAGTCATTAACCTGTATTTGACATTACTATGTTAAAATTGTTTGTTATTAGTCATTAACCTGTATTTGACATTACTATGTTAAAATTGTTTGTTATTAGTCATTAACCTGTATTTGACATTACTATGTTAACATTGTTTGTTATAAGGTGTTACAAAGTAGGAACATGCAAATTTAATTTAAAATCAAAAGGTGTTCATATTTTGTAGACCATGGCCAGTTTATTATTTAGAAATGTCCATAGGTAGGTCTGCTCTGAATTGCCCTAGCTCTGCCTTTAGATGGTCATTAAGGCTGACTCCACCAGGAAAGCAGACCGTGTTTCGTTTTAGACCTTATAAGTTAATGTCAGAGTTACAGCTTCAAAAATATGTAACCATTTAGTGCATTGATGTTTTTTTATTTATTGCAAGGGTAAAAAACTTTATTTTGATTCAGTAGCTGTACAATGAATATATGCACATTTTATTCAATTTGTTTGGTTCTCTTTTGGGGTAACAGTTTCAGATTAGTAGGTTTTAAAAATGCATATATTGCTGTCTATTTTTATTTATTGAAAACAAAATAATGAAGAAGCTATATTTTCAACACAAATTTCTAACTATAAAGATCAAAGCATGTCAGGAACGTCGCGCTACACAACGCATTGTAATTTGCCGTAATTTTGTATTGTCGACGTCGACGTTTCTTATGACGTCGGCGTGGGCGGAAGTAGATTATTGTTATTAAATGGTTGAACGAACGATAGTGGTGTCTCTACGATAGAACCAACATAAAACCCCTTCTGTACATGGTGCCAGTGCCGCCGCTGAGATGGAGACGAATTTGAAATCGAAACGAGCCGCTCATAAAGGAGGAGTGACGAAGCTTTTGACGAAGTTCGCGGAACTAAGAGAAAGAAACGAAGTCAGAGTCTTTGAATACAGAGCCTTGGAGGATGCCTTCGTGAAAAAACAAGACTTACTTGTGAAACTAAATCAGGAAATATTTGATTCGTTACCGGAGGAAGAAATGCTGCCAGAGATCGAATACATAGATGAATATATGTTAGATTTAGATTGCAAAATTAGAGAAATTAAAGAACACATATCTTTGCTAAACAAAACCACAAAAGATCAAAGTGAGACAACGACACGACAACTAAATCCACAAGCATCAAGCTTTAGTCCAGAAGTAAATTTTAGCAACATAAATACTTGCGCAAATAAATGCAAGTTTGATTCAAACGTCCCGTATTAGTCCAGAAATGCACACAAATAGGATCGTACATGTAGCTAACGAAACACACAGACCGACAGTCCCGAGATTGAATAATCACAAACTTCCGAGATTAGACTTGCCGTACTTTAATGGTGACATATTGAAATGGCAGACTTTTTGGGACAGTTATGAATCATCCATACATTTGAACGATACATTGACACCGATACAGAAATTTACATATCTCAATGCCCAACTTCGGGGACCAGCCGCTGAAGCAATAGAGGGATTTGCGTTAACAAATGATAACTACGAAACAGCTATAAATCTACTGAAGAAACGCTATGGCCAAACTAGCACACTTATCCATTCGTACATGAAAGCCATGATGAATTTACCAGTCCCGTCGAATAACCTGTTTAGTTTGCGTAAATACGGAGATAAGCTAGAAAGCTACGTAAGAGGCTTAGAGTCGTTAGGTGAACGCCAAGAGATGTATGGTTCGCTGTTGGTACCCGTTATTATTGACAAGCTACCGTATGAAATTCGGCAAACGATTATCAGAGAGCACGGACGAGAGAACCTTACGCTTGAAAAGCTGAGAGATTCAATTTCGCGTGAAATTGAAATCATGGAAACGAGCCAAAATGATGATACGCATCAAGACTACACACCTACGTGTACTTTTTTAGCCGGAGCTTAATCACAGAAACGTTACGGGAATTCTACGAAGAGCGAAAACCGGGTGATTACTGAAAAGCCTTGCGTATTTTGTAAAGAAATACACGCACCAATCAACTGTAAACGTGTAACAGATACCAAAGAGCGTATGGAAATCGTAAAACGTGAAAACCTATGCTTTAACTGCCTCGGAGCTCATCATGTAAATGAATGTCCGTCGAAACATGTTTGTCGCACATGTGGTAAGAAACACCACTCAAGTCTATGTCGTGGAAAACAGAGTAAGCCACGATCAGAAAACCCAAAGGAGAACGAAAAGCGGAACAATTCGAGACAAAACGCAACTCAGAATGGATCGAGCCATGTCAATGTTAACTTGGTAAATGATACGGCAAACGAAGCTGAAACCAACGTTATGCATTCTGCAACGAAATTTCGATCAGGCGTAGTACTTAAAACTGCAATCGCACCCGTTTGGTCAAATGTGAAAGGAATGGATGCTAACATCTTATTTGATGAAGGTGCTCAACGTTCGTTTGTAAGCGAAACACTAGCTAAGAAACTTCAACTCAATGTAGAAACTACGGAAGTCATACAGTTGTCAACTTTTGGGAAAAAGAATGCAAGTAACGTAAGGCACTTAGGAAAGACAACAATAATGATTGAAACTGAGAACAAAAGCCGCATCCCTATTGAACTTCTGATCGTACCAACAATCGCATTTCCGCTTCAAAATCACATTAAGCATGTGAACCGGAACAGCAGCTATCTAAGAGGACTTCATTTAGCTCACCCCGTTACCGATCCCGAATACGATAGATTTGAAATCGAAATACTTATCGGAGCTGACTACTATTGGCAGTTCATAAAGGATCATGTTGTACGTGGAGACGGACCAGTTGCTGTAAAATCGAAGCTTTGTTATCTATTATCCGGTCCGTTAATGGAGTCTAAACAGAGCAGTTCCACAGTTACAGGAATACACAATATGTTTATAGGAGACACAAAACCGGAATTTGATATCGAAAATTTCTGGAAGCTTGAATCTATCGGGATAGATTCTTCTGAAGTCGAGACTACAAAAGACGATTTCCTCAAACGCTACCAAGATACATCGATTGAATTTCGAGATAATCGGTACGTAGCCAAACTTCCTTGGAAACCAAACCACGATGAATTACAATCGAACTTGTTAGTTACGAAAAGAAGGACCGAGAATGTAATCAGGAGATTAAGTCAAGATCCAGTGATGTTGGAGAAGTACAATAAAATCATAATTGACCAAGAACGACGAGGATTTATTGAGTCCGTTAATGAGAGTAAACCGACAACCAATACGGTGCACTATATACCACACCACCCAGTGATGAAGGAATCGAGCACTACACCCATACGAGTAGTATACGATTGTAGTTTCAAGCCATCGAAAAACCATCCGAGTTTGAACAATTGTCTTTCTGATGAACCACCACAATTGAATGATTTAGTCGACATTATGGTTAGATTTCGCCGACACCGAGTTGCCATAGCAACAGACATAGAGAAAGCATTTTTGCATGTTGGATTGCACGAGGATGATAGAGATGCGACAAGATTCTTTTGGATCAGTGACATCAAGGACCCCGAGGGTCAATTGAAGACATATAGGTTTAAATCTGTGCTATTCGGAGCAACCTGCTCACCGTTTATACTCAGTGCAACACTTCTGAAACATTTGCAGTCGAACAAATCAGAACTATCTGAAACACTAGAGAGAGATCTTTACGTTGATAACATCATGTCTAGCGTAAAAACGGAAACGGAAGCCGTCAATTATTTCACAGAATTAAGGAAAATGATGTCGAAAGCCGGATTTAACTTGAGATCGTGGTCGTCAAACAACGAAAAGGTCCGCAAATTAGCCGAAAGTCAAGGTGTATTGGACAAAGACGAAAACACGAAGATTTTAGGAATGCTTTGGGATGCAGAAAAGGATGAAGTTCGATATCCGAAACGAGAAATCTTACTGACAGAAGACATGGTTACAAAGCGCGAGATCTTACGGCACTCGTCAAGGATATACGACCCGTTAGGGATGTTAACCCCAGTTACAGTACAAGCTAAATTACTTCTTCAGGATCTTTGGAAGAGTAAATTACAATGGGACGAGCCATTACCGAGAGATGTCAGTGATAAATGGATAGAAATAGCGAAAGATATTGAACAAGCAACAACTATGAAAATTTCGAGAAGTTATTTTTCGGAAGAGTCAACCGAAAAGGTCACAACCTTGCACGTTTTCGTTGATGCCAGCGTTAAGGCGTATGGTGCAGTAGCGTATATCTGCAACGGACAAGCAACATCATTCGTTTTAGCAAAGAATCGGGTAGCACCTGCTAAAGCCTTAACATTACCACAATTAGAATTGATGGCAGCAGTTTTAGGAGCACGTCTTACTAACCGTTTACTAGTGTCGTTTGGATTACAGGAAGCCAAATAGTACTACACTGGATCAAAAGCACTAAACCGTTAAAACGCTTTATCGCAAACAGAATCCGAGAAATACACGATCTGATCCCTACTTGTAAATAGAGATATTGTCCAACAGCGGAAAACCCAGCAGATTTGTTGACTCGAGGAATTCCAAATACACAACTCATGTCGAATCGCTTGTGGTTGAGAGGACCTACATTTTTAGCCGATCCATCGATCGTTATACTAGATGATAAATGTATTGATCCCTGCGTATCACTGCTGGTCGAGGAAAACGAAGAAAACGATTTAGAACCGACTACCGTCGAATCGAAACCGGGAATACACAAAATTGTGGACATACAACGATTTAGATCGTATAATCATCTTCTTCGCGTGTCAGCGTATATTTTACGATTTATAGATAATTGTAAAAGCGAGGGACAATCGAGAAAATACGGACCACTGGAAAGTACCGAGATAACGAATTCGTCAATTATATGGATTAGAAATTGCTAAGAGAATGCATTTAGCGATGAAATAGACGCATTAAGATCACCGAACGTTAGAAAGCAGAATTTTCCACGTATAGTACAGTTGCGCTTATTTCTGGACGAGGAAAACCTGTTAAGATGTGAAGGACGGATTCACAATGCGCCACTACCGAATTCTACTAAGTTCCCGTATCTTCTACCGTCAAATCATAGACTGTCCGAGTTGATCGTTATAGACGCTCATCACCGATCGTTGCATTCGGGAGTAAATGCTGGATATATTGGATTCCCGCCATTCGCCAGATAGTGAGAAAAATTCAGCGTAAATGTGTTACCTGTCGTAAAATAATGGGAATACCGTATCCTCAAACAGAAACCGCACCGTTACCGAAAATGAGACTTCAAGATGCGCCACCCTTCACCGCAACAGGAGTGGATTTCACAGGAGCGCTAAACATAAGAAATTGTGACAAAACCATATCTAAAGCATATATTTGCTTATTCACATGTGCCGCCACGAGGGTTATTCATTTAGAAGTCGTTACAAATTTATCGGAAGAGACGTTTTTGCAAGCCTTTTAACATAGGCGTAGCACCCCCAAAATTAGTGGTACGGTTTTGTGAGTGGACAGATAGGGACACGAAGTGTCCCTTCACCCCGCAAAGCGGGGTGGTCTTCTCGGCGGGGGTCTGGGGGCCGCTCAAGGCCCCCATGAGCTCTGAGGGTAAATCGTGCAAAATCCTGCATCCTGTGCGTTTCCTGACACTAAAAGTGATTGAATCAAAATGCCATTTTTTTTACCAGACCAGTGGAAAACCGGCATATTTTTTTTAGATTATGAACGACTTTTTTCGAGTCATTAGTTTAAAGGTTTATATTAAAGGTTTAACTTCGGTTTTGGCCGAAAGAACAAAAAGTGTAGAAAAAGATCAATAAAAGTTAATAAAAACAACATACATGTAGTACCTTTGTTCGCTCCAATCATATAGACGATAATGAGATGTGGAATAAGTGTACGCGACACAAACTACATAAAGAAACGACAATTTATGAAAAATCAAAATGGAAAACAGCCAGCAGTCTTCGGCATGACCAGAGGTCGCTGCTTGCCGTCTTTCATTGGCCCAAAACAAAACAAAAAACAATACACAAGATTCAATACCAATCCACAAATTATCAACGAAAGACCCATTACTGGCTATAGAACAATGAACGCTTAGGATAGACACATATAAAATGTGGCGGGGTTAAACTAGTTTTTTGGGCCCAACCACTAAAATATAATATTCCAGCTTATCAAATACGATGCATTTATCTCTCTATACAAGAAAGTTAAATTCTGTGTGAGGGACGGATAGACAGATTGGAACAGATAGACAGAGTGTTCCAGAAGGTTGTTTTGGAGTAAGAGAGACATTTTGCTTTCGCGGTCACTATAGGTATCTTTTTCGGCTGAACAAGAGTGACACATTAAAAATCTGTATAAGTATTTATTATACGCTTTAAATGATTAATCTCGTTACTCGAATTCCCAAATATATTCATCCTGTGTTCTTTAAATGCAAATTTGTTTGCAACACGTTTGAAATCTAAATTGTCCGTCCTGGCTTTGTGACCATGCATGATCATTAAATAAATCGTTTAACCGATCCTGCTTCATCGTTGATCTGAGGTATTTTTTGTTCTCCGCAACTTAGGGCTCTACTGAAAGACCTTTCGCTGGTGGCATTTGTAGCATTTGCAGAGTTTCAGCAGAGTTACCACATCTAAAAGTTAAACTCGTTACCTTGGTTTCATCCCTCTTAAAAACGCGATTTTATTTTTACATGTAAGTAAAACTTCCTATATAGCTAGGAGTGTTGGTTTCGAAAACGTTCGCAAAAAGTCTCAACTGACAAACTTTTCATGCTATCAGACCGTCCCAATTGTTTCGACCATTCCGTACCCTTCATGTTTTATTTGAAATTGGTGAGCAATGACACATTTTTTTGGTGCTGTTTCCATCATCACTTTTTATTTCTTCAGTAAACTTCTGCGTTTTTTTTTTACTGTGCAAAATAAATAGTTGCACCCTATCTATATTTTAATTTTTAACCCTTAGCACTACATGATAATTTTTTATAGAAGCAGAGGTACCAATGGAGTATCCGAATGTCAAAAGTCCAAAAAGGCAGAGATAAAACCAGAAAACACCAACAAGAACGGGACAAAAACCAGAAAAAACATGTAAAACATGGAAGCACAAAAATCACTGAATATCAATCAACAACGCGAACTCCAGTCGAAACGAGAGTGAACTCCGGTGCTCAGGAAGAGTAAGCAGTTCCTGCTTGCTATAACACACCCGTCTCGTTGTCAACAGTCAATTCAGTATGTCAAATCCGGTAAAGGAAGACAAAACAAAACCCTTTGACAAACCAACATCTGCGAGATCGAAATCCCATATTTGTCTATAAGTGCATGATGTCTTCCGTAAAACTTCTTGAGTGAAGACAGCAACCAAGGGGCAACATAACCCTGTGCAATTTTTGTGTCCTGGAAAAGCATATACGTATAAATTGTGCCGAAAATGATCCAGATTGTATTTCTCTATTGTATTTCTGTATGTTTGTTATAATCTTGTTCGTTCTTTTTTTCTTTAGCGGGTCGTAAATATTTAAAATGTGGTTATTTTTCGCCGAGCGGAGCGAAGTGCAATTTTTTAGTGTTTTTACGTAGATTTTTGCCAGTTTCCTTGGACCCGCGCCTGACCACATATGCCAATGGGTACAGCGTTGTACAGGCAATTTCCATCTACTCTAATCTTTCTAGCTATACATTAGGTTTTAGTTTCGTCCGGGATCAGGACTTGAGACAAATCGTCTGTTCCAGTAGGATTTTTATTATTATAAAGTTCTAACGTTTAACGTTACGTTGTGGACCTGATCATGATAAGAAAGCTTAATGGACTGCAATTGTTTTAGTAAATAATTGGCATGCGGCATTAATGCCGTTTTCTATACATGTAGCGGATTTAAGTTCATTCGTGATAACTACACAGCATTCATTTATTTTACGAATAAACTAAATAACCTGATGAACCAGAGTCTCTGCTATTCATAATTCAATGCAGGAATGTGCCAGGCTCTGAAACCCGGTAAGGATCGACAACCATGACAATGCGTTTAAGTATTTATAAATAAGGGATTTTCCATGTGCTATAATTGCTATTTTATATAAAAAATTATTTAAAAATAAGATTTATGTTGAAAGTTATAAATATTTAAAGAGTATATTAATAAAATTCTATCATTTTTATTTTAATTTTCCCCCAAAAAAACTGGCGCGGTTTACCGTACCGTTGATATAAAGTGGTACGGTCCGAACCGTACCGGCCGTACCGCTTGCCTCGGCAGTGCTTTAGAAGATTCACTAGTCGGAAGTCAGTACCGAAAATCGTAATGAGCGACAATGCAACTACGTTTGTTGCCGCAGCCGAACACTTGCGACAGATTTTCGTACCGAAAGAGTTCAGCGAGAACTTACCAACAGAGGAATCGAATGGCGCTTTATTCCCAAGCGAGCACCCTGGTTTGGAGGGTTTTGGGAAAGATTAATTGGACTGACAAAAAACTGTCTACGAAAGGTTTTAGGAAATTCGCTAATAGACCTCGAATCGCTACAAACTATTACCACCGAAGTAGAAAACATATTAAACGACCGTCTGCTAACTTATGCGTCAAGTGATATTGATGACGAGGAACCGTTAACGCCAGCACATCTTTTATACGGAAGGATGATAATTGCTGTGCCAAATCAACAAAACATGGACTTTGAAGGTAGTCAAATGAAACTTAGTGATGTTTCAAACCGTGCTAAGAGAAACTCTTTATTATAACAACATTTTAGGCGCGGTGGAGAAATGAATATTTGACGTCGCTAAGAGAGTACCATACTACCGGGGGAAGGACCGACATCAACATTAAACGAGGAGACGTCGTACAGATTGAAGGCGACGGACCGCGCATTACTTGGAAATTCCCAATCATCGAAGAAATTGTGCGCGGAAACGACGGAATTCCGAGATCTGCAACTCTGAAGACATCAGACGGAAGGACGACAAGGCCAATCACGAGGCTATATCCGTTGGAACTCAGGAGCGAGAATTACTCAGACGAGGAACAGACTTCACGCATTCAGCCACAAGATGCAGCATTGCGTGCCAGGACGAAGATCAAAGAATGGACGACAAAGAATTAATGAACTGTTAAAGTGATCTAATCTAGAGACTGTTTAATTTCTAAGCGATCACTCAGAGACTGTAATTGTGAATTCAAATTTTATTATTTTGAAGTACGTCATTTTCTTATTTCAATTCTTAATGGTATTTTTAATGACTTTAAGTTTCGATCATTGTGAAAAGTTTCACTTTTGCGGCCCGGAGAAATGTCAGGAACGTCGCGCTATACAAAGCATTTTTTTCTGTACAAAATAGCATTTGTTATTGAGAATGTATACCCGAGATGGCTGAATTCGTAAGCCCTGTATAATGAATTATAATTAAAAACGAAGGAATATGGAATGTGTGCCAGAAAGACACGATCCACATATTGAAATGATTTTGATAAATGTACAAAATCACATAGCCAAACGTTGTCGAATTTTGGAAACATGTAAACTGTATCTTTCCAACACATATTCCAGTACTCGAAAATATATAAGAGCATAAAACTGAACTACAAATGCCGGGGTATTAGCCATTAATGAAAAAAACTGACCGCAAGGCATATTGATCAACCGTGTTGGGGAAAAATGTTACATTGCTCGAAGTCCCGATACGATTAGGACCCGTAAGATCCCCATGCAGGAGGCAAATATGTCAAGTTCAATTATAAAAGCAGAATTTTTTTCCGGCCGCTACTTCATATCGCTACTACTCTTTCCGTGCGTCCAAGATGATATTTCTCTGATGATGAATGGTATTTATAGGAATGCCCCTCTGCATCGACTATTGTACCAATTAAGGTAAATACTCGCTATGTGTCATGGGTCGTGTACACCGCCAGTGTTATCTGCTCCAGAGTATTACTCTAATAACATGGGCATAATCATATGCGGAGGTAAGGTTTACACTCCCTACCTAGGGACTCCCATTATCCACAAACCTTGAAAGCTGCAAGATGCAGGGTATGTATACCGATGAATTGAGCACATAAGTCTTCCTGGATTTTTGTTATATAATAGCAACACTATTCCTATCTTTTTTTATAAATTACGTAAACTAGGTCTCTCGTGCAATCTTATTCAAAAAGACAAGGAATTTTCATGGGGTTACTATAATCATCCACATTTTTCATACTATTTTATCTAATTCATCTAATTGATAATAATTGAATGAGTTTTATAAATAAATTGTATTGAAAACACAAAATGATAGAGAATGTTTCCAATATTAATGGAACGTCAGATTTTATAAAGTAGTCAATTAATGCTTAAATTCATTAGAACTCATCAGTTTAAATGAAATGAGCATTTGCTGTTTAGGGAAGGAAAATTATATTATTTTCATTGTTACATAAATTGCAAAATATTTTGTGATATCTCGTAAAAAGGAACATAAAAGGGAAATATGACATTTTTTTTTACAAAAAGAGGTTTTGCTAAAAGTGCAATATACCGGTACTTCATAGTATACGAAAACGAGAATAGAACAACCAGGTAAAGCGAATGGTTTCTATAATTTTCAGGTAGGTAATTAATTCTGTACTGAAACCATATTGCTTTACAATTCAAGCGTCTGCAAACACCAGATCACACAGAGAAAATTACTAATAAGAACAAATATAATGAAAAAGAGGAAACGAATTCCTCGGTTTGTTATTTTTAGCCCTTTTGTATGAAATTTTTATAACTTGTCATTTCAATTTAGAACTACCCGGCTTCTCAATCGATGTCTTTGTTAAAGTTTTCTGGTAACCAAAAACACTTTTTTTCTTGATTTTATGGAACCAAATTTTTGTATGGATCCTAAAAACGGTTTGCATTATTTCAATATCCTCTGCAGACTAGGCAAACAGGATAAACTGTTATTATTTCTTTTCCGCTCTCCAAGACATAATAGCTATGTTCTGCGTCTGTATATTTGGCATTCCACGAATGTCGGAACACGAAAGAAAAAAAAACTCTTTTAAACATAGGAAAATTAAAGTTGTAATATCTGCAGCTTTTGAAATCATGCCGGATCTGCATACGAAGATATGTTTGATGCTATAATTTCATTCCAAGCTATTCCCAATTAGACATACCAATTATCTTGTCTTTTAATATCAATATTACGTTGTTGGCATGAAAATAAAATGGCAATATATGACTTTTAAAGGTTCTTAAATGCCAGAGACTGCATGTTGCACGAATACATGTTGGAAATGGGAAGGAAAATATGAAATGTTGATTTTTTACCATGAAAACACTTAAAACTTAATTTACACGAAATGTCAACTATATACAAGGCAAATAAACAACGACCGAGAAGTACCTCTGTACAATTATATCACAGAAATCCTAATATAAAACACAATATAGCTATACAACCGACCAAAAGAAAGAGTCTTTTAGAGGCCATACTGTAAAAAGAATTTCCAAAAATTTTCTGTTTATCAAAGAACCACCAATATATTGATCTCAAAACGTCTTATGAGTTCTAAGCACAGTAATTCCTGAAATATTCTTTATTCTAAAATGTTTTCAACGTTAGCTAAGAAAATACAATTAATATATATTTAGATCTTTAACATCTGTTGAAGAGCATATATACTTTGCTATGTTATTTTTCATCTTTCATCAAGGTGAGAAGGTATTAGCAACATTATATTTAGATGGTAATGTTCCATCACAAACCTGTCAAAACACAGACTTTTCTTAATTACTCAAATACTTGTGAAAGACACCTAAGATTTTCATTATGTTTTCCTAAGCCTTACAATTTTTCTTCTGTTTATAAGATACAACAATGGAATCCGTGCTATTTTCATTGCAAATATATTTTTCTGAGTTTTTTGGGGGAGGAAAACATGTGGGATATGCTCGAGCTCATTACCTAGTCTTTGTTTGATTTCGATAAAACAGGTCTATGTAGTAATTAAGACATGGATAAACTTTAATCTTTTGTTCTTAAGTATCGCCAAGAAAAACTAGAAATAACATAGAATATCTTCCTGGTTTAGTACAAGCTCTATTGGCATGATTTATGTCTGAAAATGCCAAGGCAGTAAAATAATTTTCTATCCATTTATATTGCTAAAACGGGAATGTCTCATAAAGTTGTGCAAGAATATAATACAAAGAGACTAATCATAGAGATACGTATATATACGTACCTCAGTTTACATACAACTTCCGTATTAGTCTGCACCTTTAAGTATACCTTTTGGTATTGTCTATGCAGCCGTATTCCCTGGTTTAGATCTATTACAGCCCTTGAATGTCATATATTGAATAAACCATATACCCACTGAATCTTCCCTTTTTAGCAGATTTAACCTATTTTTGTTTAGTGTAGGTGACTAGGTGTGTTTAGTCATGTTTTTTCGCTGTCTGCAATGTCAATGCGTTTTTGTTTTTATAGACTATGACCCCCTTGAAATACCTGGGTGACAAAACAATATGCACACAACAGCGCCGAGCACTATAAAACGACCATATCGTGAATTGTCACTTTGTCCATCAGAGTGATTTGGATGTGTGTCTCAGGTTGTTAAATGGGCAACTCTCTGGACTCAGGCGGTTAAATGGGCAACCCTCTCGTCTCAGTTGGTTACAAGGGCAGTCCTCCCGTCTTAGGTAGTTTAATGGGCAACCCTTTCGTCTCATGTGGTTAAATGGGCAACCCTATCGTCTCAAGTGGTAAATGGGCAACCCTCTAGTCTCATGTGGTCATGTGGGCAACCCAATCGTCTCAGATGGTTAAATAGGCAACCCTCTCGCCACGGGTGGTTAAATGGGCAACCCTCTCGTCTCATGATTAAACTGGGCAACCCTCTCGTCTCAGGTGATCAAATAGGCAACCCTCTAGTCTCAGATGGTAAAATGGGCAACCCTCTAGTCTCAGATGGTAAATGAGCAGCAATCTCGTCTCAGGTTTTAAAATGGGCAACCGGTTTGTTTCAGGTATTAAAATGGGCAACCCTCTCGTCTCAGGTGGTTAAATGGGCATCGATCTCGTCTTGCGTGGTTAAATGTGCAAAGCTTTCTTCTCATGTGGTTAAATGGGCAACGCTCTCGTCTCAGGTGGTTAAATTGGCAACCCTCTGGTCTCAGGTAGCTAAATGGACAATGATCTCGTTTCAGGTGGTACAATGGGCAAACCTCTGGTGTCAGGTGGTTAAATGGGCAACGCTCTAGTCTCAGCTGGTTAAATGGGCAACACTCTCGTCTCAGGTGGTTAAATGGGCAACCCTCTTAATTGTCTAACGTGGTTTGATGGCCAACCGTCTCGTCTCAGGTAGTTTAATGAGCAACCCTTTGGTCTCATGTAGCTAAATGGGCAACTCTGTCATCTTGCATGCCCATTTCGTCCGTTCGTAAAACGGAATACATGACTGCAACCAAAGTCGTGTAAGGAAAATGCCAATGGTCCATAAAGAAAACCGATACAGGATACGATGTGAATTTCAGAACTTTTTCCCCATATTACATTTAACATATGTGATTTTGTTAACATATTAATACTTTGTATTATGCGTGTTTTGTGCATATCGTAAAACAAATGTTTATTAACAAGCTAGAATATGCACGGTAACCACCAAACACTGGTAGGACTGGATAGATTATCTGCACCAACCTAATTTTACGGTCGCTTACTTGTTCTTTGAAGAAATAAAGAAATTAATATATTGAATTGGATAATATACATATCCATTTTGTTGTATAACTTCAAATCGAATAAATTAAATTAACCATAGAACCTAACGAACCTTGATGATTTTGTAGACTTATATGATAAATTGCACACAGACATTTTTATAAAGATATAGAAAATCACTTAATGTTCACCTGATCTGAAAGGTTATGTATATCTGACAACGCGAAGTAGACCGTTCAGTGAATCTCTGTTTTGGGAAAAAAAGAATAATTTTGCTTTATTTCTAATAATAGTCTAGTCCTTGTCATAAAGTGTTAAATGTATTACATAACGTCTAGTCATCACATTTACTCGGTTTTTTTATAGATTTAACATTGCTTTGTATCTATAAAATATTCCTTTCAGTGACAACATCTCATAATAATATACGGGATTTTACTTATTTTTCACGATAAAAGTAGCAGAAGTACCAATGGGGTATCCGAATGTCAAAAGTCCGAAAGCGCAGAGACAAAACCAGTATACACCAACAAGAACGGGACAAAAACAGACAGCATGTAAAACAAGTCACGGAAACACCACAAAATAACTGAATATCAATCAACAACGCGAACTCAAGTCGAAACAAAAGTGAACTCAGGTGCTCCGGAAGAGTAAGCAGTTCCTGCTTGCTATAGCACACCCATCGCGTTGCCAATAGTCTATTCAGCGTGTCAAATCAGGTAAAGGAAGACAAAACAAAACCCTATGACAAACCAACATTTGCACGCATCTGAGAGATCAAAATCCCATATTTGTCTATAAGTGCATGATGTCTTCCGTAAAATTTCTTGAGTGAAGACAGCAGCCGAGGAGCAACATAACCCTGTGTGAGCAATTTTTGCGTCAGACGTGTCGCTCTGCTAAGGAAATCGATGTAAGTCCCGCACGCTCTGGAGTAACGAATCAATTGAGATACGTAAACTCCATGAGCTGGAGCGGACGGAATGTTGCTACACAAGAAGGGAAAGTTGACGATTGGAAAGTTGAAGTCATCACGTTTGTCATAGAGCCTTGTTGAAAGTCTTCCTTGAGAGTCAATTTCGAGATGTAGATCTAAATATGAAACAGACTTCCTAGAATCCGTTGTGTCCTTTATCTCAAGCTCCTGGGAATATATGAGATGGAGAAAGTCACCAAATCGAGAATTGTTTAGTGAAAGGACATCATCAATATAACGGAACGTGAGGTTGAAAGAGAGAGCTAGTCTACGATCTTTTTTGTCTAGAAGACATTGTAAGAAGTCTGCTTCATATGAATATAGAAACAAATCAGCAAGCAAAGGTGCACAATTAGTGCACATTGGAATATTTTGCATAGATTCGTTGATGTTATAAATACATGAGAAAATGCGGATTTATTTTTAACATTTCTAACGAAAACAAAACATTTGTATGTTTAATGAAATTTCTCTGAAATATAACTCTTAAACAATGACTGAATTTCAGAAATAGAAATTCTTAGAATGGGAAAACATCTACATCTCATGGAATCTTAATTTTGGAAATTTTGATGTTTTACCTTATTTGTCTGCAGACAATTTAAAAAAAAATCTGAAATATTATTGCATGGACATAAAAACAGAATAACATAAAAGCATTATTATTTATATTTCAACGAATAATGTATCATGCTAATGAATAAAAATGCCAGAACCAGGAACTAGCGGGGATTTACTACAAAATTTCCATTAATTTTGAATATAGGACAATGAAAATAGTGCACTAACCGATAATATTTAGAATTTATGTAAAGAAGACAAATTTTATTTGGTATTCTACTCAAACGACATCTCATCGACAAATATTATTGAATCGTTTAAGAACATAGAAATTAATAATAGACGTTTTACAAGGCTATAAACCCCGAACAATATTTGCTAAACTCCATTAAATGTAAATATAAAAGCTTACAAATATATTCTTGAACAGATAAAATGATCAATTCTTTTCAAATTTTGCGTGAAGCTGGTCGATATATTTAACATTAAGTTTTATGCTGACATGTGAAATAGAATTATATTTCACTATTATGTTATTCGGGTAATTCAATATTTCATAAGTTATGTCATTGGTTAATGAAGCTGAAAAATAATACAAAATGTCCATGTTTGGTTAACCAGCTTAAACATCAATTTCACGTGAAATGTAAATTTTGAGTTAAAAACCGTCGGCCCTGTGTGACAACAGCTAAGACGCCATTCAATAAATGAAAAGGTATCTAACCAAGGACAAACTGCATTCTTGACACAATAATTTAATTGAAGTTCGATGCATTGAATTTGTCCCATAATATTTATTTTGAGATCTTTTTTAAGATCTACAATGTATAAAGTGATCTATTTTCTGAGGTCACGTCGCATATTTAATCGAATTGACTGATTTTAATACTGGACATCGATAAACGCTAAAATCGACGAGCTATTTTTTTTATTAACCTCTATATTTCAATAGTCAACTTAAAATTATAAAAAAATATAATAATTAACATAAAATCGGTTTCCTTGCCTGTACATGACTTTGCTAGCATTAAGGCTCTAATTATAAAACCGTACCTTGGGGATGTTTAAAATCACCGCCTTTTTAATTATTTTTGCACAAAAATCAAGATGGATCTTATATCACTCATTTACTCATTCTAAAAAAATTTAAAAATTTGTTATGTTGCTAAATTTTATAGTTAAATAAATTGTCCATCGATAAAAACAATGATTGCAAATAAAGAAGATATATAAAATATTTTGACAAACTCCACTAGTTGGTTTTAAAGCATTTGCATCGAAAACACTGACGTGTCTTGTTTTTAATTGAGATGTAGATGTTCATTAGTAAAGGAATTTTTGCATGTGTTTCTTTGATATGCAGAAGGGGGAAAGCAGGTTCTAAATCAAACAAACGTTAACTCATATTTAATCCTGAAATGTATTGATATAAATTTTTTGAGTGATTATAATATTACTGCTTACATGCATTGTATATTTTCAATTATATGTCTGGTAAGACTTTGCCAAAATTCTAAAACATTCAAACATTCAAGAGCTGAATTATCTTATATTAAGTCAATGATTAGCTGATGTTTGGTGTAATTCTTGTTTCTAAACAGGGCATATTTGGCGGGAAAGAAATAAGCAGCAACTTATTCTGTCCATGGAACTAAGATAAGATTAAGTCTATCTTACTTCCATGATCTATCCCGGGACAGAGAAGCGAACACTTCATACATTACAGCTGAAAACTCCACCACAATATAAATACTGTATAGTTCATTGTCGGACTTGAGCAGTATTAGGACATGACATTCATCACGGGAGTTTTGTTCCAAAAAATCATTGTACTGAAAAGGCATTCTGGTAGAGGAACCCAGCTGTTTAAACCAGGTTTAAATCTATTGTTACAACAAAACTTATTGTAATTGGAAGAGAAATGATATTAAGAATATGCACGGTTTTAACGGAGGTGGTTAATACTTATATATAATCAAAAACATTAAAAATAATGATGAACAAGACCATGAAACAAACCTGTAGGTAAAAAAAGGTACACGCAAGCATAGTATATATTGATGAAAATGACCCAAACATTGAAAAAAAACCGGATATTTTTCTTTAAGGATTGATGGATCACAAAGATGTTATTTCAGATAAATCCTGAAATCGGCCGCAGTGGGTAAACATTTAATGAAACTGGAGATGGCCTAAGCATATCGCATTATCTGCGTAATGCATGCTACAAAATACTTTTAAGGCCAAGAAAACGACATTTTGAAATTGCAAATATGGCAAATGATCCTGTTAAAATCCACACACTTATTTGTTTTCTGACAGTCTAAAATTTAATGTCTTTCCCATTCTATTGATGATTTGTTATAATATTTTACCGTGTACTTGTCCTGATGATGAACTGGATAGTGTTGTCACTGGACAAAAATCCCCAACAACTCAAATGAGAAAAGACTTATCTTTACCTTCTCGCTCAATTGAACAATTAAAATTACATACTATATTAGGCAACAATGTTACAAACAAAATTGAAATTGCATCTATTTTAATTTTAGAAATCATGGTTGTGACAAGACTTTGAGTTTTGAATGCTATAAATTCTAATCAAATCAGTGAAACATCTCTGGGGCCATAAAATAAAATTGTCAATAAATTAATTGAAGAACAAGAAAAGCAATAATCAAATTCTAGAGAGACTCCGCTCAGTTTATTACGCTATGCATTTATTTAAAAAGACAATTTTATAACCAATGAAACCCTTTTTAAAGGTTAGTTAGATAGTTGTGACAGTGTTCAATATAAAATATGTCATTCATTTTTCGTTATGCCTAGCAACTCCATCGTAAACAATCGTTTCTTGTTTATTTCCAGTCGAATTGGTTTCAGACATAACCAGAAGATGAACAAAACAGCAGCAGCAACAACAACAACATTTACAAAAAAAAAAAAAAAAACAGGAAAAAACAACAAAACAACAAAACAAAACAAAAACAGAGAAAAATCGGATAGAGGAAGCAGAGAGGTACCAAAGGGACATTCAAATATCAAAAGTCTGACAGGGCAAGAACGAAACACAATTAAACGACTGAGAAAAGCATGAAGAAACAGGCAGTATAAAACACACGAATACAACTGAATAGCACTATCAAGTCGTAACTATTTGCTTCAACACTCCCGTCGCATTGCTTACGTTCAATTCAGCCTGTCCAATACGAAAAGCATGTGAATGGTTTATATGTTACAAATTATGAATATAACTACACATGTGTTTAGATGTTACACACAGTGAATAGTACATATTGGTTTAGATGTTACACATTGTGAATATAGTTACGTTACACACTGTAAATGGTAGACATGAGTTTATATGGTACACACAGTGAATGGTACATACCGGGTATATGTTTATATGATACACATTGTGAATAATACACATGGGTAAAGATGTTACACACTGTAAATGGTACACATTGGTTTAGACGTTACATACTGTGAATAGTACACATTGGTTTAGACGTTCCATACTGTGAATAGTACACATTGGTTTAGACGTTACATACTGTGAATAGTACACTTGGGTTTATATGGTACACACTGTTTGGTTTAGACGTTACATACTGTGAATAGTACACATTGGTTTAGACGTTCCATACTGTGAATAATACACATTGGTTTAGACGTTCCATACTGTGAATAGTACACATTGGTTTAGACGTCCCATACTGTAAATAGTACACCTGGGTTTATATGGTACACATTATGAATGGTGCACATGGATTTAGATGTTACACATTGGTTTATATGGTTCACACTGTAAATGGTACACATTGGTTTAGACGTTACATACCGTGAATAGTACACATTGGTTTAGACGTTACATACTGTGAATAGTACACATTGACTTATATGGTACACACTGTAAATGGTACACATTGGTTTAGATGTTACATACTGTAAATGGTACACATTGGTTTATATGGTACAAACTGTGAATAGTACACATGGGTTTATATGGTACACAGTATAAATGGTACACATGGGATTAGATGTTACATACTGTGAATAGAACACCTTGGTTTATATGGTACACACTGTAAATGGTACACTTAGGTTTATATTTACACACTGTAAATGGTACACATTGGCTTAGATGTTACATACTGTAAATAGTACACATTGGTTTATATGGTACACATTATGAATGGTGCACATGGATTTAGATGTTACACATTCTTTTATATGGTACACACTGTAAATGGTACACATTGGTTTAGATGTTACACACTATGAATGGTACACATTGGTTTAGACGTTACACACTATGAATGGTACACATTGGTTTACATTTACGCACTGTAAATGGTACACATTGGTTTAGATGTTACACACTATGAATGGTACACATTGGTTTACATTTACACACTGTGAATGGTACACATTGGTTTAGACGTTACATACTGTGAATGTTACACATGGGTTTATATGGTACACATTATGAATGTTGCACATGGATTTAGATGGTGCACATTGTGAATGGTACACATTGGTTTATATGGTACACATTGGTTTATATGGTACACATTATGAATGGTACACGTTGTGAATGGTACACATGTATTTAGATGTTACCTTTTGTGAATGATACACATTGGTTAAGATGGTACACATTGGTTTGGATGTTACACATTGTGAATGTTACACATTGGTTTATACGGTACACATTGTGAATGGCCGGGACAGAAAAAAAGGCTAAAAAGGTTTGACATCAAGCGAAAGTTCACTGCAGACAGAACATTTTGTAAACAAGTGGAATAAGAAAGGCTCAGTGAACATTGTCCTAGATTCGTTGATGGCCAAGCTTCTTATAGAACCTATTCCAAAAAAGTTTCTTCGTCCCAAGGGTGAAGGTTAGGGTGAACATTTGTACAGTGCATCGATACCAAGATTTCCAGGTCATACGTGCTAAATGAAATTGAAATAAAACAGTTTATATTTTAACATTACTAGTACTTTATAAGTGGACATATTAGATGCTAAAAGTACTTTAACACAAAATGTAAATTTTAAGTGAAAATGCATTATTTGATAAACATTTTTTCTATGGGAAACACAACAAATTTAATTGTTGATGACATCTTTTTTATTAATTTTGACTTGACATTTTGTACTGAACGCCTCATTACACATTCTGACGACAAAACACTCGTAAACTCTATTTCTGTACTCTAAATACAAATTAAAAGATCTAATGGAAAATAGCTATTAATGGAACCTACCGATTTTGATGCTACTATCTATTATTGTGTAGGTTCATCTTGTATTAAGCTGATTTGTTCTTTAGTTTAAAGCAGTGGAAACTTGAAAAAGAACATGCAGACATGCAAGTAAACTCGAAAGGGAAAGGATATATAGTTCATGAAAGTTGCTAAGTTTTTCGAAGATACGTTCTGAAAAAAGTTAGATTTTGGCGAAGGAAGACATAACAAAAAGCTCTATGACGAAACAACATACTAGATCCCACATTTATCTGAGCATGAACGTATGATATCAGTTCCAGTGCATGACAATCATGGCAGTACATGATAATGTGGCCTTTAAATTTATTGGTTGCAGTTCTTGGTAGTTTTAGTAAGAGAGGGACATCTTAATGCAATGAATAATTGATAAAAATAAAATGGACTATCTAACCATCTTAAAAGCACAAGAAGTTCCTAAATTGATTTTGGAAAAGTCAACGGCTCATGTCATGGGCCGGAAAGGGGAGAATATTCCTTCACAGAAACGGAAAGATGAAGCTTGAGTAATCACTATTGTCAAATACTCTTCTCAGTTTTGCTAATTAAGAAGATTTCTAAATCATACCATCCATTTACATTATCAGAACATTAAGATAGCTTAAAAGTTTTCTTTCAGTCTGAGTGCCATTATGGCTGCATTATTGACCTTATCTTACTCATTGCACTCTTCATTATGGCACTACTAGTACGTACTTAGCCAACAAAATCAAGTAGAGCCATTGCCAGATGCGTCCATTTTTAAAATTGAAATTTGTCGATCATTTTTGGTGATGATTTTAAGTGGGATAAGTGGGTTGAAAGCCTTGACTTGGGAAGATCACATAATACATTACATTCACTGTTTCAATATGCATATTGCACTATAGTAATAACGTTTGACAGAGATATCAAATACTTCTCTATTTTCTACAACGTTTATTGAATGGAAATGTAATATACCTAGATAACAGCAATTCATTAAAGCGTTGCAGTTTTACGAGACATCGCACACAATAAGATATAGCTGAAGTTAAAATCTATTAATGATAGACGTTACGAGAGCATTTAAATGGCAGCATTTCGATAGGAATGTACTTGAATTTGACATAAAAATGATAGTTAGACCATCAAATATACATCAAAGACAAACACAGTGACATCAAAGCTAGTTAACAGTTCTGTTTTCACCAATCATCCCATTACCTTATAATTAACCCTTCAATTTGAAAAGGTACGAATCAATTAGCACTGAAACTTAAGATAAGTGGAGAAAATAAAGCAATATTAATTGGTAATGGATTCTCTTCTGAAATGGCACCGGTAGATCGTAGGAACTGTCAAAAGAAAATGTCATGATACAAATATAAAGTTTCAACGTTGTCATGGTCGTGAAATGTTAGCGAGTTTGGTAAGCCACTGTGTAACGCTCCCGGCATTTGATTTTTCTGACTGGATGCCCTTTGAATCTCGACCCCAAATGCCGGCAACACGCCCTTACGAGTAGACTCAGGTTGCCCTTTGACTCGCGACTCCAAATGACAGGAACAAGCCCAATACGTTATGATTTGCTTTTACCTTCCATTCAACTTTCAGTTGTTTATAACAGATCAAATTTCAAAATTCAAACACCTGAAAAAGTGAAGAAGGTGATCATAACAATCCTTACTTTGTACAGTTTTTCGTACAAAAGCTTTTTCCACAACAACAAAACAATTGACCGTTTACATTGTGTATTAATCAATTTATGTGCGTGCTGATCTCAGTCTCTTCGACATTATCTGTAGAGTCAGTTGCAGAAGCATGTTTACTGCAATACACTTAGCTATATATTTAAAGCTAAGTGTAAATATTTAAAGCTAAGTGTAGATATCTAAAGCTAAGTGTAGATATTTAAAGCTATGTATAGATATTTAAAACTTAGTGTAGATATTTAAAGCTAATTGTAGATATTTAAAGCTAAGTGTAGATATTTAAAGCCTAAGTATAGATAGTTAAAGCTGGCGGCTGGGATCATTTCATAGAATCATGAACTATATAGTCCTTATATTGGTTATAGTCATCATGCTGTCGAAAATGCCTGCGTTTCTCGGAGAGGATTCCTGTGTATCCTGGAAAGGTCTTTTGTTCGAGTATATGAATTATCGACGCTCTTATGAACGGTTTTATATATACATCAAATGAAGAACAATTGTATATCTTATAAACAAGCGAACGGTACGAGCTAGCCTGTACATTGACTTATCGTTCCTGTTTTTTCATATTTACACCGAATAAAAAGCGGTTAAATGAAAGATAATGATAATTATGCCGTACTGTGAAATACTCCGCGCGCTAGCTAATAGTACATACTTCTTAATCCTTAAGTAATAAATAAACAAATTGTTTGCATACATCACATGTTATTGCTGGCGAACATATGTTAAATCTTGATCTAAGCTCTTATATGAAGTTACTTTTGCAAATGAAAAAAGTAAGATAATTAGCTGGTCGTTTAAAATCTGGCACAAAGAGCAAGCACATATACATGAGATATGATGAAAAGCGTAAAATCATTCAGTCTTTTTTGGGTCGAAAACATGCTTAGAAACTACAAGAGCTGTATATAACAGTTCAAGAACCGCTTCAAAACACCGAGAAACAATAAATTTATGATAAAAAGATGAAAATATTAAAAAAAAATGTTCAAAATCTATAATCTTGTTTTTACAAGAGGATTTTTTTGCTTAGCTAATGTAGCATTGCGTCAATCACTTACACAACAACAAAAAATACCAAATGTTTGTTAACGTTATTTTTTTTTGCATTTAAAATTGTTTAAGTTTCATAAAAGACTTTTAAAGTGTCTTTGATTTAAGAAAGGTATCTCAACCCAATTACATGTAACAGCATAGATTATTTGTTTTTTTTTACCAAACACATGCAAGACGATATTTTTGATCAAACGCGTGACGACATTGGTTAAGATCAGTGGATCATAGTAAAATATATATAATATAGAAATCAACTTGATCAAAGTCTCTCCAGTAAGCCCAAATACATCAAACATCAATACAGATAAGAAGTAAAAATAAATTAATATAAATTAAAATAGAAATATAAATATTCGGCGATACAAAATCTGTACTTAGAAAAAATACTAGTAAGTGAACAAAAATATGTCCAAAAGACATATTGCCCCTTCTCACAACAATTATTTTTCCTGCAATCACTAAAGCATCACTAGGTGCACCTACCATACCAATATAGTTGTTATGGCACTTATCAGTATGAGTTCATCCATGCAGAAAATATAGGTCACATCCACCTTCTGAAGTATGTGCTAAGCATCACTAGGTGCACTTACCATCGCAATATGGTTGCTATGATACTTGTCAGTAAGAAGGAATGGACTTTAACCATTCTTCTAAAAGTGGTCATTCATGCGGAAAATATAGGTCACAGCCAGCATACGAAGCATGCATTGTGCTAAGCATCACTAGGTGCACCTACAATACAAATATGGTTGATGTGGCACCTTTTCAGTAAGTGGGAATAGATTTTAACCATTCTTCTGTAAGTGGTCATTCATGCGGAAAATAAAGGTCACATCCAGCATCCGAAGCATGCATTGTGCTAAGCATCAATATGTGCACATACCATACCGATGTGGCATTTGTCAGTAAGTGGGAATTTGGAAATATGTGGATTTGGGACGGACAAACGGACGGAAGGACGGACGGGCGGACGGACAAATGGACGGAATGACGAACGGACGGACGAACGGACCCGAACACTATATGCCCCCTACTTTCGTAGGTGGGGCATTAAAAGTAAATTTGGTCCTAATATATAACTCGCATCTTGCAAGACACACATAACCACATCAATGACTGAATACCTATATCGTGTCACCGGGTTGGGAACAACCCACCAAATGGGGAGTAGTCAAATGAGTAACTGTTTTACTATGATAAAAAATATTTCGAACAGTTAAATTGTATTCAAGGTGTGTTTATTTTAAGGTTTGTTTTAATGAATGGCATTTGAAATTTGGAATTTCGTATGCGTTTATATTGAATTTGTTAAAATCTATATTTAGCCTTTGAAACAATGTTCACAGTCATGTACTCATAGTAATTTCTTCACACCTTTTTAGCAAAATATACAAAAAGTTATCTGTCGGACAGTAGACAGTCAAACGAATATACAAATAGACACAGACAAAAATGCTAAAATCTTCAGAACACTCAAAGAACTACAACCCAATTTACTGAACGAGAGTAAAAAAGAAGAAAAATATTCATATACATGTATACAGGTTTCATTAAATGTACATGACTGTAAAATAAAGATTTTTGTAACCATTACTCTGACAATTTTATAGTTGATATGATATGAACTTGTAAATGAATTCTTAATTTCGGTTTCTGTCTTTTCAAATGTTCAGTACTTTTATTAAGTATGCACATGCAATTTCTCTCTTTATGTTCTAGTTATTGTTGATCATGATTGTGTTTGTTGAGTCTTTATAGAGTGAGTAAGCAGTTTGAAATCATTTGTGACAATCATCTGGAATTTTGTTGCCACAATAGTAGGTCTGAAATAACACAAGTTTTAAAAGGCTCTTTTGAAACAACCAATGCATGCAGAGACGGTGTTACTAAATGATTTAAGGTTTATTTTATAACGGTTATCTATGCTTTTTTCTTCAATATGATCTCGAACTTTTGGTTTTAGTGCAGCATGCATGTGGTTGCATGCTGGTGAGTCGATCTCGACAGGCTAAATAAACATGCACCAAACGTAGACGTATGCACAGAACTTTGTTTTCAGGTTGATATTTTAGAAAATATTGTCATTTTTGTTAAGCAGAATGCCTTATGTTTTTAAGCAAAAACGCGTAAATTGGTTACGATAAAATAAATTTTGGGTTAAATCTGACACACGTACATAAATGATAAACAATACATAAATTTCAGATAGTTTTACATATTAAAAGTTGAAACAAAATGTAATATTAGTAATTTTTTACTTTATCGAACTATACACGTAATTCTTCGTGGTGAGTATTATGCAATGTGCACCATAAAAAAAGTTTATTGGTATTTAAATCAAATGTAATAGTACAATTAGTTATTTATTAAGTAAATTTAAACCAGAAAAGACTTTTCGAGTTTATGTTTATTAGTATAAAAACCATGCATTATCTTACGTTCTATTTCCTACACGCATATAACAGTCATACAGTTTTAATTTTAAAGATCATGCAATAGAAACTCCGCACGTTAGCAGCTGATCCACAGACTCAGTTTCTGGTTATGTCGAATACACAAGGAGTAGTTTTGAGGCAAATGCTATAAAAACACTGTTTTGATACCAAGTTAAATGTCTGGTTTTTAAAACGGAATATTCTTTTTGCTTATATGTATCTGTTCAATATATTCTGTTTACACTATAAAAATGTATTGTTCCAAATCATAAATGTCAATTTTTGTCATTGCCCCTTGAGGGACCTTTAATTGGAATAAAGATATTGATTGATTGATATATCACAATATGAAATACATTTCCATATCAACCAAAAGTCTATTATCCATCAAATCAGTTCAACATTGCGTAAGCTTCCATGAAAACAGTTTTTCCTCCCTAAAACTGCTAAGTAAACCGTTGTGTCGTAAGATGTTGTGTTCCTTGGTAGGGAGACATGGTTAAGGAATGATATGATGGAGTATATAGTGAGTCCTGGTTTGATGATGGCATGAACGCTTGTGATGGCATGTGTTGTCCAAAGCTTGTTCCGAAAGTACTTCCGAAGGAATGATCTCCAGAACTTTGTGCCGGATAACTTGGGAACGGGTTCCATTTTAGCGAACTTTCAGTTGAGAACGGGAACTGTTGTGTATGTAATGGAGGAGGGTACGGCAATGAGGGGTGTGTTCCGTACAAATGTCCAAACTGGGCTTTGTTATAATCACTGTTTGCTTTTCTCTTCTT
Organism: Arcuatula senhousia; assembly: GCA_963971305.1. NCBI lineage: Eukaryota > Metazoa > Mollusca > Bivalvia > Mytilida > Mytilidae > Arcuatula > Arcuatula senhousia. The sequence goes on along the minus strand of OZ020305.1, from coordinate 62,220,871 downwards.
GAATCGCGTAGACCTTCGCAGAAAACTCCCGTTACTGAACATATCTTTACAATCCGGGTGAATTGCCCAATAGCTACCCTTTCCTGGGCGACCCGCCGCCCTTGGAACTTTCATGAAACAATCGTTCAAAGATAAATTGTGTCTTACAGAGTTTTGCCACTTCTGTTGGTCTTTTTGGTAATACGGAAACCTGTTCATAATGAATTGGTATATTTCATTCAATGACATCATACCAGTTGATGAACTTTCTATTGCCATGGTTACTAGGGCGATATAAGAATATGGCGGTTTAACGTCTGCTGAGAATTGTCTTGTTGATTGTGATGCCGTTGATTGGTAGTTGGAAGAGTTATCGTCCTTGTCTGCGTAACTTCCATCATAAGATTTGCTTCCTAATGAATAAAAACAAGCTTCGTCAGCTCCATCTTTTTCGTCCTTGCACACGGATTCGTCTATTACAGTTTCAGTGTGTTTGTCTATAGTCAGAGATACATTTGGTGCACAACCATTGAAATGTTCCATGTTTGATTCCTTGTTTTATCAGAGCAGTTCGATCATCATAGAGTTATATTGTTTCTACCATTATATGACATGGACGCATGGATATATGACAGTCTTTAAATGAAAAGGGAAAGTTTAAGCACTAATGAAAACATTATAGTCATTGAATACCAAATAATATGGGAAAGAAAGTTAAATTTCAAATTCGTTAATAGCGTTTTATTTCTGTTCTTTAAAGTTTTAATGTTCTAAAAACAGTAATTGCCTTTTGCCAATGGGAGAATTCAATATTATTTTAGAGTATTATGGCATGCAAAGTCTCGTCAATATCTGAGATGGCATTCGTCCAGAACAGTGGACATTGGAAAGGGTCTTACGTCATGTTCAGTGAAACGGAGAACAAACAAAAGGTGACGAAACTATACAATTAAATAATTTTGATTTTTCAGCTGAAGAATCCCGTTAGAACTAATGCCTCACACAAGTTTCGCTCCTGGAACGAAATTCCGTCTCCATGTCATACGGTGCGTATACATGAAATAACTGTTCAAAGCACTTCCCTCAGTCGTCAGTGACAATTGAATAAATAAAATAATTGAATGAAAATTGAAATCGGGAAAAAGAATAAATAACAAATAAAACAAATATTGTAAACATCCTTGAAAAAAAAATTTGAAATTAAATTATTTATAAAATTATCTGCTCTTCTTTTTTCTGTTGTCAAGAAATGGAAACAAGAAACCCCAGTTTTCCAAACTAGGTGAAGATAAGAAAAAAAAGCAAGAACTACTCTGTATTCAAACTCTATAATATTGTTACTTTAAGAGCAAAGTTAAAGAGTAAAGATCAATGCGGAATTAATTGTTATTATGCAATTTATTTATTCTCGTTTACTATTATTTTTTTGACAAGACAATGCGATGAGAACAGTATCCATCTGAGATCTATGATTCAACGGTTCACGAAGCAGATCGATTCAGAATGTGGCAGATTAATTTAAAATCTTGATTTTTCTTATCCTCGAGAATTTGGATTAAATATTTCACACGGGTTGTTTTTGGAAGCACCTTATTTTGTTGACTTTTCTTTAAATCCCTCCATTAAAGTGTTATAACCTCCTTCATGTAAGGAATAATCTTTACTATCAATATAAGTAATTTACTATTGAACAATCAATTAAATGGAAATGACCAGAATTCCATTTTAAATTCTCTTTTACCATTTAATGTTTCTTTTATTTTGGAAGCATAAATTTGATGAAGTCGTTTTTCATAATTATTTAATATTAAAATATAATACAAAAAAAATACATATAACTGATTCTAAAACTAATTCCAACCATTTAAAATAAGTCTTTAAAAAACTATAGGAAATACTTTATTGTTTTTCTTACTTTGGTCCAAGTTCTATTATTTTTTCGATCTTTGATGTTGACTTCTTTATTTTTTAAAATAATCACCAGAGATGGACTGGTCATGAACCTATTTTTTTTCAATCACTACTTTGTCTGACAACAACCAGATTGTTTGGTTTACATATCCTTTGATTCATTTTATTAAATCATTGGTCATGCAGTTTGTTATACAACTTTTTCATGTTGGCACATATTTCATTAAACGCAATTTATTATTGTTTTGAAATATATTATTTTCATCTGCATGATCGTCATTTTACAAGCTCCACTCGGACATTATGCTAGACCTTATTTGCATATCATATGGCTAACATTTGATTTTTATCTCTCATATGACCTCAATATCTTGGGACAAATGATTTAAAGCATTTACCACTGACCCTTTTTGAAATTGGGAGTGCATATAACCATCCAGGAAGGCAATACATGGGACCTTTTAATAAGGTTTGCATACCCAATATATGTATTTCCAAAAGGAGGTGTAAACACAAGCCTTGCACTCCTCCTTTGTAAGATTTTTTGGTGGAGATATCAATAATGACAATGGTTTGACAAACAATCCCTAGGAATTTAGATTTTACATGTACATGTATTTCCAAAAGGAGGTGTAAACACAACCCTTGCACTCCTCCTTTCGAGCAAGAAAAATGTAAGGTTTTTTTATGGTGAAGATATTGTTCCTTCAGATTTTTCTGGTTTTAAAGTTCTAAGCCCTTGAATGTGATTTTACCCTATGTTCTATTTTCAGTAACAGAGGGCATGTTTGTTCACAAATCAAAAAGCTGATATTTTTTTTTAAAGATCATGCTCTGATTAATAGCGAGCATAGCTCAAAAGCGGGCACGAAGTGCCCGCTCGAGCGGAGAGCTCTACGGTATTTGTTTCCGCGAGAAATTTGCTAATGCTGATTTAGATCTTTTATGGTCCGGAAAGGGTTATTATTTTTACAGGACCGGAGTGAATGTTAAAAGAATAGAAAGGATAAGAAAAGAAATAATGCTTAAAAAAATAATAAATTGCGCTTTTTACAAGAAAATAATATTCTTAAAATAATAAATACACATAAGCTGCTCGTTTCGTCTTGGTTAAATGCACGTACGAAACTAACGTGTCTCGAAGCTTAATCGCCCCATACCATCTCGGCCCAAATACATTTTATAAACAAAACGTAGTTCCTTTTAGCTATGCTCGCATTTAGGCAATGCCTTCTCCATATTACTTGGACCAAGTTTAAAAAAAAATCCCTTCAGTGATTTCAGAGAACTAGAGTTTTGAAAGAGTAATGGATGGAAAACAGACAATGGACACACAGCATTGACAATAGCTCACTTGACCCTTCGGGTAAGGTGAGCTAACAAGGACGAAGCCAAATCAGTAAACCCCTAATATCAAAAGTTTTCAGAACTTCCCTTATAACTATGTGTTTCAGATTAATGAGAATAATGTTAGATAGACTAGATAATTTCATTATAACATGGACCAATTAGATGATTCTATAATAAAGGAACCTACAATTTTTAAAAGAGCAATAAGTAATGTGAAGTAAATTAGGAATCTAAATGTCAACCTATATTAGGGATATTTATGGCAATGATTCCAGTCAAACGATAATAATTTATGATGAGACAGTTTATTAATGACATCACAAGTAACATAAAAACACAGCCAATGTAGTATGTATGATTAACATAGAAATTATGACTTCTAAATAAAGACAACATCTAACAAAATAAAATCACAACCAACTTTTGAAGTCTACATTATAGTGTACAATAAAAACCATTCATGATGTAATAAGGAAGGAATGTATGTAATCAGCCCACTTACTATACTTAAATAAATGTCTGCAGCAACATACCCCTGACTATACTTAACGATAGGTCTGCAGCAACATATCCCCTGACTATACTTAACTATAGCGCTGCAGCAACATATTAGCTGTAATCAGTTCACTGACTATACTTAACAATAGGTCTGCAGCAACATATCCCCTGACTATACTTAACTATAGCGCTGCAGCAACATATCCCCCAACTATACTTAACTATAGACTATAGGTCTGCAGCAACATATCCCCTGACTATACTTAACAATAGGTCTGCAGCAACATATCCCCTGACTATACTTAACTATAGCGCTGCAGCAACATATCCCCCAACTATACTTAACTATAGACTATAGGTCTGCAGCAACATATCCCCTGACTATACTTAAATATAGGTCTGCAGCAACATATCCCCTGACTATACTTAAATATAGGTCTGCAGCAACATATCCTCTAACTATACTTAACTATAGATCTGCAGCAACATATCCCTTAACTATACTTAACTATAGGTCTGCAGCTACATACCCCTGACTATACTTAAATATAGGTCTGCAGCTACATACCCCTGACTATACTTAAATATAGGTCTGCAGCTACATACCCCTGACTATACTTAAATATAGGTCTGCAGCAACATATCCTCTAACTATACTTAACTATAGATCTGCAGCAACATATCCCCTAACTATACTTAACTATAGCACTGCAGCAACATATCCTCTAACTATACTTAACTATAGATCTGCAGCAACATATCCCCTAACTATACTTAACTATAGGTCTGCAGCAACATATCCCTTGACTATACTTAACTATAGCGCTGCAGCAACATATCCCCTAACTAGGTCTGCAGCAACATATTAGCTGTAATCAGTCCCCTGACTATACTTAACTATAGGTCTGCAGCAACATATCAGTTGACACGTTTATTGACTACTAAAGTTTTACTGTTAATTTCAGAAAGGTGTTTCATTTGTTACAAAAATCAAATAAAAAATCAAAAGAATTAAAGGTGTGAACTATTTTTATAAAAATAACCTAAACAACATTTAAATCAAATAACTGATTAAAACAAATCTATTAATTAAGTTCATGACACTATGGATCATGCTTAAAAAGAACTAAGAATATAAAATGATGATAAAAATTACATTGAATATCTAATTTACTATTTTCCAAATCCAGATTTTGTTTTGTTTTTAGGTATATAGCAATGAAGTTATTTGTTGACTGGTTAACCAATAAGTTATATAAGAAAGTTGTTAAGAAATAACAAAGTGTTCCTTTAAATATAAACCTAAAGTTTAAGAAATGCGCATAAAAAAACCAAATTGATCGTATGAGTTTTAGTGACTGATTCACACTTATATGAGGGCTGTCCGTTACAAGCAAAGATTTGAATCAATACGATGTACTAAGGATTAGTTCTTTACATAGTAATAGTTTTGAACATTGTCCTTTCATTTCTGGTTAATTGTTTTGGAAATGTTGAACATAAATAGTAATACATTTTTGATCATTTGACTCGCTGTACATTAGTGGGTCGGAGCAATGTAAGAAATTTTTCATAATTATTCAGAATGCTTTAAACAAGATTTTGCTTTGCTTATAAAATATCTAAAAATGCAATAAAATTTGTACTACACTGTTGCCAATAGCTAAGACGATGCACATACTGAATTTGAACATGTTGAAGGGTCTATAATTTAAACTGGTTAAGAAAATCATTATTTTTTAGGGTTGACTTCAGTTTTATTGACATAGAAAAGGTAAAGTTTTGAGAAGAGGTTGAGCAATGGACAGTAATAAAGATGCATGTTTATGTCTGAAAAACATCAACAGATATACAAAGCTTCTTCAAATTGTCAGAAAGGGTCACTAAGATACTTCAGTGCATGTGCATTTCAGAATGAGACAAAAAAATATTTGATTAGCATGTTTTCTGGCATTAAAATAAAGGCCTATTTCCTATTAAGTACTGTCCCCACCAATAAACTTTGCTTGAACTTATATTGTTGACTTCAAGAACTTGAATATTCATGCAGTTTGTGAATCAAATGTTTCCAGAAATGAAACAATACATGCAGAAATATGAATTAAGATACATCTGACAAAATATAAGGTTCAAAACTCATAAAGTTTTAAAAATATTGAATATAATATGGCCATATGAAAAAGAAATTGTTTCATTTCACCTAAAAATGTGAATGTCTTGCTTTGGATTATTAATACTATTTATTTTCTAAATGATTTGTTTGTTTGTTCTTAAATTTGGTTTACAAATCAATAAGATTATTCGTTCTATTATAACGAAATTTGAAGTAATTCCAATTAACATTATTTATCTTATATCAATTGTCCATGAACTTTACGGACAGCCCTTGTACATGTAGTTTTAAAACTTATTCAAAATTCATACATATTGGACATTAAACTAATACAGAACCACTTGAAGGTTGAAACTTAATTAGATATGCTCAAAGCTCTTCACTTAAAAAGCTTTAGATTTTCATCACTCAAATACAAGTGTAAAGATTGAAATGCATTATAAAACTTAAACAGCACTTTAACCAAATACTTTTTCAGAGGACTGCATTGGATGGATAAATGTAAGACATACTACACCATTTGAGAATAATGCTGTATCCTTTACTAGTAGTTACAGGTAAAAACATAAGTCATTAACTTGAGATTTGATTAGATTATACACATAAACAAAGATGTACATTTGTATACTGAATACAATTTTCTGTAAATGAATGAGAAATAAACACAATATATTTAATGCTATAGTAAGTCTTCTAAACATAGCCATCTTCAATTCATGCCAAATCTAAATGTATTCCAGGTTCTCCTCCTTCAAACATTTTTTATCACAGCAGCTTTGCTCTTTTCCCATGATGCAACATGTCAACAGTCTGAAAGCCATCTTTTGTGGTGGCTATCAATGTACCAAGCACTTTCATTGCTACACTTGAATTGACCATTATGCAGTTGATGTGGTTTGATCCTGTGGAAATTTAATTTCCTTTTGATCAACATTAGGATTGCTATACAATGGATTTGAAAAAGAGTTTGGTGATGGCTCATTAAAACTATCATTTTTAGCATAATATGCACTTCCATTTTTGGTTAATTTAAGTTTATCTCCATCCTGCATGTTTCTGGACTCATGGACGCCATTTTCTATTGGCTGCGAGTTCATATCATACAGCTGGTTATTCATCCCATCGTGATGGTTTTCTATGATATCGTCATGGAAACGTTCATGTGGAATTCCACTATTATGTCTTTTATATCTAACTACAAGCACTACCACTAAAGCTATTATTATAATTATCACTATGACAACGGGTATCGCTATGACAGCACCTCTGTTGTCATGTAACTGTTGTCCAATAGGAATGACCGTCACATTTAAGTTCGGTAGTGTTGTTTCAATAACAATGGTTTGTGTTGTTGTTGGTCTAGTTGTAGTTGTCCTCTTTGTTGTTGTCCTTGTTGTTGTTGTACTGGCTGTTGTTGAGGTTTTCTTTGTTGTTGTTGTTGTCGTAGGAACAGTTGTAACTCTCTGTGTTGTTGGTGTTGTTGTTCTGGTTGTTGACCTCTGTTTCGTTGTTGTAGAATAAGTTGTTGTCTCACTTGTTGTTGTTTTCAATGTTGAAGAAGTAGTGGTTGTCTCTTCTGCTTCACGTGGAGCTAAAAAAGACCCACAAGAATAACTTTTGATTGCAATATTTTTTTAACCATGTTAGACACTTCATTCTTCATGTATTTAAATGTAATTGACTCAAATAAGTTATGAAACTTTACGGGAAAGAAAGGAAGAAATAGATATCAGTTTAGGCTAAACATGTATATGCAAAAATGAAAATATTTTTAAAAGTTAAAAAAATAAAGCAATTTATTTTGAAAAAGCAGATAACAACGAGATGATTTCAAAGCTTATTCATAGTATTGATATTTGATACTTTTTGTGAGTGAAACTAAAATTTTTGTAGTACTTACAAAAACATATAACTCCAACATCCTCTGTATGGTTACAATTGTGAGTTCCGATCCCTCTATGTCCACACTCATACAGTGTTTTTTCATCTCCTTTACATTTCACATTGTCAAACCAGATTGGACCAGTTCCAATGCCAAACTTTCCTCCTCTGACAACAGTACCTCCTTCATAGTTGAGCTGACGGCAGACGACACTTGCTGCTTCGTCATTCCAGAAGTCATCACAAACCGTACCCCATTGATTGGGACCTCTGACGTAGACCTCCACTCGTCCGGAGTATTTGTCTTTACCATTCACTAATCGTAACCCAGATGGTTCTGTAAGAGGTAAAATGAATTTCAAGTATGAGGCTATATATGAAACTTTAAATGAAAACAATTTGTTCTCTTTGTTCAGAAAAGAGGATTTTTGAAAAGTTGAACAGATGGATGACTGATGGATGGACAACAGATGCCAAGTGAAGTCAACTTTTGAGGTGAAAAGCCTTGGTAGACTCACTAATTAGATTATATATCTTAAGAACTTTCATTCTGAAATAATGTCAGCATCAAAGTCTGAAGATTATTGCAATGTTATAATGTTACTAAATACTTCTAAACTAACTCCATATATTATATATTTTTTCTCATTTTGCAATAAGCCAGGTAACAATAAACTTCTTGTAATAAATGTAGCATGAAGAATAAACAGTATTTCATTAATTTCAAGTTGTACAAAATGAATGAGATATAAATATACATGTACAAGTATATAAGATAATTATATCAACTTACCGACAGTTTCATTAAAGCACTGTGTATAAGCCCCTGGTTCATTAACCTTTCTCATACACAGGTCGTCCAAGAAGGAAGAGTTGAACCCTGTGTTGAGACAGGTCATCATGGTGGGCTCTGTACCCTGGCAGAAGAACCCAGTGATCCACCGTGGGAGAGATGCCAGGGACTTGTTTACATTGTAGTTAACTATTCCATCAGCGTAGTTCAGCTGTCGACACATGACTCGGGCGTCGGCTGTCTTCCATGACCATGAACACACTGTTCCCCAGGCACCATCATAACTAATCTGTACCCTACCTACTGAAGGATCAGACCCTCCTTCCAGCCTGTATTCAATTCCTGAAAAATACAACAAGACATTCGGTTCTCAAAGAGGGTATCAGCATCCATAAGTGTTCCTAATTGCACATAAAGATGTAGTTATTTTTTTTTCAGTTATTCTTTCAGAAACTGTAATATGGGATTTTTTTTAAATGGATTGATTTTTGCATCTGTTCTTAAACCAGTTTGAATAATCATAAACTTATCATCCATATCAACTGTGACAAAGTATTGCCAAAAAATAATTCAAAAACCTGTCAGAATTAAGATCATTGAGCTATTTTTATGTAGATATTTTCATTGTTGTTGAAATGAATGTGTCCTTGTGTATATTGACCCATTTTGAGAAAAAAAAACTTAAACTCAATGATTCAAAACATTTGCATTTTTTGAATTCAACATTATTGTCATTAACTTCATATCTTACCAGTAGAGTTATAACACAGTACTCCAGCATCATTAGAATTAAAGCTACATGTATCTATGTCTGTTTGTTCTGAGTGAGGACAGTCAGACAGTGATTTCTCAATGCCTGTACATTTCACTCCCCTCATCAGGATGGGCTTTCTGTTCTTCATGATGTGTAAATAGGCCACGCCTCCAGCATATCCCAGCTCTTTACATGTGACATTGGCATCCCGATCGTCCCAGCCGTGCATACAGACACGCCCCCACACACCATTAATTCTGACCTCAAGGATACCATGGACTCCACTGGCCAAACTGTCAGAGGCTATTCTGGTGGCAAAACCTAGGTATTAATATACAAACATATATTTTCATTAAATTTGTCAAGTATTTGAAATTATTACCAACAATTAATGTACCTGAAGCATTTGGAAATATTAAAGAAATATGTGTGAAGCAACTATGAATATTTGACAATGTTTTGACAAGAATGGTCTAGATTTATGTATCTAAGGGTGTACCATACAATAATTTTAATAAAGGAGTAAAGGCCTATAAATGGCCCTGTAATTTGTTTGATTTTTCATGTTCAAGAAATCTAAATGAATGCTTTGGAAATAACTCACGGAATACATATTTTTAACAAATATAATAGTTTTCTAATGATAAAATTGTGCTGTTTCCTTCAATGGTACCCTAAACATAAGAAAAATCAGGAAAATCTTCATTTTTGTCAATATTTTACCTCTTTTCGCCACTATTGGGCCAAAATCAAAAGTGGCCACATGCTCTGACCAACATGGATTTTTGTTTTACGTTATTACTTAAAAGTGAATATCTTAACCCAAATAAATTTTTGGTCAGATTATGTTGCCAACATTATATTCATAATTTTTTACAGAAAAAGAGGCTAAATACATGTATGTCAAAAATAGCAATTTTTAAAGAAGTTCACTAACTTTAAAGGTCTCTGTTCTTCACAAAGGAAACAATTCATGCACAACTTATGATATATTATAAAGTATTTAGTCTTAAGCTTATGATAATTCTAGCAGCATTATTTTGTAGCTATCTCGAATTTGAAATTTAGGACCCTTTTTGGTCCTTTCTGAACATACTCCTTTGCATGTACATGTATCTTATTGTAAAGTTTATTTTATATGTATGATATAGGCTATTGCTTATACAGTTAATTACAGTTTTAAAAGTAGTTTTAGCATGTGTTTGATTTTCAGGTTTAAAAAAACTTAAGCATTTAGACTTATTGAGCATAGTTATTTCCTAACCAACAAATAAAACCTTAAACTAACCTCGCTTGACAATAGTGGTGTTACTACAATAAACAGAGACATAATTTCTACACTGTGTCTGGTTGAACGTCATTTTACACTCAGACAAGTCTTTCTCCTTGCCAGAACACTTGACGTCCGATATCAACGTCTCCCCATCAATCTTTCCAAAGGCTGATTCTTTGATAGCCAGACCATCAGTGAAGTTGTTACCCAGACTCTGACATGCCACACGAGCGGCCATGTCATCAAAGCCGTCGTCACAAATACTGTACCAGTTACCGTTGATGTGATATTCAACTCCACCCATCCTAGCATCATGGCCTTCATTGAGACGAACTAAAAAATCAAAGATTAGTTGAGAAAAGTACAAATAAATCATCATTTATAATCAAAATTGCATTTCTTTTTCTATTTTCAGTAACAGAATAAGATGCTCTTATATATACATGTATTAATATATTTGTTATAGTTTACTTAAAGTTATTAAGATAATGCAATGACAATCTTTTCTCATATCCTGAACATTAATTTTTAATTTTTATTGATTAGATTTTTTTTTTATATTCCAACTTTTAGATTACAACGACTACATGTAGAGCACACACACTTTTTAATTCTAGGTACATGTCATTCATATATATGATCTAACCTAATATAACTCCAAAAACACCCTTTGTTACATACCATTCTTATAACAGAAGACAGATGCATCATCTCTGTGTGAATCACAAATAATGGACAGGATCCAGTTACTCTCCGAGAACTGGTCATTAAATCCACGATGTGGACACTGATGCAAGTTGTCTTCATCCCCCTTACACTGAAGGTGGCTAAGCCAGATTGGTCCCCGTCCCAGACCATAGGCTGCACTAGGCAAGGCCACACCCTCAGTGAAGTTAAACTGACGGCAGAACACTGAGGCATCCTTGTTGTCCCAGCCAGCATCACAGATTGTACCATTAATGCCACCAACAGAGATCTCCACACGGCCATAATGTGAGCCACCTCCACTCATGTAATATTGTATTCCTGAAAAATATTCAATTAAAATGTCAAGTTTACATGTAAATACTATTTTCTTGCTTATCTATTTCTAAAAGGTTAAATATACTTAGTTACTTATATTTGGACTTGAAAATACATTTCCCCTTTTTTCAGATGTTTTAGTTTTGTGTTTAATCTGTTAACCCCTTGGTTATATTATAAGGAACATTTAAGTGAAGCATTCTAGTCCCAAATTTGAAACAAATTGGAAATTCTCACACAAAACAGCACATTGAAAAAAGATTAAATCTTTAAAAGAAACTGATATTCTTTGCTAAAAAGTTTATAATTACAGTCAAACCGGTCTTAACGACCACCTGTATTCAACGACCTCCTGTCTTGAGCGACCCTATTCATTCCCCCCCCCAAACAGTTTTTACTATGTTTTGCACCTGTATTCAGCGACAACCCGTCTAACGCGACTAGCGACCATGATTTTAGTTCATAAACGACCATAAATCCTCCGTTATGCGACTTTTTATTAACCGGAAGTTGTCAGAAAATAGAAAATATTTTATGAAAATCGCCGCGTTTCGTTCCCCGTCAAAAATATTACCCCAAATGGATAAAGGTAATAACAAAACTACCGAACTTGAATGGGCTGAGTTCGATCACAAACTTTAGTTTGGTTTTAGTAGGTTTAATGCGCATGTCCGGTAAAGGAGATGATCGAACACATTTTAGTAGAAGTCTGGTCGATTTTAATGACCTCATACCGATTTCTGACAGAAAATATTAATTCAAATACATTCTTTAATAAAATTTTAATTCTGTTTGCTTACATTTACTATAAAATAGTTACAAACAACGCTATTTGTCGATACTCAGTAGAATAAAGGTAATAACAAAACTACCGAACTTGAATGATCAATCTCATAGTCCAGAGAAAATGACAAAAACGAATCAGTCATACCGGAGAACTTGTGGATCGCAATGGTCCTGACTTGGTACAGGCATTTCAAACGAAATGGTGGGTTAAACCAGGTTTTATGGCGCCAAACCTCCCTCTTCCATTGCGATCTTAAAGTCCTTCCAAAAACCACAATATTTTTAAAGAAGCATCTAGTTTTCATAAAATTGTAATACTGATCGTATTCATGTCCATTCCGATTTAAATTTCACAAAAATTATAACAAATGTCAACATCAAATACCAATTCGAGATTTTTTGTTGGTATTCGATACTTCCCGTTTACGCCGCCATGTTGTCTACCAGAGGAACCCACGCTTTAAAATGGTGGAACCATGGTAGAAAAATGACGTCACTCTGGTTCAACTATAGACAGTTCGATGCAACTTTGGTCGAACTTTAGTTACCACGGTAGCTGATCCAACTAGGCCATGATCAATCTCATAGTCCAGAGAAAATGACAAAAACGAATCAGTCATACCGGAGAATTGGTGGATCGCAATGGTCCTGACTTGGTACAGGCATTTCAAACGAAATGAACCAGAATTTTGAAACTAAACAGATTGTACTAGATTAAGTTTAGCAGCAGGAAGGACTGAATTTCCACATGTAGACTTGTTTATGTATTAAGTTGGCAAATGAAGATTAAAACTGAACAACTCTGGGGATGGAATTCAGTCTCATCGTCATAATAAACAATCTGTTCCACAAACTTTTAAATGTCGATGGTGGATGAATTATAAAATCAAAGGTTAGTTCATTCAGTCATCTAAAATTACTTAAGCCCTTACAACTCTTGGAATTCAGTAAACAGTTTTATCAGTATAATAATTTATCTGTCCCTTAAACTTTGAGTTTTAACTGGTGAATGAACTATTTTATTTACATAATCTCAAAGGTTAGTCCTACCAGTAGCTGCATGTTAATTTGGTAAATAATGATACATGTATTTGCATCAATTCAAAGCTTATTCTTACATGAAGCTGCCATCGTAAATCATCTTGCCCCTTAGGCCTTACAGTACCTTGCATGCATACGAAAAAAGCTTAAGATTTTGGTAGGATAATATGACCGGTGCCAAACCTGTATTCAGTGACCACCTGTCTTATGTGACCTGTACTATTCAGATTTTGTAAGGGTGTGGCAAATAATATTAACCAAAAAAGTGCACTCTAAATTTTTTATAATATTTCTCCATAAAAAAAATAATAAAAACATTTTTTTTTGATTGAGCATGAGTGAAGTTACCATCATCATTGTAGCATAGTACAGAGGCTATATGAGCATCAGAACAGTCTCCCAGAGACATCCTAGACTGGTGGGGACATTCCAGCAATGACTCCTCCTCCCCTGTACAATTAAAGTCACTCAGCCAGTAGGGTCCCGTGGAACTCTCAGAGGTGGACTGTTCATCGTGTTTATAGGCCACACCCTGTTTGTATCCCTGCTGGCGACACATCACGCTAGCGTCTACATCGTCCCAGTTTTTACCACAGATCCTGCCCTGGGCACCCAGATGGGTGACAATTATCTGTCCCTTGTTTCTATCTTGTAACTGAAGGCTGTACTTTTCTGCAATGTAATGATTTATGGTTATATTGACCATTTGTTAAGCTTAGGCTTCTTTAATAGGAAAACATAATTTACTACCAAAAATATATGCTTTCATCATATTTTCTAGTTGTCAAAACAAATCTTTAAAGCCATCTAATGGAGTACATGTAGAAGGATATTATGAGTGTTCTTTGATCATGTGTATATGTTACAGTAAATGTGTGTAATTAGGAATTTCATGAAATTACTGAAAATTCAGGAATTTCATGTAATTCCTAAAGGGTTTGGTAATTACGTAAATTTTCATCAGTAGTTACATGAAATTATTGAATATTTTAGGGAATTTTACATACATTTACTGAAAACAAAATCTTCAACTGTAGTTGATTAATTAAAGTACTAAAAAGAAATCTTTACCGACGGCGGGCAGGGACAGTTTTCTCAGCAACTACTAATCACAGACTCTTGATATTTGGTATGCAGCATCAGCATGGGCTCCCATAAGGTGGGACTCGATTTCAGGTCTGTCGCTCACCTACTTCCTGTTTACCAACGTAGTTAATTTTTGACATAAATGTCCAATTAAAGAAAATTTTCGTAACAATTTTCTCAGCAACTACTTATCACAGCCTCTTGATATTTGGTATGCAGCATCAGCATGGGCTCCAACAGGGTGGGATACGATTTCAGGTCTGTCCCTCACCTACTTCCTGTTACCGACTTAGTTATTTTTTGACATAAATGTCCAATAATAGAAAATTTTAGTAACAGTTTTCTCAGCAACTGCTAATCCAGCCTATTGATATTTTGGATGCAGCATCAGCATGGGCTCCCATAGCGTGGGATTTAATTTCAGGTCTGTTGCTTACCTACTTTCTGTTTACTGACTAAGTTAAATTTTGACATTTATGTTCAATATAGAAAATTTTCGTTACAGTTTTCTCAGCTTCTTGATATTAGGTATGAAGCATCAGCATGGGCTCCCATAAGGTGGGATCTGATTTCAGGTCTGTGGCTCATATTCTTCTTGTTAAATGAAATCCTGCCATTTCTGTCTTTGACCCATTTTTTGTATATCTTTTAAAGCAATTCAGATTCCTCTCAATAATTCTTCACTATTTTTTCAGATTTTGTTAGCATATTTCATCATTATTTAATAGCCAATTTATATTAATAATGAAGTCAGTAAATGTGTGTAAATTTCATGATTTGTTTCAGTAATTTAATGAAATTACTGGAAATTTTAGGAATTTCACGTAATTACTAAATGGCTCAGTAATTACATGAAATTCCTGAAAAAGTTAGTAATTTCACGTAATTCCTAATTACACACATTTACTGTAACATATACATGTATTGTCAAAAAATCCAATTACTGTCAAAATACTTTCAACATTTTTAATAGTTGGAATTATATAAATTTTCATGGGTTTTGGCAAAATTTAATTTAAAGTATAGATAAATATCATTAAGAATATATTTCAAACAAACAAAAATAAATGACAACTAACCTCTATCTGGTATCTGAGTTTGATTAAAACACATGACCGAAGCATACTGTTCACTGTCACACTTCTCCTCTTGTAAACACTCTGTGACCGACTTCTCCCTCCCAGTACATCGAAGGGTGTAGTTAGTCAGCACAGGCTCTGTGTTCTTACCAAAAGCAGAGCAGCAGATGGCCTGTCCATCAGTATAGCCCAGCTCAGCACAGACCACACGGGCAGACATGTCTGTAAATCCAGTATCACACACTCTTAACCAAGTCTTGTTGTGATAGTACAACACAGCTCCATTACTACTGCCTGGGGTGAATCCTTTGTACAACTTGACTGAAAATAGAAAACAGAAGGTAAAAAGAAAAAGAATTGAACATCATTCATTAAGGATGCTCGCTGGTCTTGTTTTGGTATTTCTGTCATTTTTTCAGAATCCTCTGGATTTTACCATCAAAATAGGGTTAAATTTTTTGCCCACGAACCCCCTATTTTCTTGTTATCAATGTCTTTACTATGTCAAAAAGAGGTTATAGACAAAGTTTTATCAAATCCTATTTATTCGGTCATGGGTTTTAACAGCTAAATAGTGCTAATGTTAAACCTATGAAAAAGTCAGAGAAAACCTTTTCCCGCCAAAACTTTAACGTCATTTATCTTGAAAACGAGGTCACGAACTTATCAAAATTTTTTGCTTATTTTATATCGTTTACTATTATCTTTTCATTTAAGGCATCAAATTTGAAACCTATTTATTTTCAATAATAGTAGCGAACATCCTTAATAAGAAACTTGATAATACATGTAAAGTGCGATGTCAAAAGTATTTCACGCTTTATATTTTTTACATTATATTTCATATAAATTCACATTTTTTCAAAAAAATTCTAACCAAGTCATTTTTCAACCGATTTTTGTAAAATAAAAGCCAACAGATGCAGCAATATTTCAAGTTCATTTCTATATTTTGGCATCATAAAATGTTCGATGGGTTAGATTTAATTATAATTAGAACACAAATGAAATATTTTGAAAATAATTTTCCTTTATCATGTTTATATTTTAACCAAATATTTTTTGTGAATTTTTTCTATGTGTTTTATTATAGTATAAAAATGAACCAAGAGGTTTTAACAGATTTGCAAATAAACAAACAAACTTCAGATAATTCTGCATGTTTTTTGGTTTTATTTCATGAAAATCTGTTGAGAAATGGCTTGGTAATAATTTTTATAAAAAATACTAATTTATATGAAATATAAAGGGAAAAATATAAAGCGTGAAATACTTTTGACGTCGCACTGTACATGCAAGAGAAAAACATTCTTTACATAATTATTCTTAGTTATTGAATATTAAAAGTATTTATGAGATTTTATTATTATTATGTCTTATTTAAAGGGATTCTCAATTCTTCTAATTCATTTCAATTATTGAATAAAGTTAACAACATTCAATTTTGTGTCAGAAATGCAATGTCTAAGCAACAAATAATTAAGATGCCTTTCTATAATTGTACAAACCATTTGTATAACACATGACGGCAGCATCATCTTTATGTCCCAGACAGAACCGTGAGTTTCCAATCACCCATCCTTCGTGAGGACACAGATCTAGACTTTCTTCCTTCCCTGTACAATGTATCTTCCCATCCCACTGAGCCCCTGAGCCTGGGGGTAGGTTATCTCCATAGTAGGAATCCCCTGTGTTGAACCCCAGCTGTCGACAGAAAACGTCTGCATCAAACTGGTCCCAATAATGGTCACAAATAGTTCCCCATTCTCCGTGGACGGAAACTTCAACACGACCAGACCTGTCATTTCCTCCAGCTAGTCTGTAATATACTCCTGGAAAATACAAACATTTATATAGATAAATAGGTCCCATCACAAGGAATTTGAAATCTGATTTTAGCATGTATATTAGCAAATTGAATATATTACACACAATGGCATTGGTATTCTATAAAGTTGCATGTGGTTGTCATATAAAGTAAACTTTTATTTGAACTGTGATTGGAGATTGCCAAAAATGGTCATTTGAGACAGGTTGTCATTCATATGAGAGGTAGCTTAAATTGACTGTACACAATAAATAAAAGTTGTTCTATTGGATTGAAAAGCCCATGACATATCATAGCCTACATTAACTAGTAGCAGTGGCTTTGAATGGTATGAATGAATAAATTGATTAAATGTACATGTTAAAAATAGACTACATCAATATAAACTAAAATACTTAGGCAACATAATTGTGAACAAAAAAATACCAGAAAATAAGATTAAACAAAACAGTTAAAGTGTGTGAGTGGATTATTACCTTCTCGATCAAAACACAGGACTCCAGCATAATGTTTGGAGCGACATTCCTGTACGTTACCAAACCCCACGTGATCACACTGACTAATGGCTGACTCATTCCCATGACATGAGACATTGGTCGTCCAATATGGGCCTACAGCATCCATATCACTCTTGTAGTGGAAGTAAGCTATGCCGTCAGGATAGCCGAGCTCTCTACATACGACACTGGCCGCCTTGTCATTCCATCCATCACTACAGATCCTACCCTCGATGTCCAGGTATGTGATGTTCACCTGTCCTGTGTAACTTGATCCACCAGTCAGTCTCAAGGTGTAGTCTATAATATAGAAGATCAGATTCATTTAGTACTTGAACTATTTATTGATTTTTTTAATCTGGTCACTATCATATTATTTTTATAATTTACGGTATATTTAAATAAAATAGTTGAATTCTAAGTCTTCATCTAAGAATAGATTGGTAAATTTATTGACTTGATATTTTGTAATTATTTTCAGTTGCAAATTGAGGTTCTTTTCTGGCAGAACTTACAAACTTTGACCTTTGACTGTTTGACCCCCAAAATCCACAGTCTTTTCCTTGATTCACAAGCTTTTGTGTGTATAAGTTTAATAAAATTATATCAAGGTAACAATTTTGGATAGATTGACAGATGGAAGACAATTCTATACTCCACTTCAAAAAAGGCAGGGGACAATTGTTTTTTATCCTTTATTCAATCATTATCATAACACTCACTTTGAGTCCTCTCCCCATTATAACAAGCCAGTGAAGCATATCGCTGAGGACTGTTACAGACGGCCTGACTACTTTTACAATCTGTCAGATGTTTCTCGTCTCCCTGACACTGCATCTTGTCATAGAATGGACTGATAAAACTAAAGCCAAAAGGAGAGCAGCAAAGAGGTAGCCCATGTTCATATCCAAGAATCCTACAAGCCACATCTGAAAAATAAATAATGTACCATAGTTCATCTGACTTTCCTTTGTTAAAAGCCATGTGATATCTGCACATAGCTGTAGTGAGTATCTTTAATAACTACCCAAATTAAACATTCATAGTTCACCTCAATACATGTACTTATAAATTAAATTATCATAGCTTATTTGTAAACTTTTCAATTCAGTATATTATCTCTGTTCTGTACATTACAATTTAAATCAGGCACATGTTTTTTTTTATAGATGAAAATTTCCCTGCTTAACAGAATTTCCAAAAATTACATTGTTTTATACAAACCTGCTTCCTTCTGACCAAAGCCACTGGCACACACTGTACTCCATCCCTTACTTTTATGGTAAACTTCTAACATCCCATTACTTCTATAGTTTCCCCTCATCAGTCGAACTGTAAGAAAAGAATACTGATAAAATACATGTAGTTAGAAAAAAATGTCTAACCATAATATACATGTATGTAGAATATCAAAATACTAAATTGAAATCCTTGCTGCAACATAATTATTATTTTCTTTGAATTCAAATAAACTCTTGTGGTTAAATTTTTTTTATCACAGTTTTAAATTTTGTACCTCATACATGTACATGTATAACACTAATTTTAATTTACAAACAAATTAGGAAACTAATAAACAAATTTCAAACAAAGTAAATGCAGAAAACTTAAGGAACATATCTGAGTGATGATGCTAACCTGATTTGAAGCAGACAACACCAGCATCGTTGCCGTGTGTACATCTCTGCGTCTGGGCTGGGTACCACGAGGCCTCACAGTTCAGGAAGTTAGTCTCATTCCCGACACACTCGACTCTCGTCATCCAGATGTCCTGATCATTAGAGCCCACACTGGATGGGTTAGCCTGTACTCCTCCGACATAAGACCCCAGCTGTCGACAGAAGACCTCGGCATCAGTGTCATCCCAGTAAACATTACAGATGGTACCCCAGCGGCCGTTCAAGTAGATCTCTGCTCTGCCACTCCCTTCATAGTCATCTCCTATTCTAAACTGAATACCCTCTGGAAGGATATTGTCAGTAGTAAGTTATTTTCACAAAATATAATGACTCAACCTACATTACTTTACTGCATAAATTATTGCTTAAATACTAGCTTGTAATATATCACTGTACACTGGTACACTGTTGTTGAAAGTTTTCATAAAAAGAAAGATGCTATGAAATGAATATATGTTGAAAGGAAAAAATCAGACATTTTCACTGACTATCTCTAATTCAGTAAAATCGATACTAAGGATACATATATGTATGAATTAGAATCCACTCACCTTCTTTCTTGGAGCAAACAATGGCTGCTCGAGACGATCTTTCATTACACTGGTGGTTCTCACTAAACTTTGCCATCTGACAATGGTCCAAATTGCTCTCACTTCCTGTACAGTTAACCTGACCAAACAAAGTGGGTACATGTCTCAGGACCGTCCCACGGGTGGCATTACCAGTGGCAAACCCTAGCTCTTTACAAACCACCCTGGCATCATTGTTGTCCCAGCCCACGTCACAGATAGAGCCCCAGATTCCATATCTCTGAACCTCAACGTTACCAAAGAATATACCACTAGGTCTTGTCACCTGAACGGCTGTAATGGAAGAATGCATAGAAAAGTTATTCTAAATGTAATGTAGACATAATGTGTGACTGAACTCTGATTTTAGTGGTGTACTACTGTATAGGGGATAATTTTTGCAAGGTAAAATTCTTATTGAAATATACATGTATTTCTACTGAAATTTGAAGAAAAGGAAAATAAATGTCAGCTAAAATTGAATACCCCACTTTTATTGCTAATCACTAAATTTGGCCACCATGAAAATTCCACAATACACATGATACAGTATTAAGTTTGAAATTTCTCAAAATTGGATATTATTTTCAAAACATTATAATGAAAAATGACAAATGTAATTTAAAAACATGCATAATTTAAAGACTAGAAAAATATTTCTCCATATTTGACAACAAAACTTTAAGCACTACTATTTGAGTCCAAAATTTTATGACTGTTAATAAATACAACTGCCAACAAGAGGCTCCCAGGAGCCTGAATCGCTCACCTGGTCTTGATGTCAACCCTATAAAGAACTTTGTATAGCTAAATAAGCTGAACATTTAAGCAAGCAACAGTTTTTCTCTTTCAGCAATAGTTGCCATTCTGTAGGTCAAAAACTTGCAAAATGTAATTTAAAGGGCCATCTGAACACTTTGACTCTATAGAGACTTTTGTTAAGAGCTTAATGATTAAGGGGCTGTAATCCCTATAAGGGGTCATCTGATAACTTCAACCCTATGGAGACTTTTGTAGAGCTAAATGGCTGAATATTTAAGCAAGCAACAGCTTTTCTCTATCTGCTATAGGCCAAAAATACTATTTTTCGCCTTTAAGGGGCTATAACCCCTATAAGGGGTTATCTGACAACTCAGACTCTATGAAGACTTTTGTAGAGCTAAATGAGCTGAACATTTAAGCAAGCAACAGCTTTTCCCTATCTGCAATAGTTTTCATTCTATGGGCCAAAAACACTATTTTTCGCCTTTAAGGGACTGTAACCCCTATAAGGGGTCATCTGAGAACTTCGACCCTATGACAACATTTGTAGAGCTAAATGAGCTGAACATTTAAGCAAGCAACAGCTTTTCCCTATCTGCAATAGTTTTCATTCTATAGGCCAAAAACACTATTTTCCGCCTTTAAGGGGCTGTAACCCCTATAAGGGGTCATGTGACAACTTCGACCCTATGATGACATTTGTAGAGCTAAATGAGCTGAACATTTAGGCAAGCAACAGCTTTTATCTATCTGCAATAATTTTCATTCTATAGACCAAAAACACTTTTTTTCGCCTTTAAGGGGCTGTAACCCCTATAAGTGGTCATCTGACAACTTCGACCCTATGGAGACTTTTGAAGAGCTAAAAGAGCTGAACATTTAAGCAAGCAACAGCTTTTCTCTATCTGCAGTACTTTTCATTTTATTAGCCAAAAACATGAAAAAACGCTATGTTTCACCTTTAAGGGGCTGTAACCCCTATAAGGGATCATCTGACAACTTCGACCCAATGGAGACTTTTGTAGAACTTTTGATGCTGAAGCAGAAGGGTGGCATCAGATTTCATCTATCTCTTATACTTTTTGATTTACAAGCCAAAAACAGTAGTCTGACCCCCCTGGTCTATTTTTAGCTACAGCGGCCATGTTTTTTGACGAATCAAAAATCGAAACACAACTTTTGTACAGGACATCCTAAGGATCAACTATACTAAGTTTCATTAAATTCTGTTCAGTAGTTTCAGAGAAGAAGATTTTTGAAAAATTGTTAACAGAGGACAGACGACAGACGACGGACGACAGACGACAGACGACAGACGACGACGGACGCCAAGTGATTGCAATAGCTCACATGGACCTTCGGTCCAGGTGAGCTAAAAATTACTTACCAAATTCTGATGCATCAGAATCAGTACAAGCTACAGAGACATAATGTTTAGTTTGACATGACCCTTCTGTGTGTGGACATTCATTAAACTTCGACTCTGTTCCCCTACACTTGACATTTGTGATTCCAATTGGACGTGATGTCAGCCAAGTTCCTTGAGCGGAGCAGCACTGGGCTCTACCGTCACGATAACCCATAGATTGACAAGCAACTCTAGCCTCATTATCGTTGAAATCATCATCACATACTGAGTACCACGAATCATTCTTAAAGACTTGTAGTTGGCCATAGTTAGCTAAGCCCAGGCCTGAGAGACGAACTGAAATAAAAAAGTATATTGTATCCTTTGAACTAATGGTTTAATGTTTGTTTTGACAATAAAATAACAAAAACAAGGGAAGACTGGAATGACATTTAGCTGGAATGCTTTAAAAGTAGGCTTAAAATATTAGATAGTTGAGCTAAAAATTACATTATCTCCCTTAAATCTAAACACCTAGCTTTCATCCTTAAAAATACTAATATATAAGTTGATCTTAATATACCATTCTGCTATATTCTCATTCAATAGAGCAAATGAATTGTAACTTTACACATAATGATGAAAATGTATGACTAAGCAATGAGTAATGTTCTATAATTTTTAAGCATAATGTAAGAGAAATATTTACCACTAGCATAACATTTGACACCAATGTCTTTCTCATGATTAGCACATGGTGAGTCAGGTGTCTCAGCCAGACCGGCCAGTTCACAATCTAATATACTGGACTCGTTACCCTCACAGTAAGCTCTGCTAATCCAGACAGGACCAGTTGTGTTGCCATAGGAATGATTCAATACAAACACACCATACATGAACCCTGCCTGTCGACATAGCACCGTGGCGACCTTGTTGGTCATATACCAGCCACAGATACTACCCCATGTCCCGTTGACCTTGACCTCTACTAGACCTTCAGATTTAGATTTCCCACCAGTAATTCTCATATCAAATCCTGAGGTCTCTGAAGAAATTCAACATACAATTTACCTTTATGGAACTTGAACTAGAGGCTCCCAGGAGCCTGAATCGCTCACCTGATCTCTTGTGCCAAAGTTTGAATCAATTTTACAAACTTTCAAGTATACAAAGTTGCAAAACAATCCTTTCAGTAGTTTCATAGAAGATTTTTGGAAATCAGTTTAAATTAATAGAAAAAAAACAGTTAAAGGGCAATAACTCCTTTTGTTGTAAATTACGCTAAGGGTTAACGTCGCCTTTCGCGGCGCGGCCGCTATTCTTTGTGACGTCGTTTATGTATATAGGTCAGTTGGTGAATACAAGTTAGAAACGTTAGACGTCTTTTCGTAACTACCATAGAAAACCATAGCCAAACCGCACAAATCAAACACAACGCGAGTCTAACCCACACATTGGTACCGAGTGACCAGGAAGGATGGATATCAACAGATTAAAATCCTTGAGAGCCGGGAATAGAGCGTCAGTTACGAAAACCTGCAGGAAAATTGAGGACATCATCGGATCCGGAGATTCTTCATTCGACGTGGAAGAAATCAAGCAATTACTAATTGCAATAGACAATAAGAAGAAAACACTAGTGTCATTGGATGAACAAATTCTCAATGAAGTGACTACGGAAGGAATCACGGACGAAATTATGGACACGGAAGAGTATCATCAAGAACTAGATGGTAAGATTCGCAAATACACAAAACAGTTGAAGCCCAACACTACACCTGCGTCCACATATCAACGAAGCACTGCAACAGAATTCGTACCAAGTACTAGTTACAATACATGCACATTCACACCAACCCAAGAGATACCGCAAACCAGTAGTTCAACCGCAAGTCAAAATCATCGTCTACCAAAGCTATCACTCCCTTCATTTAGCGGCGATATTTTAGAGTGGCAGTATTTTTGGGATTCCTACGAATCTACCGTACACCTTAATCATACACTTACAGATGTCCAGAAATTCTCGTACTTGAAGTCATTACTACAGTTCGATGCAGCTAGTGTAATTTCAGGTTTAACCATGACAAATGCTAACTATCAGACAGCAATAGACCTACTCAGAAATCGCTATGGCCAGTCTCATAAAATTACCAACGCATACATGAGGTCTTTGTTAGATTTACCCCCACCGCAAGATACAATCACAAGTTTGAGATCATTTCATGACAAATCAGAAGCATTTATACGCGGTCTAGAGTCCCTAGGACAAAGCCAAGAGATGTTCGGATCACTACTCATACCAGTAATGCTCGGTAAACTACCGCCAGAGTTTCGCAAAACTATTACAAGAGAAAACGGAAGCGACAACTGGGAAATCAAAAAACTCCGCGAAGCTATCACCAAAGAGATCACAATTCAGGAATCTGGTTATATAGATTGTACCCAAGGAATTAATGCAGCAGTTTCTAGCGCAAGCTTTGTAACAGGAGTAAGACGTGACTTCAAGAAGAAAGGTAACGCACATAGATCGTCAGACAAACCGAAGAAGAAAAGTTGCATATTTTGTAATGGAGACCATTGGACAAACGAATGCAATGAAGTAGTTGACTACGAGAAGCGACTCACCATAGTAAAGGAAAAGAAGCTTTGTTTTAACTGCCTAGGGAATCACAGAATAGCAGAATGTCATTCAAAAGGTACATGTAAGTCGTGTCACAAGAAACATCATTCCTCTTTATGTAAGAAAACTACAAGCAACACAGATGAGATACGTAGTAAGAAAGCTGAAAAGGACACGTCCATGCTTTATACCGCAAGTAGCGAAGACAAAACCACAGTTTTACTGAAAACCGCCGTTAGTCCCGTAGTTTACCAAGATACATGTATTGAGGCTAACATTTTGTTCGACGAAGGGGCACAGCAGTCCTTTATAACCGAAGAATTAGCAAAAACGTTGAACGTAAGACGAGAAGGTTCCATAAGTCTTAGCTTATCTACCTTTGGAAATACAGAAAAGAAAGTCAGAAACTTAGATAAAACCACCATACATCTGAAGTCAACAGAAGGTGAACTCATACCCATTAAGGTATTAATTGTACCTAACATAGCGTCACCACTCCAAAACCAGACCGTTCCGTCTTTCAGAAAATTTCCGTACCTTCGAGGCTTACAGTTAGCGCACCCTGTTATGCAAGGAGACGAGTTTGAAATTAGCCTACTAATAGGCGGGGACTTCTATTGGGACGTGGTACAGGACGATATAATACGCGGAAATGGACCCACTGCAGTCAGCTCTAAACTGGGTTATTTACTATCTGGACCCGTCATATCTAAAACTCCAAATGCATCAACTTCTATGATGAACATTCTTGTACACCACAAACAAGAAGAGTGTGATATTGAAAAATTCTGGAAGCTGGAATCACTAGGAGTGAGTACCAAAGAACAACATGACCCCAAGATGAGCGAGATAATAAACAACTACATGGACAACTCCATTAGAAAGGAAAATGGTAAATACGTAGCTAAACTACCTTGGAAGGACGACTCATCTGAGCTACCCACAAATGAGGAAATGGCTAAACGGAGAACTGAGACCGTAATACGACGCCTTGAGAAAGATTCAGAGATATTCCGCAAATACGGAGAAATAATTGCAGAGCAAGAAAAACTTGGGTTTATAGAGAAAGTAACCGCAGATAACACTACTTGTAGTAATAGAGTACACTACATACCGCACCATCCAGTGAGAAAAGACTCAGCCACGACTCCTATCCGCATTGTATACGACTGTAGTTGTCGACCGACTACAGAGAGCCTATCTTTAAATGATTGTCTTGCCTCTTATCCACCGATAATGACAGATCTGATCGAAATTTTAGTACGTTTCAGGATGCACAAACACGCTGTTGTAGCAGATATTGAGAAAGCTTTTTTACAGATCGAGCTTGATCCCATGGATAGAGATGTTACTAGATTTTATTGGCTGAAGGACCCTAGCGACCTGTCAAGTCCGTTAATCACTTATCGCTTCAGAGCAGTACTTTTTGGTGCTACGTGCTCTCCCTTTATACTAAGTGCTACGCTCATGAAACATTTTAGAGACAACAAGTCGAGCACTTCAGATGAGCTTCAGAGAACCCTTTACGTAGACAACGTTTTAACCAGCTTTATAGACGAGAACTCTGCATTGAAATTCTACACCGAAGCAAGAAAATTACTATCAGATGCCGGATTCAACCTCCGATCATGGAACTCAAACTCAGAAAAAGTACGCACACTAGCTATTACAAACAATGTAATGGACACCGATAAACTAGTTAAAATACTAGGAATGAGATGGAACGTTAAGACGGACACACTTGAATACCAACACGTAGACGTTTTAGGAATTGATAAAACGATGACGAAACGAGAAGTCTTGCGATTATCTTCCAGAATTTTTGACCCGCTAGGATTAATCACTCCCGTAACAGTGAAAGCTAAATTGTTTATGCAGGAGCTATGGAAATCAAAGATAGACTGGGATGAACCTCTTAACGAAGATTTGAGTTCAAAATGGAACAAAATCAGTCAAGACATTAAAAAAGCAACCGCTATGAGCTATCCGAGAACTCTACTTAACACCAACGAGAAGTCCGGTACATTACATGTATTCACAGACGCAAGTCAACTAGCCTATGGAGCATGTGCTTACTTAGTCACCGAACATTCATCAGTACTAGTAATGGCAAAAAACCGTGTAGCACCCGTGAAAGCTATTTCACTACCACGACTAGAGCTTATGGGAGCAGTCATAGGAGCGAGATTAGCGAGTAATCTACAAAATATACTGAACACGAAGACAATACACATGTGGAGCGATAGTCAAATCGTCTTAAGTTGGATAACATCTACTAAGAAATTAAAGCCGTTTATTGAGAACCGACTTACAGAGATAAGAGAATTAGTAGGACAATGCGAATGGAAATATTGCCCGACAAATGATAATCCTGCTGATTATCTTACGCGAGGGGTTGCAGCTACACATCTAGAAGGAAATACGTTATGGTTAAATGGGCCTAACTGGATTATACACAATGAAAAATGGCTGACTTGGAATCGTAAATTGCAAAATTGTAGCTCACTATCAACGATAACAGAGGAGATCGTGGATGACAGGAAACCGGACACCAACGTACAAATGAACCGACCACAACCTTTCATAGACGCATCAAGATGTAGCTCATTACAGAGACTTATTCGAATTACCGCATATGTGCTTCGTTTCATCAGGAATTCTAGGGTATGTAAAGAGAATCGACAAAACGGATATCCGAAGTTAAGCGAACTTAACTCAGCAGTAACTGTACTAGTTAAATCCGTACAACAGGAAGCATTTCACGGCGAAATCAAAGGCCTGAAATCGTCCAAAGTGAGGAACCAAACAACGCTTGTTCGACAGCTTAAGTTGTATTTGGATGACAGTGGAATTTTACGATGTGCAGGAAGGATTCATAACGCGCCTGTCGAAGAAGAGACTAAATATCCGTCGTTGTTACCGACACATCACAGCTTTACCGCGTTAGTTATAGCCGACGCTCACAAGATAACACACCACGGAGGAGCGAACAGCACAATTTCTTTCATTCAACAAAAATACTGGATCCCGAGAATCAGACAAGCTGTGCGCTCACAACTTCGAAAATGCGTTACTTGTAGGAAGATTACCGGTAAACCGTATCGGACACCTGATCCTCCACCTCTACCCAAAGACAGAGTGAATTATGACTTTCCGTTTTCAGTGACAGGAGTAGATTTCACTGGAGCACTTATAACGAGAGGAAAGAGGAACGAACTCGTAAAATCGTACATTTGTTTATTCACGTGCGCCGCAACAAGAGCCATACATCTAGAGATAGTGAACGATTTAAGCCAGGAAACATTTATGTTGGCGTTCAGAAGATTTTGTGCGAGAAGATCCGTCCCAAGACTTATTCTTTCCGACAACGCTACGACATTCAAAGCAGCAGCCGAACGAATTACACGAGCTAACCGAAACAACAGACTCGAAGAGAAACTCAGCAAAACCGGAACAGAATGGAAATTTATCCCTAATCGTGCGCCGTGGTTCGGAGGATTTTGGGAACGGTTAATCGGACTTACTAAGAGAGCAATAAAATGCACCCTAGGAAAATCATGCGTTAGTACAGAAACGCTTCGAACTATTGTGACTGAAATAGAAGGAACTTTGAACAATCGTCCGATCACGTACATTTCTACCGATCTAAATGATCCCGCACCGCTTACGCCGTCGCATATGTTACATGGACGTAGATTAGATTCACCGCCGGAAGAAATGACCTTAGAGAATAGTGTTGTATCGGACAATTTACACGATAAACTCAATATTAACTTACGTAGACAAAATGAACTTTTACTACATTTTCGTAATAGATGGAGTCACGAATACTTGACATCACTCAGAGAATATCAACGTGCAACCGGTAAAAACGAACAATACATCGATGTAGGAGATGTCGTACTTGTACACAACGACTCAAATCGCATTACGTGGAAACTTGCCATCGTTCAAGAACTAGTACGCGGGAAAGACAATTTAGTTCGATCCGCCGTCATCAAAACCGACACCGGGATATCAAACCGTCCAATTGTGAAGTTATTTCCGCTAGAAGTCCGAAGTGATGAATCCTAGAAGATGGTCGTCCGGAGAAAGATGACAGATTCAACAGAGTGAAGTGAAATTATGGACTGTAAATGTGAATAGAGACTTTTTAATTCTTTCAATGTGAAGTTTTCATTTTTTTTATGAACATTTATTCACAAGTTATCATTTTCAAGTTGTTTCATGATTTTAGAGAAGCGCATTTTTTCTAAAAGTAATATATCATATTGTATTTCCCTTTTAGTTTAAGTTCATTTTCGGCGGCCCCAGAATGTTGTAAATTACGCTAAGGGTTAACGTCGCCTTTCGCGGCGCGGCCGCTATTCTTTGTGACGTCGTTTATGTATATAGGTCAGTTGGTGAATACAAGTTAGAAACGTTAGACGTCTTTTCGTAACTACCATAGAAAACCATAGCCAAACCGCACAAATCAAACACAACGCGAGTCTAACCCACACACCTTTAGATACCTTTTGATGCTGAACAAGAAAAGTTGCTTCGGATTTTCTCTATCTCTTATACTTTTCGAGTTATAAGCCAAAAACAATGGTCTGACCCCCCTGTTCTATTTTTAGCAACGGCGGCCATGTTGGTTGGTTGACGTGTATATAATTCACAAACTTGGTAGAGGACATCCTAAAGATGAAGTATACCAAGTATCAATGCAATCCCTTCAGTGGTTTCAGAGAAGAAGATTTTTGAAAATTAGTGTAAATCAATGGAAAAAACAGTTAAAGGGGAATAACTCTTACACGGCTGATCTGACAATTTTGACCCTGAAATCATTTTTGTAGATCTCAATGAGCTCAACAATTCTGCAATGCTAACTTTTCCTCTAGCTCTAACGGTTTTTAAGATATTGTCCAAAAACTGCAAAAATGGTCAATTTTGACGATTAAAGGGCAATAACTCCTATAAGGAGTCGTTTCACAACTTCGACTCAATAGAGAGATTCCTAGAGCTTTTGATGCTGAACTAGGAAGGTTGCTTCGGATTTTCTCTATCTCTTATACTTTTTGAGTTATAAGCCAAAAACAATGGTCTGACCCCCCCTGTTCTATTTTTAGCAACAGCGGCCATGTTGGTTGGTCGACGTGTATATAATTCACAAACTTGGTAGAGGACATCCTAAAGATCAAGTATACCAAGTATCAATGCAATCCCTTCAGTGGTTTCAGAGAAGAAGATTTTTTGAAAATCAGTGTAAATCAATGGAAAAAACAGTTAAAGGGGAATAACTCTTAAACGGCTGATCTGACAATTTTGACCCTGAAATCATTTTTGTAGATCTCAATGAGCTCAACAATTCTGCAATGCTAACTTTTCCTATAGCTCTAATGGTTTTCAAGATATAGTCCAAAAACTGCAAAAATGGTCAATTTTGACGATTGAAGGGCAATAACTCCTATAAGGAGTCATTTCACAACTTCGACTCAATGGAGAGAATTGTAGAGCTTTTAATGCTGAACAAGGAAGGTTGCTTCGGATTTTCTCTATCTCTTATACTTTTCGAGTTATAAGCCATAAACAATGGTCTGACCCCCCTGTTCTATTTTTAGCAACGGCTAAATGTTGGTTTGTCGACATGTATATAATTCACAAACTTGGTAGAGGACATCCTAAAGATCAAGTATACCAAGTTTCAATGCAATCCCTTCAGTGGTTTCAGAGAAGAAGATCTTTGAAGAAAAGTTAACGGACGACGGATGCCTAACGATGACAATAGCTCACATGACCCTTCGGGTCAGGTGAGCTAAAAAAAACCATTTTATAATATAAAATAATAGAATTTGAAATGAAAATTTTGTGCAATAAGAATTTGAAATATACTTTTCAAATAAAAAAGAAAAATCATTCAAAATGATAAACATATGATACATTTTACTATCTAGAAATTAGAAAACAATCAGGATTGAAGAAACCTTTTGAATGAAGGTGTTTCAAAAGAATCTTTGATTGTAATAGAAAGATATATTTAATGTAATGTGTAATCATTACCTTCTGTTTTGTAGCAAAAAGCTGCAGCAGAGCTGCTCATAGAGCAATTATCAATCTGTCCCCATTCCAGTGTACCACACTGTTCAAGTTTACCCTCTGTACCACTACAGTTAAGATTAGTAAGCCATCGTATATCATTTGTCCTTGACATTGCCACATGTGGCAGCACATCATGTCGATACTTGTAGCCAAAGCCACCTAGGTATCCCTTCTGTTTACAGACTACCATGGCATCATTACTGTCATACCCATTACTACAGACCAGCCCTTCATGGTTGAAGTATTTAATCTTTATCTTACCAAATGTTCCATTATCAAATCTTAGTTCATAACCTGTAAAAACCAAAGGCTGAACTTGAACCTTTATATAATTATGTACTGAATGAGAAGCCATATACATGTATAATTTACAACTTGGACTGTGTATAATAAAAATTTTAGAAGAACCTATTTCTATGGGCAAAATAATGGAAAATCAGATTTTGTTAGACATTCATTATTTTATCAATTCAAAAGTTCTTTTGTTCTTTATACTTTGGTCACTAACTAAAATCCTCAAGACAATGCATGACAATCAGTTATCATTATGAATCTTTATCTTACAAGTGTTAACCAGTAGATATGCCATACCTTTATATGGCTCTGTATCAGTACAGACAACGGAGGCATATTTATTACTTCCACATCTTCCTTGTCCGTCTGACGCCCGACAGTCCTGTAACGTAGGTTCTTTACCAACACATTGGAGGTGGGTCAAGGTTATCTGAAGGTCAATAGCTCCGAATGCTGAACAACACAGACTTTTACCGTAAGCATATCCCATGTCTCTGCAGGCTACTGTTGCATCATGGTCATCAAACTCATCAGAACAGACCATTGAGTAGGAGTTATCTGACCAGATCTGTAAAGCTCCATAGTTATCTCCAGGACTGGTGTTAACTGGAATAAGCAAAAGTTGACTTTGTGTTGAAAATACATGTAAACTACGGAAATTTAATTTTGCAAACATGATTCATAATAAGCTTTCATTTACATGACCTTGAAATAATTGTCAACATCTCATCTTGAATTTACTGCTAATAAATTTTTTTTTTTCCTTGCTTGAACCTGAATTTTTTATGAAGATTTAAAGCTATTGAATGATCAACTCTTAAGCCTAGATTTTATATTGTTAAGTAAATACTTGAAGATATTTCCATTCTTTTCTGAAAGCATTTTTGTATGCATCTTATGTAGACTGTTAATTTTTGTTTTTGTTTTTGTGAAATAAGTTGCACAACTCCAGTGAATTGCATGTACTTGTATATCTAGATTAAGTTGTTGTCTAATGATTCTAATCTAAAATCTAGTACTATAAAGATAATAACCTTTCCTAGAACATGCAACCCCAGCATCAGTCAGGTGTTGGCCACAATAAGACTGGACGTTCCCCCATCCTCTGCTGGGACACTCTAACAGGGACGACTCGGTGCTGTCACAGAACATCCCTGAGAGATACACCCGTCCTTCTCCTGACCCATGGTAAGATCCTTTGTATGCTGTACCATCAGGATATCCTAGCTGTCGACAGAGAACACGGGCATCATATTTACTCCAATCGTAATCACAGATCGTACCAGCTATCCCATCATACACCACTTCTACTCTGCCATAATGCTTCTTTCCATCTGCTAGTCTTATCTGTACACCTGTAAAAATTGTTTGAATATTCAAATTTAACAATTATGGAAGGAAATTACCAATCTCTTGAAATTGTAGATAGATAGGAACATATAATTTATGACTTTCATCTTTTTTCTGAGAGATAAGTTCAAAATGATATCAGTCAAAAGCTTCATGTTTAACTTCTTTCATGAAAACTTTTTAAATATATTTGCCAAAATTGTAAGCAACTATCAATTAAAACATGTGACATCTGCATGGTTGTTAAGTCTTTTTTTCTTGAAATCTTTTTTACTTTATGAAAAGGATCATCCTTATTTGTTGGATACCCAAGTTTTCTCCTCACCTGTAGAATTATAGCAGAGAACCCCAGCATTCTTGATGGACCTGACACAGTCCAGAGAGACATCAGGACTAGCTGGACATTCAGATGGAGAGGTCTCAGTCCCACTACAGTTAAACTTAGTATACCACACTGGCATGGACCGTGAGTACACCTCCTGGGGGCCAAACACCACACCCCCTTTATATCCCATCATATGGCAGGTGGCATTGGCGTCTTTGTCATCCCAGCCTTCTGTACACACTGTACCATTCATGCCATATTGTTCTACAATAACTGACCCATGGTATCTGTCGGATATGTAAAACTTCTTTTCTGCATAGATAATAATGGAACAAGATGAAGATTAAAGACTTTTAAAAATTTATTTCCAAGCATTGATAATAAAATTGTTGATTCATACATATATTTGATTAATTTCTGTGGTTGATCTCCTAACATGCCAAAAAATGTAACAGAATATTTTCAACCCCCTTATAAAACTTGAAGAAGAAGATTTTCTACATTAGGCATATACCCTTAATTGAGTTTCAAATAAAACTGAGTCTTACGTTCATGTTTGGTAAAAGCAATTTCAGAGCATTGTTACTTTTTTTAACCTAAAGTTGTATATTAAGATATCATACCTGGTACAGTATTTTCTTTAATACATAGGAGACTGGCATAATTAATGTTGACAGAGCTACATTTCTTCTCTATTCTCATACTGCATTCATTCAATGTCTTCTCTGTCCCCTTACACTCCACCTTATAAACTGTGCCAAATGTTTTCATGGATCTGAAGGACCCTGGGGCTAAAATCTTTGCCTTGTCAAAGCCCACATCCTTACAGACCAAATCTGCCGTTGTTTGTGTAAAGTTGTCAGCACAAACACTGTACCACTTGTTACTTCTGATGATTTCTACCCTGCCTGTCACGTAATCTGATGTCTTTGTACCATCCATAAGTCGAACTGAAATAGAGACCAGATAATATTAGAATTCTGAATGATTTGACCAAGTGGTTAATGATTTAAAAAAAAATGATTCTATCTACAGTGGATTCATTTATTTTCGTGGGTTCCAATTTTTGTGGTTTGATGAAAAAGGATCAGTTCCTGAAATCTTAAATTCATGGTTCTGAAGTCTGCAACATACAGATAAATGTAAAATTCCCTTTTCATGGGGTATCAAATTTTGTGGGTCAAGGCCACCCACAAAAACAACCAAAACTAATACCCCACAAATAATAATGAAACCACAGTATTTATGTATTGCATTGGTTTACAGCTGTAAAATACTTATCTATAAAATTTTTGTGTTTCTGTGATTAAAAAAGTTACAGTAAAATGTCACACTTGGTTCATTCATTGCCAGTGTATGCCACACAATTCAAAGCTTCAGGTTA
This sequence comes from Arcuatula senhousia, assembly GCA_963971305.1. Classification (NCBI taxonomy): domain Eukaryota; kingdom Metazoa; phylum Mollusca; class Bivalvia; order Mytilida; family Mytilidae; genus Arcuatula; species Arcuatula senhousia. The sequence continues at coordinate 62,186,567 of OZ020305.1, read as the reverse complement.
TTGGGAATAGATGAGATATGGAATGAGTGTACAAGACAGAAAAACCATAAAACAACATAAATTTAAAAATCTTCGGGGGAAAACTCTATTTCTTCAACATGGACCATTAGTAGCTGCTTGTCATCTTGTTATTTATAGCTAGAAAAACCTATACATTCCTATCTTCACTTTGCAACTGGGTAACAAACCCCTATCCCTGAAGTATTTGCATATTTTTCTCTTGATTAAAAATGACAATAAATTATATACATGTAGAGAGGCATAAAACATTGTTCATTTTACACTTATACTGACCATCTTTCCAGCAGTAAACCCCTACATGGGTTGCACAGTCTACTTGTTGTAAGAATTTCCATCCAAAGCTGGAGCACCCTAACAGTGACGTCTCTGTACCACTACACCAGACCTTAGATAAGACTGCTGGTTCCTTCCCTGGCTTAACTCTGCAAATATAAACATACGAAGAGACCTTAATTACGATTTTCTTCAATTTATTTAAAGAATGACTATCATATTTTTTTAGTCTATGAAGAAATAACCTCAATCACTTGGTGCCTACTCAAAGACCAATTTATCTGAAAACTGTATATATTTACTGTGAATGCTGCTTTTTTAAAAATGTCAATAACATAAAAGACTTTCAGAAAATATGTTAAATCTATGAATTTTTAAAAATACAAGATCACACCAATATATTTATAGTTACATATGGTATCACATATTCAGTTAAACATACACTAAAGGTTCCCCAGCATTGTAACCAACACTTCTACAGACCACTGTAGATTCCTGAGTCCCCCACTTGTTATCACAGATAGCTCCAGCTTCATTGTCAACGTGGATTATAACTCTCCCATAGTTTGGACCACCATCTACCAACATTGTTTTAGGTGCTGGAAAAAACAACAACTAAAATTTCAAAATGAGAGCAAAAAAATATAAAATAAGACAGTGCAGATCAAATTTCTTAAAGTTTTTTTTTTAAACATGCATATGAAAGATAACCAAAATAAATATAAAGATACCATTAATTGTACAGGGCTTACATCATATCATACATGTATTTGCACTATGATGACTTCTTTATAAAACCAAATCCATTTAATAGAAGATAATGAACTGTGGAACAAGTGTATGCGACACAACGTTAACCTAGATAAGTCAGTGTCAATTTAAAAAAAATTATGGAAACTTAAAGCTATCCTATTTTTTAATTTGAATTATACGAAAACCTTTATTTCATTGAGAGGACTGCATTTCAAAATTGCAAATTTTTCTACATGAATACACTTACCAAACAGGTTGTAACATATAGCCCCTGCCACTGAGGCACTGTAACAAACTCCTCTGTCTGTCTTACACTGGGTAATGTCAGAATCATTACCAAAACAGTGAAACTCAGAAATGAGTACAGGAGCAGAGATGGTCTTTGGGTACACAGTGGCAACTCCGCCGGCAAATTTCTTAGATTTACATAAAACGTTAGCGGCTTTGTCATCCCAGAAGGAGGAACACACCTGTCCCCAGGTATTCAAGGTGTGGACTGTTACTGAACCGTAGTTGTTATCACCTATGCCTACAGGTCCTGATCCTATGTTTACCTTCAAACCTGGTAAAACATTAAATAATATAAAGTATGTATCACAACTTGGTGTACTGGGTACAGGTTTGGTACTGTTAATGATTGTCTGAGCTTTTAACCATAAGTGATTTTTTTAAAAATGATCTTTATTTTTCAAATATACATGATAATGAAAATGTTAATTGTTATGGAGGAATCAGTTTTATTTCATTTTTTTACCATATACAAACTTGTTAAGCCAAAAGACAGCTATTTTTACCTTATAAATATGTTAGTGTAGAAAATTAAGGGTGAATGAAACATGATTAACCTTAGCAAACAACTATTATATTCAATACAAACCTGGCTGCAATGTCCCATTAAAGCAGCTAACAGAAGCATATCCAAAGTATTTATTACTGCAAACTTTTTTCGTATCAATCTGACAGTCATATATAGAAGATTCAGTCCCTTTGCATGTCACTTTGGTAAGGGGGTACTTGTTGTACTTCCCAAAGCTTCCCTTAGGAAGGACAGTACCATTTGAATATCCAAGCTCCTTGCAGATGAGCTGAGACTCAAAAATGCCAAAACCACTAAGGCAGACATCATACCAATTCTGTTCAGACTTGACGTAAAGATTTACAATACCATTATCTGGCTTGTGGGACTGTAAGAGTCGTACTGAAAAGGTATAAATAATCAATAAAATGCAAACTTTAATATTCCTGAATATTGTATGAATTATTTGAAAATATAACCTAGCTTACTGTGGATTCATTTATTTTCGTGGTTTAGTAAAAAAGGATCAGTACGTTGATTTTTAAATTTATGGTTCTGAAGTCTCCGCCATATAGATTAATGTTAAATTTACTTTTCGTGGGGTATCAAATGTCGTGGGTCAATGCCAACCACGAAAACCACGAAAATTGATATCCCACGAATAATAATGAAACCACAGTATTAATGTATTTTCATTTTTTTTTCCCCAGAATATTTGACAGATTCACAATATAATAGCTTAATGTTAAATGTTCCCTACTACATGTTTACTTAATCAATGTGTAAAATATCAGACCTGTGACCCTTTCGATTTCAGTTTAGTTTTAGTGTTCACAAAAAAATGTGGGGAAATGAAGGTTCCATTGAAAAAACCTAAGTTCACTGTTTGTCAAAAAAGTTTTGACTAATTTGCCTACAAATTGAATATGAGAATACTCAACATGCTCAAGTCTTACTTAATATGCTCAATAATACAACTATAAAAATTTCAGGTCTGTTATTCTGTTTTAAAACATAAAATTTGAACAGATGGATGGAGAGACAGAAGGACCAGGAGAGCCATATATTTTGAGAGGAGGTTGTTTTAATAACAATTACAATGACCTTTGAAATACCTACCATCTGTGTAACACATGACCTCTACATCCTTGGTATGTCCAGCACACCCCTCTGTTGGGACATCCCAGCCAGAACTGTTACATTTCAGTAAGGAAGTTTCCGAGCCTGTACACAATACATCACTTAGGAATACCTTCCCTGTACCTACAGATCCGAGGTTTGTAGTTTCTCCGTCAGCGTACCCTTTCTCCTTACACAGGACCTGAGCGTTGGTTTTAGACCAGTACTTGTTACATATTGATCCTCTCTGTCCATCGTATGATATTTCTACCCGACCCCTTTGACCTCCCCCAACAATGGATATCTTTGGTGCTACAATGACAGTTGATTACATGTATGTTATTTATATATTTTTGTCATGTTTATATTTGGTAGTAAAAAGCTATTGGAATGTGCTTCTTTGATATTAGAGGATAATCTTAAGAACTTTTTAAGTCTGTTTCATATAGATGTTAAACTTCAACATACATTTATACTATGTTAGGAAAACATTTGACATAAAAAATACTTAGATGAAAAACAAAATGTTATTTGTTCATTAAAAAGTAACATTATAATATGACATGGGATTGACAAGTAATGATTATTTTATTGATGTACCATCTTGTGTAGATATATTTACGTACAACTAAAAAACACGATTACAAATAATAAAACATGCCTTTTGAGGAAAAATATTTTGTTTGAGGTACTTGTAAAAACTGTTTATATACAAAATTATTCCTCAGAAATAGAACATCCTGCCTAGCATACACAATAATCTGTAAATGTTGTAAATCAAATAAAATAAAAAATTACATGATAGAAGTTAAGGATTCTACTCTGTATGTAGTGTTTGAAATTATATGGAATTTTCTTCACATTTTTACAAGCAAGTGGTGTTTGAACAAACAGGAACTGCTCACCCTTCCGAAGCACCTTAAATATTCTAAGGATTGTTTGGACTTATGTTCACATTGCTGATTGAAGTTGACTATGCATTTGTTGCATGTGTTTTTTGTTATGTTGTGTGGTTTGTGTTAGTTTTGTTTTTTGTGAATGTCTTATTTTTTTCTTGGCCCTTTCTGACTTGCATATGTCATATATGTACAAGATTTGAATGTCTCATTATGGTACTCCTCTGCTTTGTTTATATGTAATAATCATATGCTACATAATACCATACCTTCCTTCAGTGTATATAATTTCACTAAAAAACTAGGTAAGCTGTTACTCACCTTCAAACCTATAACATAGCACAGAAACAGCAGGACACCAAAACACAGGCTGCCACCAAGACGTGCTGAAACAATCTTTCAAAGATTTCTCATTCCCTAAACATTTCAGACCTATAACCCAGGCTACTTTCTCAGGCTGGTGATTAGTACCAAATACAACCCCTCCTTTATAGCCCTTCATCCTGCACACGACCGAGGCCTCGACATTGGTCCACTCGTATGAACATGCATGACCCCAGATTCCCTGATGGAGAATCTCAACTCGACCCCAGCTGTCACCACCATCAACAATGGCTACATCAAAGTCTAGAAATAAAATATAACAAAAAAAATATTTTTAATTGTACAAAAATGTATATCATTTCACATCAACGAGTAAAACAAATGGTTCGACCTGGAAATCATCATACAAATATACATTTTTTTCTTGATTAAATAATTGTTTTAATAAATCTAAAATAATACCTTCATATGTACTTTCAGCAATTATCAAAATGATAAGGCTATGATATTTTCATCCATCATTTTCCATCCTCACAAACATGACAAATGCCCAACATTTTACAATGATATTACATTTATAAGTCATAGAAATTGTTCGTTATGGAAGCATAACAAAATCAGTTAAAAAGATGATCCATGTAAAAGTAAAATCATGTACCATTTGTACATTGAAGACAGAGATACATTGTAAATATAAACTGTAACATTCTTAAAGGTTCAACTTAATCAAATGCATGATACATTAACTGTAGCACTTTTATGGAGTTGAGCAATAATAATAGTTTATTATTATGGTAAACATGATAAAGAACAACTTTTTTCACACATTTCATTGATGTACATTTATACCTACTTTGATTGACTAGGTCTAGTGATGTGTTATAACAGATGGCTCCTGCCAAGCTTCCATCAACACAGCTCTGCCAGTAGTAATCTGAGTAGGAACAATTCAGTAACCTCTTCTCAGTCCCTGTACAGTTAAATTTGTAGAAGGCGTCTGAGAAGCCCAATGACATTCGTACAGATCCTCTGGTCCCATTCTGCAATGCCACCCCTGTCTTGTACCCCAGCTCTCGACACACCACACCAGCATCTGCATCATCCCAGTAATGATGGCACACCTCTGACCAGCCTTTAGGTCCACTAACTTCTACCAGGCCGATCTCTGGTTGGTCTTTTGCATAACGCAACTGTGCTATCGTTAATTGCAAAAATATATCATGAAAATAATGTGTATAACATTTATCAAATGTAATGTAATCATGTATCTATGTAACTCACGTCTGGGAATACCCCAGTCTTCTTCAAAACTTTTAAAGATTCTATTGTTTTAAGACACAACCCATCTACCTAAATGAGTATTAACACCTAAAATGATTATTAAATGTACATATTTCTTTAGATAAAATTCATTATCACATTACTAATGCCTTCTCCTCATGTCTTTCTTCTTACTAATTAAGTTAAAAACATCTGACAGATCTAGGCCAAAAAAGAAGTCTTCATGTGTTTCTGATTTCATGCTTGAAAAAATAGAGTTGGTAGGTAGGCATTATTTTTTTTCAAATTTTACCTTGAGTTTATATGGAGCAGATTTCAAGTTTAACGGTGCTTAAGCAAAATCGGCAAGATAAACTAGAGACGGTAGGCATGTAGGGAAACCAGAAACACACACATTTTTTAATTGGCCTACTTAATTTTCATGTTTAGCAGCTGATTAATTAGCATTAATTAAAAGACTGCCAGGACAGGCTAACATGCAACACATTTTTTTCTATCCTATCAAGATTTGAGATCCATAACCCCTTATCTGTTTTATTTTACTATGCAACAGAAGTTCAGACTTCAGTTGAGCAAACTGCCTGATTTTTCTCTGCTTTTCCGATCCACATCTGGTTTATAGCGAGCACAGCTCATAGCGGAGAGCTCTACAGAAAGTTCCAGCAAAAAAAATGCCTAATGCTGATATTGATTTTTTTTTGTCCGGATATGCTTCTCACAATTTCACGTGCATAATTTATACAGGTTTGATGTGAATTTGAAAATAATAACCAATTTTGCTTCTTGCCTTCCAAAAATTTTCTATGTAAATATAGAACAAGGTGAAAGTATTCTGATGACGATGAGTTACTTCAGTTTTTAAGGAAAACAAATTTTATTCATTTTTTTTTTTACATTTTCTTTTTTTACGCTCATTCGGCCCAAATACCTCGTCCCAATCTGAATGTTCTAGAAAATGAACTGATTACAGTAAAAATAACTTCGATCAAACATCAAAAGTGTCCCCGTCTTTTCGGGAATGGGGTCTTCTAGATCTTATATTCTGAATTCTAAACGATTTTATTCAGCAATTGAGACGTGATGGTGAAACTCTGTCATATGACTATGAGGGCCAAAAAGAAGATCCATCTTTGATGCTTCAGGGGAACCTTCTTCAACTCAATAAGGTATGTAAAAATACAATTAATATAAATAAGCTGTTCATTGACATCTTATATTTTTGCTGTACTCGCATTTAGCTGTTTAGGCAATGCCTACCTCATATTATAGTAAGAAGAAAATACTTCAAAGTCTGTGGAAAATATATACAGGAATATGAGTGTAAATTGGAGTAAAATGTTACAAACTTGAAACAAAAGATTAAAAATGAAATTTTAAAACTTTTTGAATGTTTGTACTTTTTTACCGGAAGTGACAATGTGAAAGAAAATGGAACCGGGAACGGATTGAATCCGGATTTTGTATGAAGAAGAAGAAGAAGAAGAAGAATGTTTTATTACCAAAAGCATGGGCCCACAAGGGGCATGATACAGAGCAATTAACACAATGTAATAACAATTAATATAAGTTACATATGAAGTATATAATTATCACCTATATATTAGTTAATTTATTTTCAGTATATTTGGAGTCATTAAGATTATAACAAGTACTAGTATTCTTATTATAAGCACTCAGGTACAACCCAGACGAGGAGATCGGCCTATTAATGGAAGCAATGGTGCACAGTTAGATTTAAAAAGTTATATATAATATAATTCTACAAGTTAGCTACAAAACCGGAGTGGCCATCCTCGTGTCAAAAGCAGATACACTAGCACATGAGGTAATATATCTGCAGATGGCACCGATGTATGTACTGAAAGGTAAGAAAAACTTAGGGTTGCCCCAGAACATTACTTTAATCTGGGAACAGTTTATTTAGTCACGACCCATTTTCTTATGGTTTTTATCTATTTTTTTTTTTTGGGGGGGGGGGAGGGGCTGGGAATCTAAAAAAAATAGTTCCAATTTTTATTGAAAGAAAATATAAATGGACCTGATTTTTTCCCCCACAAATTCAAAAGATATATAACGGTAAAAAAGAATTTAGAAGGCAACAATCATTTTAGATTAAGCTGTTATTGCACATAATCGATGCTAGAACATAATTAACAAATCTTCTAGACTATTTAACAATTAATTAAAAGTACAGTGGGAAAATTAAAGTATAAAAGACGGCTATCTTAAAGGAGACTGGACACGATTTTTCACTTTTTTATATTATGATAAAAATCTGTCATAAAATGCTATTAAATATGAAATACGCCCTTGTTTTTGTTGATATACACCTTAAAACACCACTTTTTAGGCATTTGTTTATGACCTCTGAAATATGCAAAAAATAATCGGCGATTGAGCCCAAAACGAGGCTTGACGTCACACGGGCCACTGGTCCATCATTGCATATTAAAACAATGGTATATATAGTCGAGAGAGTTGTTTAAATTAAATTGACAGTTCATTAAAATGCATTTTTATGAATATATTTGACCGCAGTAACCAACAGAAATATAGGATCGGAAATATTTTAAAATAATTTTCATGAATTAGATTTTTTTTAGAGCAGTCAGTCTGTAAAGCTTGTTAGTCGTCGCGGCAGAAATAAAGTTTGCTTTGTGCATTTTTACATTACTACGACTCATAGGCTGATACATGGGGTTCGGAACCCCCCTTTCCTCCGAATTCTTTTTTTTTAATTTTTGTGTAGTTAAGCAAAATAGGTCTGGAGCCAGAATGCGAAACCCGACCCCTTTCGAAAATGTCTGAATTTGCCGCTGCAACGTTAACCGGCCGCGGACCCATTTACTCTGTGAGAAAAATTGTAAACTGCTTGCTAACTTTGCGTTATTTAGCACCCAACGCGCAAAGGTGTTTTCCTACCCAGACAAAGGCCCTTTCCAGAGCTCAATGTTCAGAAAGAAAAAAAAAGACATAATTAAGACTGATATTCTGGTTTACTCTATTTTGATTTTATCTCTGGTTTACTGTATTATGATTTAATCTTTTGTTTATATTTTTATTGAAATTCAGATAAACGTTACATTCCGAAATTTGGCATAAAATAAGGGTTGTAAATTCATACATCCCGTGGTTTGTGTATTACTTTATTTCATGTTGATTGAAGCTGCAGGTACTAACAGTCGTTTGAAGGTTCAGTGATCATTCTGGTCTGCCGCACCGCAGGTGTCATACCTGTCAAAGTACTGTGAATTTACAACAGGTGTTCCAATCACCCAATGTTAATTCGAAGTAAGCGGTCAATGCTCACACCAGTGTAAATTTGCAATTTACATCATAAATTAATTAGAGTTCGTCTAGTTCTTCAGTTTTGTTTGATCCTGTGTTTACCTTGAAACATATGGAAGAGGGATATTTTAGAGGTGTTGGATTCGTCCATAAGTAGATCCGTAAGAATAAATATGTACTTTGTAAGTCTTTAGGGATTTTTAGACCTGTCGGACTTAAAGTTCCTATTTTCGGACAGCGGAGGCATCAATGGACACATTCCTAATTCTTTATTTCAGTTCAAACCTAAATTGTCGCGTCCTTCTGTTCAGTGTAGAGACTTCACCACACAGAAAGAATAAAACAATACAGCTGAGATAATTAAACAAAAGTTTTAATTTTCTCAGAATACATTTGTAACATTTTTACAGAAGCTAACAATATACTCTGCAAAATGGTTTAAATGTATATGCTGCATGAAGTAGAATTGGAATTTGGGTGATATTGAACGCCCAATTGAATTATTTAAATTAAACATCAGCTAGTATAAAACTTAAATCTCAGTTGTCTAAATCGTATAAAAATGTAATACAATGTAATCACCCCCCCCCCCCCCCCCCCCGCAAAAAAACACTAAGTGTTGATAAAGGTTTTATATTGAAATTGAATGAATATATAGGCACAAATTACTTTAAATATCATGCATTTAATGAACTCCTACTGATATTTTAAAATTTAAAATTTGTATAAACAAACTAATTTGCAGCATGAGCAAAATTGGTCGGTATTGGGTATATTTAGACCCTATATTTGAGTCGCTACTCTAAAATTCAAAAACGATATCATATTGCATTAATTGCCATTAATTTCTGATGACTGGCCCATATTGCGTCATCAGGTCACGTGACTCCTATCTCATTAAAATTTTCTGGATCGTCGAAAGCGATAAAATGTGATGCTAATTACTCTAATTGTGACCGTATTCAGGAGAATTGATTAGTTTTATGGTGTTTTTTACTGTTTATGATGATAATAAGATCTAATATAAAAATATCAAAAATCGTGTCCAGTCTCCTTTAAGAAAGGGATAAACATGATCAGTAGACATACAGACCAAATCGGCTCATCTTTGAATTACCAACATACTCCTAGATGTTTGAATGAACATTGTCAAGAAAACAATAAGCATATGTACAATACTCAGAGAGCCGGTGGTGTAGTCGTTTACCCGCCGTCGGGCTACTAACACCAAGGTTCGTGGTCCGATCCTCGCCCGGGGTGAAAATTTCATGAATCTGCGAGGATGGTCTCGAGGAACGATGTTAGTCCTTCGGAAGGGACGAAAAAAGGTTGTCCCGTGTATCTGGAGAGCAATACCCCCATGCACGCTAAAGCCACCTTTGTAGAGTTCGATAAGAGTAGGCTCAATGGGGGCGCTACATAGGTCACACTCGCACACTGCTAGCTGGAGAGGGATTTACATAAGCCACATCAAGCTTGTTTCCCAATCCAGGATAAATAAATATGTTTAAACTAATACTCAGAGACTCAAGACAGCTAGAAAAGGGGCTACAGAAACGGATAGGTGTGGTCTTCCAATGTGCATACATGTCATTAAATCCGTTGTTTTATTTGGGTAAATTAAGCAAATTCTAAGATCATAAAAGATTTACAACGAAGTCAAAACCTTTATGGATGTCGACCAATAATTCACTTTGTTTCCTGTTATTACCACAATACTTCAACCAAAATAATATATGGACACCAAATTACTAGCCGCCCAACATCCAGGATTCAGTAGCACCATTTTGTTCCAAGTTTTTATGGGCCTTAATTGAGCTCGCTGCGCTTGGCAAACCACTCTTTCCTCATATTATTTAACCGTAGTTACGGCCATGCAAGTCACAAGACCAAGAAAATGGAAAACAAGATCTTAGTGACGATAGCATAAATAAAGACTTCTATAGGCCGTAGACCCCTCGTCTGTTCAAGGCAGCACTAGGATGTACGATAAGAATGACAAATGTACGTTTAAAGATGAGGAAAGAAGAGTAGACTAAATGGATTGTCAGGCCAAATACCAGAAGCTAGAACATGACTTTCATGAGAAAATAAAATCTTTCTCAGTCTATGGGTGACTACGATAAATATTTGGTTTAATAATTTCAGCTTGTAACAGATTAACTTAATTAAGGCACAGGCACTTGCACGTGTATAATCAAGTATTGTTCGCTAGACAAACGCCAACCAACTGAATGCTATAATCAAATTTTGCTCGATAGCCAGAAAAAGGCCACGCCACTGAAAAATTCATTGTCAAGAGAGCAACTAGCGCATGTGCTTAACGGATGACCGTATGTCTATTGACAGTGAATGCGAGGACATAACCAATTTAATCAGAGAAGAAAAGTGTACAAACCTAGCAAAATAAATGTTATCATAAAAAAACTTCTTGGTGTAAAAAAAATATATTCATGATAACATAGATACCTACAAGTTACGTTGAAACACGACACTCCGGCGTCCTCTAAATGGTTACAGTTGTGAACACCCCATGGATTAGTCAAGCATTCGTCTAACGATGTCTCATATCCTTTACAGATAACCTCGTCCAGGTATATAGGTCCTGATCCTGGCCCAAAATGAGCCAGAGAGTGAGCTATCTAGAAAGAAACGACAGGAATATAGAGATGTATTATAAATGAATCATTTAACAAGAACAGAAGTTACTTGATCAAAATATTTCGAAGGAAGACTTACATGCTCAACCATATGATATACACAACACTCTTATAAGGACCTCTGAGTACCTTTCAAAATTTTAATGTGAACTCTGAGTAAAAAAACTTTGAAATTCAAAATGAAAAACCAACAGCATAATTATACGTCTCTGTAATAAATACATGTATAAATGATTTTATTGAAGTTACAATGAATTTAAAAGAAAAAAATAAACTGAAAACCAATCTGTATCAAATCAATCTTGTTAACTCAAGATTTTTACAGAATATAAATGATTCCAATTAGAATAAAGCTATTAACATGTCAAAACTGTCAAACTACTAATTCATCAGTGATTAGTGTGTTCAAAACCTTGAATTACTCAGTACATTTGTTTTCACCACAAAATGACCTCATTTTAAATTTATATATCTTCACAGGAAAAAGTCAAAATTCCGAATGTAAAATATAGGCTCAGAGCTAGCAGCACAAATCGTGTCGTTAAAACTCTACAACCTTAATACGATGAAAAGGCGTGCAAGATTCATCAGACCGTAACACGTAAAAACGTGACCCAAACTATAGTGGTGCAGCGTTCATGTGGGAAAAATAGCGCATTCATCGTAGGTTTAGAAACAGTTATGGTTTTTGTATGAGAAGACCCCGCGAGGGATTGTTTTACGGCAGGTCATATACGATTAGTATTTTTCCCTTTTCCAAAATTCTCATGTTTGTAAAACTTTTCATGATTATCTTATCAATCTTTTCATGATTATCTTATCAACCTTTTCATGTTAATCTTCCTGGTATAGCAAAACTCTCGCTGTTTGGAATTGAAAAAAAACTTAAATGCCCAAATTCATGAAATTGTAACAAAATGTTCAAACGGGATAGTACAGAAATTATTAACATCATTAATATGTCAACAGATTAGGGACCTTACATTGGTCATCATTTCAGGTGTTGCGATCTTCCAAACATTTCTACTGCCCACTCCAGAAAAATAAAACAAAAACGCTCAATAAAAACTCTTGTAACGAAAAATTAATGAGACCAAGAATCTCCTCAGGGGCGACCATTTGATATTTAGGGGGCTATGAAGAAGTTTGACTTAAAAAGGCAGGATGGTAAAAATCCAGAAATAAAAAAGCGAGATGAAAGTTTGACTGAAAAATTAATAGTGGCTTTGAAAAAAAAGAAATGCGCGCTAGGGCGCAAAAAATCCAGGCTAGGCTTTTTCAGAAAATAAAAAGGCAGGACGAAGAAAATAATCATATCCTCCCCCATCAAAAATCAAATGGTTGCTCCTTTATAAAACAAAATTATCTACAAATGAGACGTGTTACTATTTTAGTAACAACAAACGACCAGGTACTTTAGCATTGCTAAGTAATCAATACTTACACCCAAAGTATAGCGCTAAATAATCAATACTTACATCCCAAGTATAGCGCTAAGTAATCAATACTTACACCCCAAGTACAGCGCCAAGTAATCAATACTTACAGCCCAAGTATAGCGCTAAGTAATCAATACTTACACCCCAAGTACAGCGCCAAGTAATCAATACTTACAGCCCAAGTATAGTGCTAAATAATGTGCTAAATAATCTATACTTACACCCCAAGTATAGCGCTGAATAATCAATACTTACACCCCAAGTATAGCGCTATATAATCAATACTAACACCCCAAGTATAGTGCTAAATAATCAATACTTACACCCCAAGTATAGCGCTATATAATCAATACTTACACCCCAAGTATAGTGCTAAATAATCAATACTTACACCCCAAGTATAGTGCTAAATAATCAATACTTACACCCCAAGTATAGCGCTAAATAATCAATACTTACACCCCAAGTATAGTGCTAAATAATCAATACTTACACCCCAAGTATAGCGCTAGATAATCAATACTTACACCCCTAAGTATAGCGCTAAATAATCAATACTTACACCCCAAGTATAGTGCTAAATAATCAATACTTACACCCTAAGTATAGCGCTAAATAATCAATACTTACACCCCAAGTATAGTGCTAAATAATCAATACTTACACCCCAAGTATAGCGCTAGATAATCAATACTTACACCCCTAAGTATAGCGCTAAATAATCAATACTTACACCCCAAGTATAGTGCTAAATAATCAATACTTACACCCCAAGTATAGAGCTATATAATCAATACTTACACCCCAAGTATAACCAAGTTGTCGACAAACAACAGTAGCAGCGTCGTTGTCCCAAAAGTCGTCACAAATTGTACCCCATTCTGTTTTATTTCTAGAAATTTCTACTCTTCCTGAACTGTGGTCTTTGCCATCTTTTAAACGTACAAAGAAACCTGAAAAGACATTTTTTTGCATAATTGATATAAACTGATTGCCAAAAAGAATGTGGCATTTATAGCGGTCCTCATTGAGCATACACTTTAATATCTATTTCTACAAAGCCTTGATTTTGTAACAAGCATTAGAAATAGTTTTCCTCATACTCGGGGCAATATTTTTTTCGTACTTTACGGATATGAAGGACTAGCATTTGTCTTTGAGACCATGATGCCAATTATAGATAGTCGGAAAATTTTTCATGATTTTTTTAATACTCTTTTTAAATTCGTTAAGCTGGAATAAGATTTTTATTAAAGATAAAAAAGAAAGCCTAATGTTATTATGACATGTATGATGCATTTGAGACATTTTTATGATTCAGTTATAAAAAAAAAGAACCACATCGAAATAATTGCAACGTAATTTTACGAAAACTATGAATATGTCTCAATGTAAAATAAAATAAAAGCCATAATCAATCATTCTCAATTATGTTCCATATCTAAATACGTCTATGATAACATGTTCTCTGAATTCTAATTTTATTTCAGAATGTCACAAATAAAAAACGAACAAGGTATTAACGGTGGCAATGAATTATCATCATACATCATGGTAGCCTTTGACCAAAACTATGTACCTTAGCCGATTTGTTATATACAGAGGGAAAGTTTTACAAATTTACCACACTGATGTCATGAAATTATACATCTTAATACAGTAACCGTTAGCGGATTCCAATCGTTCGGTTGCAAAAAAGATTATTCGACCTAAATCTTGGAGTCTTATAACAACTTCAAGATCGATGCTTAACACCTTTGAATGTTCAGCTTCTGTTCTTCCACTTAAGTATACCAAGTTATAAGATCAATCAGATGATTAAATGAATAAGGCAAAAATGACCTTTTTGCAATTCCATGAATTATTTCGGATTAAAACTGCACAATCATGTTCCTTAAGAAACGACCATTAAACCTTTACGAATACCTTGTCTGTTGTCAATAAAGAACAGCACACTTTTTTTCGAAGTAGAATCAATCAGATGTGTTGAATTTCAAGTATTCAAAAGATTTGTTAGAAAAGTTAACTCTTTTTCCGAAGTTCGAAATATTTTAGATTTGAAAACTTTTAATTTTTTCTACTCCGTACGCTACCTAACTTCACGATTGATTGATTGGTGTTTGTGTTTTGTCCAGTTTTTAGTCATCACCAAGACAAAAACAAATTACCAAACGAACTTATTTCAAAGTCTATTCAAAATCAAGGATCTTTTTGTTTTGTGTTTTGATGATTTTGCACTTTGTTCTCTTATAATAGGATATAATATTTCTTTCACCATGAACCAAGTTTGGAGTATAATAATGCTTTATTTTTCTATTGACAACATATATATCACATTTAGAGGGGAGATTTTTCAACAACAAATGGGCATTCTAATGGGCTTAAACTATGCCCCTTTCCTGGCGGCCCTTCTAGGTATATACCCATAAGAAACGGAATTTCTTATGATTCTCAAGAAGACCAGAAGATGAACATTGCAATTAGGCCTCTCATTTTAAAGTATATAGATAGTTGATGATGTATACTTCATTTGATAAATGGGTTCCTCTAATTGGCCAGAATTAGAGATCAACTTGCTCTACGCCCATCTTGGATTTGCATGTCGAATTCAATTCGTGTGCCATCTCGTTACAAAACATTCGACAAAAGGGACAATTTTAGTTTTCAAATTTAAAAAAGTAACATTCCTCAATCACCGACATATTGTTGTGTATATTTCACATCTCATACGATATGCCAGGACATTTTTGCTGCGTCAACGTTTTCTCCTTGACCAACTTCAAGAAAATACGTCTCATATGGTCTCCAAAAAGACTTCCATTGGGACCAATTCAGGGGATGGGATTCATGTTTTTGACCGTCAAACTATTGTACTAAGATGGTCATCACCTCACTTCACAAATTTTGTCTTTCAGTCGTCAATCGTGTTGTTTTATTTCTAAGACCTTACGGCAAGGAGTATTCAGATTTCATGTAATGATATAATGATGTTTTTCCTCATCATATGCATTGTTTAATGTTATACGAATGGGTAGGATTATATATTTGATAAGTAAAATTAGCATTTTAAAAATTCTTGACAATATTTTGCCCTAATGAAATCTATACTAAATAACGTATATGTTTAAAAAACAACAACACAAAAATCAGAAAAGGCACTCAGTATTACGTAAAACAATTCGATATAGCAACTTTTACCGTAGTTGTATTTTGTAAACTATAAAAATAAACCAAGCGCATTAACCGTTATATTTTTTCTAGTTTTGTAGGCTAAAACGATGCATTGGTGCCATTATATATAGGAATATGCCTTTATAGTAAGATATCATTTCATGTATTTAGAATACTTTATCGGTCTGAAAGCTTTACCCCCCGTCGAGCAGCTGTCAGATCAACCAGATTTTTCTTGTTGTAAGACCATGTAATCCCCCTCAATATGATTGGTTCTCAATGACAACGCGGAAACTTTGAAGACCGCAATTAAAATGGTTAGGAAGGTTAAGATAATGTGTAGATATTTTGTGATTTATAGTTCCCGGCAATACACCACAAATGTAATATTGTACTTCCATGCAGTGAACTTTGTTGAATTTTTAATCTTGCATGTACATAATTTTAACGTTGTTTGATGACGTCGGTGAATTAAACTTTATAGAATATACTAAATTATTTTTCCAAGAAGCCCATTCATGACATTCGCATTGCTGTTTTTGCTTGCGTGGTCTACTTCCCTTTCTAGCAATCTTATTAAATTTGGGTCTACCAATCTGCCAATAGCTTAAAATTTCCATTGTCAATTGTCAATGAAACTTATAATGGGAATTAGAAAACATTGAATTGGTAGATTGTAAATAGCGATAGTAAGGAACAATTGGTCAGATTTTAATCAGATTTGTTTGTCTATTTTTTGTATCCTTATTGATTTGAATAGGATAGTCACTTAACTTAATGTGATAGTTTTTTTTTTTACAAATTCACTATAAATACCAAAACAACATAACAAATATGAAATAACCACGTATTCCAATTACAGCCTAATAAAGAAACTACAGTTATTATGTCCCATCTACGAAAGTAGGGTGCATATAATGTTCATCCATTCGTTCATCTGTCCGACTTTCCGTCCGTCTGTTCGTTCGTCTGGTCGGTCGTTCGTACGTCCAAAATGTTGCGAGATAGGATTTTGTTTTTTCGACATATTCTTGTTGACTCTTAATTTCAAACAATTGCCTAATTGATATATCGGGAATTTATTTGGCAAAATATGTAGAGACTGTCAATTTGCTTAACCCCGAAAACATAGAAGGACAGTTTCCAAAAATGAAATCACGAACGGCCCATAGTCAAATATCAATACTCCATATAAACAATAGTATTTTAACATACCACACTAAAAATTTGTCAGTGTTGTGAATTTGCATCAACTTTAATTAAAAAAATATATGTGTTAAGGCCTTCTGCAGTTTGCGTCCACCGACCTGTGTTTTATGTCTGTAAACTTTTCAACCCTATTTATGATCTGTCATTGCCGACATGTTCTAAGTGTTCTGTGATCATATAATTGTTTGTATTATCATTATGACGATGATTACTAGCGGTCAGATGTTATGTAACAGGACATTTGTCATGGGGCAAAGTAAAAAGCCACAAACATACACGTCATTTTTACATGTAAAACAAAATAACAATGTAGTTCTAGGGAAAACATGTCTGAAGCGTAATTTTTATGATTTTAGAAATTCATCAAAATCTTTAGCCGAAGTCAGAGAATTTAAGCAAACGCGGAAGTGAACGACCAAATTAATGATTGCAGCTTAAATAATGCAATTGAAGAGCACAAACTGGAAGAAAAGTATAAGGTAAATGCAGCAATGCAAACTTGTTCAGACTTCAATTTATTGTTCAGCTTTATAAAATGTTTATACTTGTCTTATTATTTAGACGAGAAGCAGCGAAGATCAGTTAACACCGTAGGCTGCTGACAGTTTAGCATTTCGCTAAGAAAGATATCTAGCTATTGCTAGAGCAAATAAGGAAGATGCACATTAAAGGGATGAATACTGAGAAACGTAGGATGCATTGGGATGAGGAAACACAAGGCATATAGGGTTAACGAGCTTATACCGCTACTCAGTGAAAAATGGAGGGTTGGGGTAAGGTCGGTCAATTTCGGAATCTGCTGAAAATCCAAGGGTCGTTCGCATATACCGAAACCTGTTGCAGTGTCTTCAAACGTGCGTGGAATGTGGCCTTTTTGCAACACAGTGTAACACAATGGTTTGTGGTCAGGTTTTCATTATTGTGGCCTGATGACCCTGGCACGCAAGATTATTAAGCTCTCAGCCCCCACCAAACATCCTGAGACACACATACCAGTCGCTTGACTGCCCCGACGTCAGGAATTGGGCGCTCTCTAACGAAAAGCTTAGCGCTGCTGCAGTCCTATCCGACGTCAGGTATTGGGTGTTCTCTAACGACTAGCTTAGCGCTGCTGCAGTCCTATCCGACGTCAGGAATTGGGCGCTCTCTAACGACTAGCTTAGCACTGCTGCAGTCCTATCCAACGTCAGGTATTGGGTGTTCTCTAACGACTAGCTTAGCACTGCTTAAGTCCTATCCGACATCAGGAATTTGGCGCTCTCTAACGACTAGCTTAGCGCTGCTGCAGTCCTATCCGACGTCAGGTATTGTATGTTCTCTAACGACTAGCTTAGTGCAGCTGCAGTCCTATCCGACGTCAGGTATTGTGTGTTCTCTAACGACTAGCTTAGCGCTGCTGTAGTCCTATCTGACGTCTGGTATTGTGTGTTCTCTAACGACTAGCTTAGCGCTGCTGCATTCCTATCCGACGTCAGGTATTGTGTGTTCTGTAACGACTAGCTAAGCGCTGCTGCAGTCCTATCCGACGTCTGGTATAGTGTGTTCTCTAACGACTAGCTTAGTGCTGCTGCAGTCCTATCCGACGTCAGGAATTGGGCGCTCTCTAACGACTAGCTTAGAGCTGCTGCAGTCCTATCCGACGTCAGGAATAGGGCGCTCTCTAACGACTAGCTTAGCGCTGCTGCAGTCCTATCCGACGTCATGTATTGGGCGCTCTCTAACGACTAGCTTAGCGCTGCTGCAGTCCTATCCGACGTCAGGAATTGGGCGCTCTCTAACGACTAGCTAAGCGCTGCTGCAGTCCTATCCGACGTCAGGTATTGGGCGCTCTCTAACGACTAGCTTAGCGCTGCTGCAGTCCTATCCGACGTCTGGTATTGTGTGTTCTCTAACGACTAGCTTAGCGCTGCTGCAGTCCTATCAGACGTCAGGTATTTGGCGCTCTCTAACGACTAGCTTAGCGCTGCTGCAGGCCTATCCGACGTCAGGAATAGGGGGTCTCTAACGACTAGCTTAGCGCTGCTGCAGTCCTATTCTCAATACAGAACCCGCCTTGCAGATGTTTGGACGTTGTGTCACCTACGCTCATTCTATATTTTATTTTTACAATCTTGCAAAGAACACCAGTGTAACTTGAATAACTTAGTTCAGCCTCTATTGCCAGAGTTATTTTATTTATATGTTTGGGGGTAAGTTCATGATTTTATAAGCTTACTCTTTTATTTTACAAGGAATTTCATTTTAAGCTTATCAGTCTCAACACTAATAATACATGTATACATGTACAGCTAGTAGTCATATTTCGACTGAAGGAGATAGATGAAACTACATAGCCCTTGCAGTTCTACATGTACAATGTATTTAGCTGTTCGGGCATTTGTGATGACGCATCTCGTGACAAACTAACTACTTTTCCGACGCAAGTTAAGTAGAAATATATGTAAGAATTTTAAATCGTGATTAAATATCTATTAAGAACAATATTCTTTTATTTTTTCTTTACCAAGTTACTTTTTATGTTATAGTAAAAATAAACCTTGACTTTATTTTACATTTATTCCTTGATTCAGCATCCAATATACATGTAATTATGAAATTAGCAATTGAAAATAATTATATAACAATTTATTTTAACAAAGTTTATTTTAAACGGATAAATACTCAGTCTCTCAATTGTATAAGGAAGGCATTTTAAGAAGCAACTAGATTAATGACGTATAAATGTAAGGCACATCATTTTGGCAAATTAAGCAGCCTCTCCATTTTATATGTACATGTTCTAAGTCGGAAGGCCTACTTTTGTACATTTTTGTTATTTGTTCTACATGTATATTTATTTGATTGATTTGAACCATTTAATCTACGGCCCATCATTGCAAGACGACGAGGAGCGACCACTAGTTATTAAAGCCTGATGGCTGTTTTCCACTGTTACCTCTGATTACAACAGGTTGTGTCACTTATTCCACATCTCATTATCCTTCAAAAGTTTATTCCACTTCATCATGTAATGGAAAATAAGTAGTTTGACATATAATATTTGTCTCTAACAAATGTGTACAAATGACCACAAAGATATTTCCAATACACAAAACATATCTTAAGATTATTACAATGTCCACTTTATGGCCGCTGGCTGACGTATAATGAACGTTTATAGGCATAGATAAACGTACATAATAATTCAAGCTTTAACTTAATCTAGACCGAACAGGGATTTTTTCTATGTTTTGTTTTGGAATCGAGTGTAGTTTTCCGATGCTACTTCCCTGCATGCAAGCCATATTTTATTTGATTTTTTAAATTCGTCTTTACAGAAAGGGTTTGTTCGGGTTTTTTCCCGGGTGTGTTGAGACAGCGTTTAGCTGTAGGTTTTTTAAGTAAGAATCGTGTTCCAAGTAATGGTCTTTGTCCAGGATCTGGATTTCCCATCATCCTTATCTAGAATAATATTTTGTTTGTATTTTAAGTCCATGCATTCCACATGACGTATGTTTCAGATACGGTGTTTTATGTGAATAACGTTCTTTCCTATGATTACAGCGTAACGTTTTGTTGGACCAATCAAAGAATGGGGTGTGTTTTTCTTTTTGCTTTGTGTCCAGGATAAAGTTGTGTCTTGACTGTCTAAGTTCATGCAAAACTTTCTGTCGGTTTAATTCTTTTCATAAAAAACTTAAGTAATTCTATTATCCAAAATTTCTTGCTCTCATTGTCATATCTTCAATCACGTGTTAGATATAAACTTAAGCTTAAGAAAAACAACTTAAACATAAACTGTTCTATACTTAAACATGAAATTTGTCTTAACTATTGTCATTTTAACATCAAATTATGGTTGTTTTTAACATCCTTAAACCTAACATAATCGTTAATTTGAGAATGTTAATAGCAAAGTAGAAATACCTGTCAAAGACGAGGTATCTCTTTGGGCACGACACACGGTGTATTGTTGTTTATTTGGCATTAAATGGTCAATGAACGTCGTAAACACACATTATAGCATTATGGCAATATACATCTGTTTACGCATTCGGTTTTAGTCAAAGACATTTTGGGAAATATGTAATGAATGCACAATAAGTTACTAGTAGTTATTATTTGTAAGAAAAACAACAATCAAGTGTTATCATTGTTTAGCTTGACAAATGTTAAAGAACCCTTAATACGTAAACCAAGACATTTAGGTCACAAAGCAACTGGTTTTATCTGGTAACTCTGTATTTTGAGTAGGTGAGTGAGTGAGTTGGTGTTTTACGCCCTTAAAACGCTATATAGGTTATTTAAAGGATGATAAAATGAACATGAAATGATGATGATAAATGAAATATGGGGGTGGGATGGGCTTGGAAAATTTTGAAGAACCACAGGAAAAGGGGAGTTGTGGGTAGGGGCAGAAAATTTAGCCTACGTGGTGCACTACTTGGCAGTCCACAAAGGGGTCTTTTACGTGCATGAAGCGTGACACTCTCCACACACGTTGGTCCACTATGGTCAGCGGTCAGGGTTTCCGTATTATAGGCCTGACAAACCACGCGGACGAGGGACACCCTATTCAGCCACCTATGGTAAACACTTGGTCGCTCTGTGGGCTGAGCACTGACACGACGTCAAAATCCCAAGACCCATAGTTGCCTCTTAAAACGAAAAGCTAGGCTCTGCTGCGGATCCTGGAAAACCTGGTCATAATACAGGAAGAGAAAACCTGGCGACAATTCAGTGTCACATCGTCTGGAGGAAAACCCCATGTTCCTTTCAGGACAGGGGGAATTGCTGCATTCTTTATTCCGTAACTAGGCACCCAAGCAGTAGGCTCACATGGCTTAATTGTTTTTCAACTGCAGTGTGAACTGCGCACCAACGGGCCACAAAATATAGGTTATTTTTAATTCAATGGGGTTGGTTTCATAATGTATCGAACTAAAGAAAATAAATCGTGATAAACTATACGTTTGATAACATTTGTGCACACCTAATTAACCCATCATCGATACATTAAAGAAGTCATTGGACGTGATGAAAAACCTATCAATATTGTTGTAAAACTACTGATCATCCACACACGGTATTTGTTTTGTTATGAGGACAACAAAGAGATGTTAACTTGGGTCATTAAAGGGCAAATTATTTGACCAAATACTCCGGGCTTGCAGTTTGTATGCACATACTATACTTGCATCCTTCGCCGTGCAGGAGATAAAAACGAGGCCAGTAGGCGCTGCTTGCGGTTCTGCAATTGGCAGACAAAATCAGTCGATACAGTAGAAAACAACACGAAGAAACAATTAATATAAACACACACACACCAAACTAAACTGTCAACATGCAATTCAGTGCATGCCAAATCCAACAAAGGAGGACAAAATTCTTATGACAAGAGCAAATCTATACCCATTAAGAGGAGTTAAATAAACTCGTGTTATATTTTTTTGTGTTTGATATGACCAACAGACTCTGAGTGATTGATGCATGGAAACGTTAACTCTTGGAGCATGGTGACAATTATATAAAGGATGATAAAGTCATCACAAGTTTTTGTAACACTGGATTTCAAAAGTGTATGCCTTACTGCGCATTAACAACATTGTGAAAAAAACATATCATTTATATACACAAGACATGTAAAAATGTCGAAAACCCCAAAAAGTCAACATGATTCCAAGACTGGTACATGGCTGAACTGGATTCTTATGCAAAAGAATTTTCGAAGACCATCGCAAAATAAATAAGCCCTAATTTTGTTTTGTAACATGTATATTTACTAGTCCCTAATAATAGACTTTATGTAAAACAGTACATAAACGATAACAATCACATTAATTTTATCTTCTTGACAAAATGTCTCGTTACAAAAGACTATTTTATGCCAAGGACATATAAAATGATTGTCAATCTATGGGAATGTTGGACATAAACATGTATTGGTATGACTTCGGATATTTTATTATTATTATGTAAAGATTTTTGAAAACTTTTCAACGGATAAAAAAACCCAAAATGGAACAAATCATTTACTTTCCACTTAAAACGGAATCAGTGGGTAGAACATAAATTGTTGTTTTCTGCAGTTGGTCAAAGTTATGTTTTTTTCTCGTCTCTTTAAATGACATTTTGAGTCTGTCACCTTTTGTTCTGATTTAAACCTAATAATAATCTACAGAAAGTAAAATTATCAACGCTAAGCTATTTACGACAGCAGGTTTTAGGTACCATATTGCTAACTAGGTAAAAGCCCGCTTAAGAGCTTTCAGTATTCTGGCGATGGGTCATACAGGTCGCATTGCCCAAAGAGCGACTTGGATGTGTTGAAAAGAGCAACCCTATCAAAAAAATGCTTGTCCGGGTTGTCAGGCCATGATATCGTGTGGGCTAAAATGCACACTGCTGAAGATGTCTATACATGTAGGAATAGCTCGCCATTGTAGCCTGGTTATCTGGAGTCACATTTCACTTCTCACTTCATCATCATTTCGTGTTCATTTTATCACCCGTTCCATGTCCAGCCTAATTTGGGCTGTTTGGGAGTAAAGTACTAACTAACAAGGTAAAACGTTAAACTATAAGTGCAGACATAGTTTTCTGTAATACCAAATCCTTAAAAACGACCCGAAGCTACATGACACATGTTAAATGGTGGAACATCGTTCACTTCCGAACCACCTGAACATCTAGGTAAAACAAATGATATATACTGTTCTGTGTCGCTGATTTGTTTCTGGTATATACGATGGTGTATGCAAGTCTTTTCCATTGTCCTTTCGGACTTTTGACATTCGGATCATGCAAGTCTTTTTTCCATTGTCCTTTCGGACTTTTGACATTCGGATCGATGCCCTACCTCTGAATTTTAAAACTATTTTCTTCAGTATAAGTCTAAAGATTCAGTTGTTAAGTTTGACATATCTTAGTTCATTTACACTTCTATACATGTATGGAATTTCGAACATAGAAATACAGATATAGATCTACCATACAGATAAACTTGCAGCAATGCTTATATATATATATATATATGTTGACAATACAGTATATGGCCACCATTAGTATGAATATCGAGCTCCTAATGCAGTATCAAAGAGGCATATTAAACATATGTGTGCTGAACATATTACTGTAAATTTGTCCCTGTTTAAATCACATGAACGGTCGGGTTTGCAACAATATGGTTAAATACTACCCATACGCACGCATGTTCTAATACGCATAATGGACGTACCAGATTATTAACTTTGCAAGTGTAATAGGTAATGGACAAATTTTAGAGTAGTTTGGTCTAAGGAAGATGTGCAAAATATTAATATCTATATATACAGTACTAGCGCCCCCTTAGTCTAACATGATCTTTTCAAAAGACAAATTATTGTCGACATTGACTGTTTTTGTCATAAAAGTAAAAGAGCAAATAGTGTTTCTCTATAAGTTGACTAGGGTGTTGATAAATTGCTTCTTGTAGATTCTTACCTTGTGTAAAGTTGTTAGCTAAGGTTGGTTGTAAGAATATCACTATAAATGTCAGTAAAGGTAAAAGTTTGTAACAGTAATCCATGATGTTATAAGTAGTTATTAATTTGATCCTGTCATTATCACAAGAAATCAATCTATATTTTCTTCTGATTTTCACCTGTAAAACAACTCTCCATACAAGGATTGTGAAAAAGTTCTTTTTATGTTATTAATTCTATTTAATTGTTAAACATCCATATTTTATGTTTTACATAAGGATGTAGAGACAGGAGTAATAATAAATAGGTGTTGAGCGGCTTTATACAATTTCTTGAGAATCCGACTGATGTTCTAGTCCCGGGGCGGAGTTGAACAGGGATCCATAAGTTACCTGTCAAAGGCTATCAATCACGTATCATGTTAGGCCTCGGGCACTGTCTTACGTATTGTACTTATAAAGATCCGATTGGCGAGCGATTATATATGTTTTGTTTGATAATTAATACTAACAACAATAAAGGATTAATAAACAGAAAATATGACGAATCGCTACATATTGTTATTAAATATGTACAATTCAATAATTTACGATCATTGCATTGCTTGTTTTTCCCCAATTTGAAATTAAAGTTTCTGATATTTTTTTCAACGTTAATTTTTAAAACAGCAAAAAGAACTCTACATGACATACTTAATAAACCGAAAAAAGGAAATGGAAATTTAACATGATTGATCTGTATTCTGCAAGCCACGAAAATTGGTACCCATAAAAAATGAATCTGCAGTATTTTGTAAAACTTATAATAAAACTAGCCATATGATCCCCCAAACCCAAGACGCCTTCAAAGCGTGATTCGTAATATCACGTGTGCCTAGATAAATATTGATTTACTTATTTACAAGTCACTTATAGTATTGCTTTACTCCCAAGCAGTGCGAATTTGGCTCTATAAGGCAATGATCATGAAAGGGATGTTGACGTGAACATGAAATGGTGATGAAGTGAGAAGTTGGATGGATACCCAAGGTCAGTCGAGGACTGCCACTAAAGAGATGGATGGGAAAGATGGACAGATAATATTTTGCACGGAGTTCTACGGGCCCTGCTTTTATCGAGTGAGTGTGGTTGTGTTTCATATCGTACCCCCCCATTGACCAAATCCTGTAGAGCCAAAACAATGGCTTGGCAGCACAAGTAAAATGGTAAATAATTTCATATACAGACGCAATGACGATTTAGAGACAAACTATCTCGACTTTTCAGCCATCCTTGCAGCAAGGAACAGGAAGACATAAGAACTAAGCCTAAGATGAAGACTTTGGAAAACGAACTCTTAACTCTACAGCAACAGTTAAAACCATGGAGCCATAGACAACTTTTGCTAGAGGGAGGGAAAGGGGGGGGGGGCTTAAAAACTTACTAATGTGAATATAGAGTTTGATATCCTGTTTCATAAGTTTTTATCGTTCTTCAATAATCCGAAAATTTCTGTGTATTTTTACGGTCTTTGAAAAAATGTGTATAATGCAAAGTAGTGTACGTAGCATTTTTTGGGGGGGCAAATCTGTTCACGGAACTTTATGTAGCTCAAACTTATTTGAAATCTGAGTGAAGCAAGACCAATATCTGTACACCATCTCACAAAACCTACTAGTTTTAGTCTATTCGTATGACAAGGCGCTAACAATGCCATCGTGCATTAGACATCAGCCACCCATTTATAATCCCACACAACAAGACAAACCCAAGGACATAAATACTGTGAGCGAGTTTGCAATAGAATGTCTCCTACTTCATATCAAACTGTAAATTGGAAAACAAAAAAAGTCCAATTATTTCAAAAGTGTCTTCACTCAAGAACCTGAAGAGAGTGTACCCGATATACCCATGAGAGATAGTAAAACCCAAATGAAAAATTTATAAATAACAAAAGACAATATAGCCAAGATACTAAAAGGATTGAAAATAGACAAATCACCAGGACCAGACTGGATACCCCCAAGAGTGCTTAAAGAACTAGCAGATACAATATCAATACCACTACTCTTGATATTCATGCAATCATTAACTACCAGATCTGTTCCTAATAGATGGAAAGAAGCTCAAATCAGTGCGATTTTCAAAAAGGGGAAAAAAACATATAGCTGAAAATTACAGACCGGTAAGCCTCACATCAGTAGTTTGCAAAATAATGGAGACACTAGTACGAGAGCACACCATCAAACATATGAAGGATAACAACTTTTTCACTGATAGACAATATGGTTTCATATCAGGAAGTCCCTACAACTTCTCAATGTATTGGATAAATGGACAGAAGCACTAGACAAAGGAAAAACAGTAGATGTGGTATATATGGACTATATGAAAGCTTTTTATACCGTGCCACATAGAAGGTTAATGAACAAACTGACAGCGTATGGTATTATAACAGATCCAATACTCAGCTGGACTAGAAACTTTCTGTCCGAAAGAATCCAACAAGTCTCTTTCAATAATGAATACTCACCATGGTCAAATGTTACATCTGGAATTCCCCAGGGATCCGTCCTTGGACCACTATTGTTTGTTATATTCATTAATGACCTACCCAATCTAGTAAATGGTTGTTGAAATTCCATCCCGATAAATGCAAACACATGCATATTGGTAAACATGGACCTGAACCTAATATAAAATACACTCTGAAAACTAAAGAACTTGAACTGGTAAAAGAGGAAAATTACATTGGCGTGGTTATTGACTCAGAATTGAATTTTGATAAGCATATTAGTGAGAAAGTAAACAAGGCCAACTCTATGTTTGCTCTACTGAGAAGGACATTCCAATTTCTAGATGCATCAGACACTTGTAAGAACACACTTGGAATTCGCTAGTTCAGTTTGGCACCCATATAAAGTAAAACACCTGGATATGATAGAAAATGTCCAAAGGAGGGCCACAAAACAACTTCCTGGTCTAAAAGACATGACCTATGCAGAAAGATTGCGAAAACTGAAGCTACCAACTCTCAGTTTTAGAAGGATACGTGGAGATATATTAGAACTGTACAAGATACTAAATGGGAAATAGGACCGAGAAGCAGCACCATTTGTTAAACTCTGAGAAGATATGTCAGTAAGAACAGGGGTACAGGGAAATAGTTTAAAGTTCTATCCACAAAGAGCAAGGACTGAACTACATAAAAACTCATTCGCCATCAGAGTAGCAAAAACTTGGAACAATCTCCCAGAGACAATAGTCACATCACCAAAAGTCAACACCTTCAAGAACAGACTAGGAAATTTTTGGAAGAACCAAGAATGCGTATTAGATGACCACAAAGCTTACATCACCGGAAGTGCAATCGAATATGAGCTAGAGACTGGTATAGAGGAAGAAGATTCCTGAACCAGTACAACAACCTAAGTAAAGTATATCCGGCAGGAATGAATTTATTCATGCACATCTTCATATAGCGTACTTTTTTCATTAAACGATTAAGCAGTTAAGAGATATGTACACTGACAGAAAGAGATATTTATACAGCAATGGTGATTTAAATTAAACCCAAACTTTGT
The DNA here is from genome assembly GCA_963971305.1 of Arcuatula senhousia. NCBI lineage: Eukaryota > Metazoa > Mollusca > Bivalvia > Mytilida > Mytilidae > Arcuatula > Arcuatula senhousia. The sequence goes on along the minus strand of OZ020305.1, from coordinate 62,158,333 downwards.
TTGCGCCAGATAAAATGCAATAGATTAAAAAAAATAGCAGAAAGACATTACATGTACATGTACTTTGACGATTTCAACAATGAAAACTGTAGATTGTTTAAGATAAGATGCTATTCTAATACAATCAATGCCATATATGGGGATACACAATCGATGACATAATGATTTAAAAAATCTTTTTCGATCAAACACAGACAAAAAATGGAGAGAAAGATTCCGTTGACAATCGGAAATGGAGTAATGACTAATCATATGCGGGTTCCCTTACCAAAGGCCTTTTACTATCAAGACCAGAGTTGCCATTTTCAATAAAACGTTTCAAATATTCACCAGTTATATGTAATCAGAGGATGCTCCCTTATGCCAAGATAACTTAAGGCGATGTGAAAAGGAGTCGATTAATTTGTTTTGAGTGTTTTTATCGACTCAAAAAGAATAAGAGACATTTTAGTTAGATATTCCTTCACTCCTGCTATTCCAGGTAGATGGGCATGATAAACGACGAAGTGAGCTGTGAACGAAGATACAACCAGCTATTTAGAGAAACACAAGGCTAATCTAGCATTCTGGACTTCATTATGCTCTATTTAAGCGTATAGGCAGCACATAATTAAAACACCCTGATTTTCTAACACCAAAGAGTCTAAACAACTCCATGACAGTACAAGTTCTATTGATCCTACGCGGTTTATTTTCAAAGTCGTCTATATCCAATAAACCAACTTTTGCATGTATTGAGCACAATCTTTAAATGTTTTGTTTTAACCGTTATCTGTAAAATAAGCGTAGCATTCGTAACGATTTTTCAGATTTATAGTTGCTATCGGTATTTTTTTAGAATTACCAAAATGTATATATGAAGATTATGAGTTACCCCGCTTAGTTCTTTATTCTCAATTTTAGGACGAGGCATTAAACATTAATATCATGAAAAATTTGTCCTGTTAGTGATGTCAACCACACTACTAAACTGGGTATAAAAACGATTAATTTGATTATGCTGAATATGCATATCCCGAGGAATAACTTCTCATCAGCAGCATTGGAATAAAAAAATTGTAAGCCAATTTCCTCGCAGATGATTTCGAGCATGTGCAGTACATGGGAAGAAACATGACGTTCTAAACAATTTTGGTTTTGACAATGATAAAAACAATTATGTATAAACCGGAGCTCTAAAAGACATAAAGAAAAAGTGTTGTGGATTACTGGAAGCTTCTGTTTGTTGATCATTAATCTTCAGTATATAGTATTAAGCAATACATTTTAGTTTACCATAAATCATTCTTTGACAGAAATGTAACGAATGAAACTAAGCAGTGCATTTGTTATGCATCAAGATGATTGAATTTGGCTCCAACTTCAAATTTCAGACGTAATTAGACGTTATTAAGAGCATTTAGCTCAACCAGGATATATCTGGTATAATTAACAAAGAAGATGAAGAATTTAAATCATTTTTGTTTTTAGCTCACCTGCCTACAAGCCATGTGAGCTATTGCCATCACTTGCCATTCGTCCTCTTTCTATCGTCCGTCCGTTCTACTTTTCAAAAATCTTCTTCTCTGAAACCCCAAGAACAAATGTAACCAAACTTGTTAAAATCACATTTAAAACCTAGAACACGTACACGTATTACTAAAAAAGTATTACAAATAAAACAAATCTGGTGGACTTAAGACTCTTTCTTTACAATCAAACGCTCAAATAACACAGGTAGAAATGTGTCATATCGTATTATGTTTGGTAAAGGGAGGTCATGGTTTGTCCAAGGGATTTTTTTTCTAAAACATATAAAAAATATCTTTATTTTAGTATCAAATCGTGTGGAGAGCTGACAGGAATTGAACATGACAATACAGGTTTACTGTGTTAACTTTAAATCTGATTAGTTGTGCTTTTTTACCAAATTAAAATTTTGTCATGGTTTGGTAAAGGGAACAGAAAATTATCATGGTTAATACCATTATGTCATGGTTTATCACATTCTAAAGTTATGAGATCAGACAAAATATTAGGTTTTTTTCTGCTGTTTAGTATGTGTATGTGCATGAAACGACATACTGTGTTTTTTAATACGCATCTTGAGCCCCACCCCACCCCCAAAAAGCATATGCTCGGTACTTGGAATTTATAAAGCGTAACCATCAGTACTTACCTAAACATATATACATCCATAGATATTTAATTGTTTGTATTATTTTAACTTTTGCTCTAGACTTAGCCATTGCCAACAATATATATTTACCATAAACAGTACAAGCTACTCCTGTATGATAATATAAAAATGAAATATTATGGCTAGAGCAAACGTAACTCTAATACAACAAACACTGCTGTTGAACTGAATAATTATATTATGAATAAAGCAACATAAACCTGAGATGGTAGAATATGCCCTCCTTGCAATAGTTGAGTTGGTGGTGAATATCATTTAATTTATGAGAACTGAAACGAAACACTTTATTGATAGGGAAATCTAGGTATATAAATTAGCAACAATAAGCAAAATCATGCATTAAACTTATTGTTCTCATACCTTTGTATTTATTTTGACTAAGAGTTTCCATATCATTTCTCGAGCGATGTTATTGTCTCGGCTTATGCCTCCATCTAAAATGGGAATCTGAAAATGATATGGCACCTGATATGGAAAACTCTGTATTATGATCTTTATCTCATGATTACTCTAACATGTCTTATGAATGGCATACAAACATTGAAATTATACAGTATATCTCTAGCGGCGGTTGATATGTTGTATGCCTTATTATGGTTATAAATATGACCGGTTTAAGGTATAAGACATTACTTTTTGTTCAAATGATTGAATAACATTTAAAATATCCCTTTTAAATAACCCTTGACCAAACTATGACCACCCTACACTAAACCATGACGTCCCTTGTACACACCATGACAAGTAAAAATCTGTTTTTTTGCGATGTATGCTTTGTAAGCGATTAACTACACTGAAAAATGTGTCAAAAGGTTGTATGCATAGTGAAAGGTTGTTTTGGGGCAAAATCCCGCCTTTACTTTTGCTTGAAACATTAAATGATGTTATTTTATCAGTTGAGCATAACTATGTTTCCTTAATGATTTAGCGAATATATTTCATCATATACATGTGCCAGATTTTAGAATAAATACACCCTATGCTTTAAATGCCCGAAAACGCTTTTAATGTCCGGACAGATTATGATTTCATTTTTACAGACGATATTATGCAAATTTCTCTTGTACAAACCATGACGCCCTTGACTAAACCTTGACAAAGTCCCTTTACCAAACAATATGCGATAAGACACATTACTACCTGTGAATAAGGTCTACATTTTGCCGAAGTTGTCAGATGGAAAATTTAAGGATTAAAGGCTTTTTCAAGTAAAAAAAACCCCAACAATTTACACGTTTTTGATTCAAATACAAATGACAACAAAGTTCCAGACAATAAATTTTGCTACGCCTGACGCGCGTTTCGTCTATTCAAGACTCATCAGAGGCGCTCTACCAAGAAATATTGAAAATGCCAAACACTATATAATTATGTAAAGAATAACACTAAAACCAAAAATACCAAATTGGGGAACCAAATTTAATTGACAATTACTCTTGTTGATAGAGAAAAGCTTTTGCTTGCTGAAATTTAAAGCTCGAGAAGCTTTACAAATGTGTTCATTGAGTCGAAATTGTAAGATAACCTCTTTTATGGGAAAGGGTCATAAAAAGTAAAAAAAAGATTGTGATTTAAGCTATTAGAATGAAAACTATTTCAAAAAGAGAAAATCTCTTGTTTGTTAACGTGTTTAGTTTGAGGAGCCTAACAAATCTCTCCATTGGGTGGATTATGGCCTTTAATACATATAGGTATTGTGATTTTGGCTTAATGGATGGAAGCGAAAACAGAATAAAAGCTATACCGCTTGGTTAAATGTGTAGCTGATGTGTCCTTTGGTCAAAATTGTCAGATGGCCTTCTTTAGGGTTACAGCCCTTTAAGGTAAACAATTTCAAATCCTGCATGAAAAATAATTAAGATATTTTTTAAAAATCTGCTCTACAAAAGTATTGTAAAAGACATTACAATTATTTCATAAAAAAAACAGGTGAGCGATTCAGGCCCTATGGAGCCTCGAATTTGATAATTTCAAGAATGTTAATTTACTACAACCATGAGAGTTTCTTCCTTATTTCAGGAGACTTAATTTTTGTAAATGAATATGATTGAAAATGAGTCATGCACGTTATCCTCTCTCAAGGTAACTGGCATTGGATGGTTAATTGAAGTGTTTCCTTCTACCTTGCACCATGAATTTATTTTATAAGATTTCAGTTGTTATTTTCTATTATTATATGTTCATTAAATTAACAAAGACAACTTCCATCGGCTCTGAAGTTAAAGATTTAATTCAATGTTCCAAGTATGATTTTGAGGAAAAAGTGCTTGAAAAGTTGGTAGATTTAAAATATAAAATGGAAAAGTTCGAAATAATAATGGGAACATATGAAACCGAGGTAAAATCAGGTCTGGATCTGATAACCGAACGAAGTGCGGACGTTGTTAAAGCTATAGAATCTGTTCAGAACAAAACAGACAGTGCCATTGCGGATGTCAACACGAAAACGGAACGAATTTTATCTAATCTACAGGCCAAAGTGGCGGTTATGGAAAACATGTCAAAGAACCATGTCTCAGAAAGTGATCTGAAATTAAACGATTCTTTAAAGCAGATTCAGTTCGATTCAGCTAAACTTATGGAAAACTATCAAACAAAACTAAATGATTCGATGAGGGATGTCTATAATTTGTCAAAAAACTTGATTTCATCAACAGAAAGACGAATGTTCAATGAACAAAGCAGGTTAAACAACTCAATCAAAATTCTGGGGAACAAACTAGAGTTGACAGTGGAGGAGAAGTTAAATGACCTAGAATCTAGACAAAATAAATTGGAGACCGGTAAGTTAAAAACTGAAACCAAAATATGCTAATAAAATTTGATTTGTGAATATTTATCAAACTGCTTTTGTAAGCAAATCAATACAATTTTAAGGCAATGTAATACTAAAACTATTATATATACTAATAAATATCTACTTTCCCATATTAAAATGAAGAGATCAACGATATCGATTTTATCTCGCTTTATCTTTGAGGTGAAACTGTCCATTTCTATTGAACATTGTGTTTGACACGCTGCAATATTTGTATTATTTTTCAATTTAATCCAAATGTTTAAAATAAGAATCCGAACATATATGTTAACCGGATATGTTGAACGGAATGAGAACATCTTGAGAAAACTGTCATACAGAATAATAAAATAACTTTACGAGTATAAATACTTCAGCCTGGTCGTCAGACTTGTCTGACACTATTACCATAAAATTTTCAAAATTTTTGTCGCTGAAATTCCCGATTTTTAAATTCAAAATTGTTTAAAACACCAGGTTTCTTTCCTTGTAATGCACGGGGGTCGAGATCCTCGGTGCTGGATTTGGCTTCCCTGTTTGAACGTTTTGGTTTTGAGTACTTTTCGTTTTAACAGTTTTGGAATTTGACCTTCCAACCTTTTGATTTAAATGCTACTGATGAGAGGTTACTCCTTGAAATACGATATATAGCATATACAAATAAACCGTTTATACCTGCGTATTGTTATTTGTAATTTTCAAACAGTTTCCTTTTAGCACTGTAATTATACATTTAAATATTCTGATATTTTTTATGAATTTGTCTATATTTTCTTTTCAGACCACTTTGCGAGATTGAACGAAACGGTAGGATTTGCTGCATATAGTTCATCAAGTCAAACGGTAAAGAATCACGAGCCCGTCGTCTTCGACAAGGTGTGGACTAACAAGGGCAACGCGTACGATCCTAAAACTGGAGTTTTCACCGCTCCACATTTTGGCCTGTACCACATATCTTCCGTCGTATTGACAGGCAGTACACAAATATATTTCCATATATATCACAATGGTCAACAGCGATCGGGATCGTGGATAAATGGTAAGAATGGTTTGAATTCATGGACCCTTGATTTAGTTCTAGACTTGCAGGTTGGTGACCGTGTTTATGTTTCATCAGGCTATAGTCCTCATACTATATACAGTGACAGTAACAACTACATAACGTTCTCTGGACATTCGATACCATAAGACACTTGACTTGCTAATGATGATTATAAAACAAAATGTGTTGAACTGATAAAAACAGATGACGACATCAACTTTTTGTTTGTTGCTGTAAATATTCATAGATGGTGGAGTTTCAATAGCCAAAGAATATACATTTAAGGACAGATTATCATGGATTGTACATGTAGCAAAACAAAAATACAGAAAAATCAATAAACAGATTTATTTTGAATATTTAAAAAGTGGCATTTGTACATATGTACGGTCAAGACTTGTATAAAGTTGGGCTGCGGACAGGGTTAAATGGCAAGCCCCATTATGATCATTATTCAATTTTCTTTATCACATTCTTTCATTATTACACTAAAAAAAAATTCTACTTAAAACCCTACAAATGTTACTTATTTTAAGTATTTCCATTAGTAGGGAAAGTTGTCAGACGGTTAAGTAATACTTAGTAACGTGTAAGTAGTTGATATTATACAATTATCACCCTAGTTGGTGTGTGACCCGGTGGTTTCTTTCCCCGAGGATGTAAGGTCACCCGAGGGTGACCTTTCTTTTCGAGGGGAAAGAAATGCCGGGTCACATATCATCTAGGGTGATAACTGTTATATTATATCGAATATTTAAATGAAACAATTCAATATTGAACTTTGAAACATATTTCGGACATTTTAACATTTATTCATTGGAAAAAAAACAAGCCCATACAACGTTCAAGAAAAAAAAGCGGGTCTCACGTGCAAAATCTCACGAGAGGGTGACCTTACCATGCGAACCAACGATTACCGGTTGACCCAGCGGAATATCACATGTCACATGACCACGTCTTAGCGAATCACAATACAGATTTTTATATGAGTATATAATATTACTTGTTACTATAAGTAAAATTTGTACTTTAAATATTACTATTTTTGTAATATAATAATTACTTGAAGTAAAACAACAATTTTGATTTAGTAATTCAACTTCTACTTTTGTTTTACTATAAGCATTACTTAAAGTTTTGTTATCACTTGGTTTACCATTGCTTGCAGTAATTGCATTGCTTACAACAAGTAATAGTATTTCTTACTAAAGTATTCCAAATACATACAGCAATTTTAGAGGATTACTTGTTGAAGTTTTTAATGCTGAAGCTATGCTTTTCTTTACTGGTTCAATGAAAACACAATATTTAAGGTTTATATCTTGGGTATTTATATTTATAATGTTTTAAACAAAATATTACTAAAAGTAAATCATTTCAATTCTGGATAACATAATTATTTGTTTTTCGCAGATTTAAATTTTTGATTCAAAATTGAAACAAAAATTTAACAGTGAAAAAAAAAGATTTTTTTTTATAATTTCACTAAGACTATGAAGTGATTAACACTTTATTACCAAAATAGGATAATTATATGTCAAGTTTAATTAAAATAATTACTTAATTTTCAATTTTTACTATTTTATGATATTATTGTTGATATGTAGCTCACTTTTCCAAATCTTATTTAAGCCTCATCTTTTGAAGTTGATTGTTTTCTGAAAATGAAACTTGCATGTAGGCAAGAAGTGTTCAAAGACTAAAAAGATTATCAAACCTTAATAATTCGCCTGTTAATATTTTGATAACTTTGTAATAATTTTGACTAATTTATATAGAAAAGCCTTCATTTAATAAATATATGAAGTTTTTTTTTTCTTTCTCATTATTTTGCTTATAAATAGGTATTTCCTCATACGGACTTGCAGGACATAATGTGTTCTTAACTGCCCTTGCATCTTTAGGTATTGGAAGAAATAATATTACAATTCTACGTGTAAATGTAATCTTCTGGTTATATAATTTCATATTATACAAGCTCCCTTTCAACATTGATATAGACAAGTTCAATTTAAGTTTATTTAATTTGCCTGAAGAAATGATCAATACTGCAACTGAGTACTGAAAGTAATTCATGTTGTAGCTTTAAGTTACGAAATACTACTTCAAGTATTTTCGTTCTTTAAACGGTTACTGAAATCAAATATCTTACATGTGTAAATAAGTAATATGTATGAATATAATTACTAAAAGTAAGTAATCATAAGTTATGCATAAGTAGTTCATTACTAAAATCACTACTTAAAATAAGAAACTAGTAACTACTAAGTAGCGTATTTTTTTAGTGTACAAACAATACATTATCCTCAAGATGACATAGCTATTATGACATTCTCAAGATGACAAACATTATGATATTATTCTCAAGATGACATAAACATTATGACATTATTCTCAAGATGACAAACATTATGATATTATTTTCAAGATGACATAAACATTATGACATTATTCTCAAGATGATGACATTATCATGATCATTATCATTATGATGGCATTATCATTATCAAAATGATGACATTATCATGAAGCAGAGGTACCAATGGGGTATCCGAATATCAAAAGTCCGAAAGGGCAGAGACAAAACCAGTAAACACCAACAGGAACGGGACAAAAACAGACAACATGTAAAACATGGAAACACAAAATAACTGAATATCAATCAACAACGCGAACTCCAGTCGAAACAAGAGTGAACTCAGGTGCTCCGGAAGAGTAAGCAGTTCCTGCTTGCTATAGCACACCCGTCGCGTTGCCAATAGTCCATTCAGTGTAACAATCCATTATCATTTTGATGGCATTATCATTATCAATTTGATGACATTATCATAATTACAGAATTGCATTATTAAACATTAAATGAACAACATACTGATCCTGGGCACAGATACTCAGTAGTTCTGCCTAACAAATTCTGAAAGACTGTAATGAAAGCTCATTTTATCAAATGTGTAGCGAAGTAAACGCCATATCAGAAATAAAGGTAATAACAAATCTACCGAACTTGAATGATCAATCTCATAGTCCAGAGAAAACGAATCAGTCATACCGGAAAATTGGTGGATCGCAATGGTCCTGACTTGGTACAGGCATTTCAAACGAAATGGTGGGTTAAACCAGGTTTTATGGCACCAAACCTCCCTCTTCCATTGCGATCTTAGGATCCGGTAATGACCATAGAACACAACATAGTTGTGAGACACAATAGGGATATTGAGGAGATTATCTCAGTACAGCAGACCAGTCAAACACTAATTAAAACAATTAACTATCATATCTTTTAACTCAATTTTGAACTTTTGTACTAGTGGCTGATAACGAAGACAGAATTTTTTCAGTGATCGTATGAGACGTATTTTCTTATAGCCCTGCTCCAAAAGTCGGTCACGAAGAAATCGGTGTCTGGTAAAAAAATCTGTGAAATGTGTGCAAGCTCTGGCATATCGAATAAGTTGTGAAATATAAACACCGTATGCAGGAGAAGTAGGTATATTGCTATGTAGATTTGGAAAATTAATAATTTGAAAATTAAAATCGTCTCGTTTATCGTAAATTTTTGTACTGAGATGACCACCTGGGTCAAATTCGAGGTGCAAATCCAAGAAAGACGTGAAGCAATTAGATTCGGTGGTCTCTTTAATCTCCAATTCCGGAGGATATATTGAAGGAATCCAACTACCAAATGAAGTGTTATTGACAGAAAGGACATCATCAATATATCTGAATGTAAGATTAAATGACCTTGCCTCTTTCATTTTCTTGTTCTTTACGAGTCCCTGAAGAAATTCAGTCTCGTAAGAGTATAAAAACAAATCGGCGAGGAGAGGAGCACAGTTTGTGCCCATTGGAATGCCGATTTGTTGTTGAAAAATCTCTCCTCCGAAGGTGACAAATATGTTGTCAATGAGGAAATCAAGCATACTGCAAACTTGTTCCAGTGTGTAACAAATTTTATCTTTGAAAGATGTTTTGGAAAAGAATGTAGAATTATAACCCAAAACAACAGAATTCCTAGAGTTTGAAAAGGCTTTTTCGAGAAGTTTTTTTCAGGCGACATTTTAGTTTTTCGTGTGGCAAGGTAGTGTATAAAGTTGAAAAATCGAACGTTTTCAAAGAGTGAACATCAGAAAATGATCTAGATTTAAAATGATCTAACAAATCTTTTGAGTTCTTCAAAATCCACATATGGTTAATTCCACTACGATTATAAATAGTGTCGCAGTATGCTTGTTGACCTTCTTTGACAACAGACAAGATTTTAGTTAAATGAACGGACAGCTCTGTAGTTGAACATGATGAAGATCCAGCTATATTCCTTTCTTTGTACGGATTTTTGTGAAGTTTAGGTATCCAGTACAAATATGGTAACTCTTTATGTTCCTCTTTCATTGGAATATTGAAAGAGGACATAAAAGAGCTATGGTTGGCTATGATTTCATCTTTGTTAAATGTAGTCCGTGTGTATGTAGCACTAGCGGAAGTATTATCATCGATGCCTAGTTCTTTTATTAGACAATTGTAATAATGTGCTTTACATACAAAAACTATATTATTGGAAGCCTTGTCTGCTGGCGTGACTACATACCTGTCATAAAAGGAAGAGAGACAATTGAGAGCTTCACGATCTCTAAATACAGAAGAAGGTCGGGGGTTCACAAATTTGCGAAGTTTGTCTATTTGGCTTCGTACAAGAGATCGGATAGTCCTTACCCAGTCCGACAGTGATTCAAGCTCTGGTTCTTGGTCATTTTCCCTCTTTATCCAGGCTCTAGCATAGTCCTCCACAGCGTCCATGATGACCACTGGTCTTTAAAATACTATTACATTAAATTAGATATCATAATTATGAAACCACCATGCTGCCTTGTCCTGGGAACAGAGAATAAGGTCATATTGGAGTTCTTTAAACATATAAATCTCTTTTCTTGATCCTCCTATATAAAAACAAATTCATTTACCCTTAAAAAACATAGCCAGTGACTGGTCCCGAAAACAGAAACGCAGACCACTGTTCTTTAAAATACTATAATATAATATAAGATATTCTTATTATGATACTACAAAGCAGCCTTGTCCTGGAAGTAGAGACGAGGAACATATTGGCGTTCTTTTACAAATTAATCTTCTTTTCTATACTATAAAATGACAAATTCGTTTAACCATTAAAAAACAGTGTCAGGTCCTTGAAACAGAAACTCAGACCAGTGCTCTTTAAAATACTATTACATAAAATTAGATATCCTATTCATGATACTACAAAGCAGCCTTGTCCTGGGAACAGAGACTAGGACCATATTGGAGTTCCTTTACAAATTAATCTACTTTCTTTCCTACTATATATATAAAAAAATTCGTTTAACCCTTAAAACAAAGGCAGTGTCTGGTCTTGAAAACATAAACTCAGACCAGTGCTCTTTAAAATACTATTACATAAAATTAGATATCCTAATCATGATACTACAATGCAGCCTTGTCCTGGGAACATAGACTAAGGTCATATTAGAGTTCTTTTACAAATTAATCTCCTTTTTATAATATATAATATCAAATCCCTTTCATGCTTAAACAAAGCCAGTGCATTGTCCTGGAAACAGAAACTCAGACCAGGGCTCTTTCAAATACTATTACATAAAATAAGATATGCTAATCATGTTATTACATACTACAAAGCCGCCTTGTCCTGGGAGCAGAGATTAAGGCCATATTGGATAATCTTCTTCTTTCTCGATGTTGGAACATTTTGTCTCAGATTTCGTTATTTTTTCGACCACCAAGTAGTTTACAAACCATCTACACATACAGCTGAATACAGCGACAACAAAGTTATGTCCAGTGAAGAAACACCTATTCAATGATTGTAAAGAAGAACGGAGTCGTGACGAGTTCTCGAATGGGGCATCCGATACGTTCCAATGAGTCAAAAGTACAGCTAAACAAGCTGAAACCAAAAAGAAAAGGCACAGAATCTGCTCTTCGAAAAAAAAAAAGAATAAATTATTTTCACAAAAAAAATCAGTTATAAGCATTAAATACCATTGTTTTTAAACATTCGCAAGTAACATATTTACAGTTTACGCTGGAGGTGGGTGGATGGTTAATTGTTTTGCATTATGTTACCCATCCTGAAAACACGTCTGCTTTCTTTGCTCTCAATTTGAATAAGGAAGCCTATTTAAAACTGCGCAAATTAAATTCGTGACGTATGCAAAAAGAAAGTGATTACCAACACGCAACGTAATGAACAACATACAAAATATTGCCACACTAGGATAAACCAATTTAATATTCATCAATTAAATTTTATTATGTCAAATGCTTTCAACGGTTATTGTCGAATTCAATTACTGATATTTATTACAATTTCAAGGAAGCAGAGGTACCAAAGGGGTATCCGAATGTCAAAAGTCCGAAAGGGCAGAGACAAAACCAGTAAACACCAACAAGAACGGGACAAAAACAGACAACATTAAAAACATGGAAACACAAAAACAACTGAATATTAATCAACAACTCCAGTCGAAACGAGAGTGAACTCAGGTGCTCCGGAAGAGTAAGCAGTTCCTGCTTGCTATGTCACACCCGTTGCATTGCCAACAGTCAAATCACTGTGTCAAATCCGATAAAGGAAGACAAATCAAAACCCTATGACAAACCACCATATGCACTCATCTGAGAGATCGAAATCCCATATTTGTCTATAAGTGCATGATGTCTTCCGTAAAATTTCTTGGGTGAAGACAACAACCGAGGAGTAACATAACCCTGGTTGAGCAATTTTTGCGTTAGACGTGACACTCTGCTAAGGAAATCGATGTAAATCCCGCATGCTCTTGAGTAAATAATCAATTGAGATACGTAAACTCCATAAGCTGTAGTGGACGGAATGTTGCTACACAAGTCAGGCAGCTGGGGAGTCCAAACCAGAACATCTTTTTCAGTCATCTTGCAAGATTTTTGCCAATTAAATAAAATTACTCGCAATAAAAAACAAGAGGCTCCCAGGAGCCTGAATCGCTCACCTGGTCTTGATGTTGACCCTATACTTTTGTAGAGCTAAATGAGATGAACATTTAAGCAAGCAACAGCTTTTCTCTACCTGCAATAGTTTTCATTCTATAGGCCAAAAACACCATTTTTCACCTATAAGGGGCCATAACCCCTATAAGGAGTCATCTGACAACTTCGACCCTATGGAGACTTTTGTAGAGCTAAATGAGCTGAACATTTAAGCAAGCAACAGCTAATCTCTATCTGCAATAGTTTTCATTCTGTAGGCCAAAAACATGAAAAATCGCTTTTTTCAGGGGCCGTAACCCCTATAAGGGGTAATCTGACAACTTCGACCCTATGGAGAACTTAGTAGAGCTAAATGAGCTGAACATTTAAGCAAGCAACAGCTAATCTCTATCTGCAATAGTTTTCATTCTATAGGACAAAAACATGAAAAATCGCTATTTTTCAGGGGCCATAACCCCTATAAGGGGTCATCTGACAACTTCGACCCTATGGAGAATCTTGTAAAGCTAAATGAGCTGAACATTTAACAAGCAACAGCTAATCTCTATCTGAAATAGTTTTCATTCTGTAGGCCAAAACATGAAAAATCGCTATTTTTCAGGGGCCGTAACCCCTATAAGGAGTCATCTGACAACTTCAACCCTATGGAGAATTTTGTAGAGCTAAATGAGCTGAACATTTAAGCAAGCAACAGCTAATCTCTATCTGCAATAGTTTTCTTTCTGTAGGACAAAAACATGAAAAATAGCTATTTTTCAGGGGCCGTAACCCCTATAAGGGGTAATCTGACAACTTCGACCCTATGGAGAATTTTGTAGAGCTCAATGAGCTGAACATTTAAGCAAGCAACAGCTAATCTCTATGTGCAATAGTTTACATTCTGTAGGCCAAAAACATGAAAAAATGCCATTTTTCAGGGGTCGTAACCCCTATAAGAGGTTTTCTGACTACTTCGATCCTATGGAGACTTTCGTAGAGCTAAATGAGCTAAACATTTAAGCAAGCAACAGCTAATCTCTATCTGCAATAGTTTTCATTCTGTAGGCCAAAAACATGAAAAATGGCTATTTTTCACCTTTAAGGAGCCGTAACCCCTATAAGGGGTCATCTGACAACTTCAACCCTATGGAGACTTTTGTAGAGTTAAATGAGCTGAACATTTAAGCAAGCAACAGCTAATCTCTATCTGCAATAGTTTTCATTCTGTAGGCCAAAAACATGAAAAAATGCTATTTTTCACCTTTAAGGGGCCGTAACCCCTATAAAGGGTCATCTGACAACTTTGACCAAATGGAGACTTTTGTAGAGCTTTTGATGCTGAATCAGTAGCGTGGCCTCAGATTTCCTCTATCTCTTATACTTTTTGATTTATAAGCCAAAAACAGTAGTCTGACCCCCCTAGTCTATTTTTAGTAACGGCGGCCATGTTTTTTAACGGATCAAAAATCAAAACACAAGTTTGGTGCAGGACACCCTAAGGATCATTCATACCAAGTTTCATTAAATTCTGTTTGGTAGTTTCAGAGGAGAAGATTTTTGAAAAATTGTTAACAGACGACGACGACAGACGACGACAGACGACGACGACGACGACGACGACGACGGACGCCAAGTGATGGTAATAGCTCACATGGACCTTCGGTCCAGGTGAGCTAAAAATGATATGATATTTATTTCATTATTTATGTCTTTTAATTAATGAAAATGAAATACAAAAGAAAGATATTAAGCTATTTCTGAAAAAAAATCATTACAGTATAGATGCTTATACCAATGTCTTCTAATTACTATATATAATGAAAGTTTGGAAAAATCCTATGGCCAATTTTAGACCCCCTAGTACCTAATGTATTAGTTATTCTAAGATTCAGACAGATAATATTAACAGGATGGCGCATTGATGACAAACACAAACAAACAAATCCATTGAATAAAACTGTATAGCGGGTAATTTTAGCGAGTAGTGAATTTCAAAATTTGTATCCAAATGGGGGTGTTTTATTTTAGCGGTCATAATTTTTCGCGTTTTCAACATACTTTCAACAGGAAGAAACTGTGACATATCTGAAATAAAATTTGGTGGTCTTTAATTTTAGCAATTCTTCGGAACTTGCGGATAAAGCCAATATTAGAATTTATTAGTTACGGTCAATTAAACTTTTGTTAAATCTGTACAGTTAGAAGTAGGGTCCCGACATTTGTCCCCGATACAAACTAAAACCTGTCAAAAATATCTATGCACAACTTCATTTTAAATGTACAAAAACTATCGTGGTTTAGTTTTATGGTCAAATGAATGCATCTGAACAAAAATAAACTGAATTTTGAAGAAATCGATACCACCCACTGCTTGATTTTTATGTGGAACAGTACTTACGTACATATAATAGGAAAAAAATAGATGTGGAATACGTGTACGCGACATAGCTCACATAACAAGCGGTAATTTAGAAAAAAACTACAATGGAAAACCGTTTACAGCCTTCACCAAGGCCAGGAGATGCTGCTCGCCGTCTGCAGTGGATCCAAGGTCTAAATAAAATGGATAAATTCAAATATTTCTAGTTCTGAAAAAGTCAAATATAGACCCCCTTCTTAAACAAGGAACAGAAAAAAGTACAAACAAAAACGTTGTAAAAAGGTAATGTTTTGTCTGGTAAATAAAACAGTTAACAAGTTTGAATCTGTTTAGTATTCGGTTTTCTAATTTTGTTATTGAAATTATCGTATCGAAACACCAATATTCATCAAAACCAGTTTTACGTAAGCTCACCTTACTAGGTGTGACTTCAGCAAAATGTAGTATATAAATCCAAAGCATTAGTCTTATTCAGCGTGCATTTTGATTGCCCTCGGAAAAATAGAGATGGTAAAGATGGACATTAAGCTATTTGCTATACCTTTTTTACTTTTTACCCTCTTGTTTAAAGGTTTTACTGTTGCATAATTTACAACAAATAGTTAGTTAGTTGACCCCCAAAAGCTCCAAAGCAGCTTCGTCAGGGAGATAGACATGATATAAATGCATTTACAGTAACTATGACGATCAGCATGGATAGAAGCGGAATGAGAATACAAGTAGGGTTAACGAGACAAGAACGCTACTGGAAAATAAAGATTATTATAGGTAGAGAAATATTGAGAACACCAAACCAACATTAGTATGCTTAAGTAGACCATCAAAATATATGCCATATCTTATTAATGATCCGAATCACTATCCACCATAAAGTTGGTTCGTTATTGAATTAGAGTACGCTCCCCTATGCCTAAGTAAAATGCTTTATAAATATTTTTTCTTTGCATAAAGTACAACGAAGTACTGTTATTTTATACGTATTTTTACAGTTTTATCAACGACTCAAACTACAGATTGACATACAAAGTATAGTAACGATATAAGATTCGTCCATGTTTTACCTTGCGTGTTTCAAGATTCTCTTTTCGTTTTCTTTTTGTTAAAGTTGAATCAATATTATCTTGCATTTCAATTTAAATAAGTATATGTTTGAATCATGGAAAATATAAAGAGAAAATGCATTGTAAAAGTTTATTAATTTTACTTTTATGTTCGCGTTACAAAACTTGAAATTGCCTTGATTTTGTGCTTCATTTATGCATTCTTGCATAATCGTAATGTGTAACATCTTGATAGATATTTTTCTAAATTTAAAGATTCATCTTAGCATAAGTTAAATCAAAGTCACATGTCACTTAATGGGAACCACAAGTACGATGAAGTTTGTCCTATATAAGGATCAAATGACAAGTTAAGTTATTGCTTTAGTCCCTTAATATTGTAATTACGGTTGGATCATAATAGGAATAGACCAACCTCCAATGTGGGACGAGACGCACAAAGTCAATCATTGTGACGACCACGGCATGCAAACAAAAGGGTCATGACATTCAGGCATCTATTATATATATTTCAGTCGTAAAGTTGGCAAAGCGCTAAGATTCGTCATAAGGGTACCGAGAGCGTTTTTTGGTCTCTTACTGATAAACTTAGCAATTTAACTGGTTTATATTCATCACAAAGGACGTCATTGAAAAAAGGGATATGACGGCGATGATTTATCTAACATTATTAAACCAGTTAAGAAGGGGGTAGAACATGATTACGTTTTAATATGAAAGGTCCTTACATATACTTTAAAACTGTCAAATGGCATCAAGTCATCTTATTCTTTTGCGAACTTTGATTTAGAAAGGGCTGCTGGACGGAGAACACAAAAAAATTAGATAACTTCCAAGTATAGTTATCAATTTCATCTCCAACCAGGCTCTCAACCTTGGTGTTCAATGTCATCCTGTTGATTACGTCCGATAGAAGTGATTATAGTTTTATTTGATGTTATATTAAATTCTTGAATACTTCAGATAGAATGATTGACATTCATATTGAGCGACGATTATTATTGAGTTTGAAATATTGACTATTTTCGACAGCTAACTTTCACAGAACTACATATTTGGAGTAGGAATTTCGTTAAAGGTGGGGAATTCGAAAACTTTTAAACAATCTAATTGCCGAATCAAGAAGTTTGTTGTAGATACAATTTGGTTCGATGTCAAAGCTTTAAATAAAGTAAAGATAAGATAAACGAAGTTGTTAAGCTTTATATTTAAGGATTATACTATTTACAGATTTTTTTTTCAATTTATCAATTTTGGTTTTTTATACCATATAAATTAATAACTTTCTCGGTCCATGTTCAGGTGAATAGTCTTTTGGTTTGTTCACTTGTATCAGAATGGTTTATTTCTTATCTAACTTCCAAGTACATGGTACCTTGATTCTTTGATTTAACTAATTTGTCTTTCAAAATAAAGTGTTTGACCATCCTTTTGAACTGAGTAGTCTTTCCTTTGCTTGGAAAATAAATAAAGACTTTCCACTTTATGTTAAATAATATATTGAATATTAAATTTAAAAAGAGGAAATTCATGTCTGTATGGATGTGTTTGTTATGTAAATACAAATGCCAAAACTGGTCTAAACAGTAAATTTATTTTTGCTGATTATGATTATTTCAAGGAGTAACCTCTCATCAGCAACATTTGAATAAAAACATTGTAAGGTAAAAGAACAATCCAAAAGTATTTAACGAAAAGTACCACAAACAAAAAGATCAAACAGAGAACCAAATTCGGCACCAAGGATATCAACCATGTGCAGTTCAAAGAAAATAACCTGGCATTTAAATAATTTTGAATTTAACAAGCGGAAATTCGTTAGCAAAAAATATTAGAATTTATTGGTAAATTCGTGGGAGACAAAGACAAGTCTGTGACGACCAGGCTTGTGTTCACCCTCTGGTACCTTTGGTCCACCAGAAGCGGTTATCGACCCAGTGGTTTCTATTTATTTCATTTTTCATTATTTTCCATACATTAGGCCAATAGATTGATTTTTGAGTTTGTTTTCAACTTTTTAGTTTATTGTTAGGACATGATCATGACGGACAGACTGATAAAAAACCCTGCAAGTTTAGACATTCCATGAGCATGGGAGAAACAATATAGATTGTGAAATGGTGGGTTTCCGCTGGGCTCTAAATAAAATTATGTTTTATGTTTAAGAACTTATTTTTTTTTTACATTTCATGTTTGCATTGAGCATGACATTTCCAATGATCCACTGGTTGGGGTGTTCCTGCAATGGGTGTTTTTGTAAAAAAATCCAGCTATTTTGAAGAGGAGTTACCTAGCCGAGTGTTTCTAAACTCTATGACATAAAAGTGTGATGATATGGAAAGTGCTAGAATCTTGTGTTGCTGATAGCACCTTTCCATCATAACCAAATAATCCGTTATTTTTTATATACATTTTGGTATTTGTATTTGAAATTACTGGGTCGATAACCGCTGCTGGTGGACCAAAGGTCTCCGAGGGTAATCACAAACCTGTCGTCAGACACGTCTGACACGAATTTTAATATTTTACTGTCGTCGAAATTTCCTGTTGTAAAATTCAAAATTATTCAAAACACCAGGTTTCTTTCCTTGTACTGCAGTACTGCAGGGTCGATGTCCTCAGTGCTGGATTTAGCTTTCCTGTTGGAACTTTTTGTGTTTTAATTACTTTTCGTTTAATTCCTTTGGTTTATATTTTGACTCAAATGCAGCTGATGAGAGGTTACTCCTTAAAATATGGATATACAGCATACTAGTAACCAAATTATTCGTTTTCATTCCAGTATTTCCTGTAAATATTTAGCGACACATTTTTAGTAAACCATTTATACTATATCTCATTGTAGAAATTTGGGCATAATGTACTCATACCTTGAAAGCTCACCATTGAGATCACAAAGGATGAAAATTTAACCCTGAGTTGAGATCCTGTAACGTTGGTTTTAGTGTAATAAAAAAGTCAAGTTTGGATACTGTTCTTATTTTGAAATTTTAAATTATGATAATTGCATTGAATCACTATTTGTTTCTAAAGCCATTTATTTTTATACCATCGCAAAAAAATGCGGAAAATGTGAAATTTTACAATAATGTTTGATACCATTAAAGGATGAATGGGATTGATTTTGGCCCCCATCTATTCGTTTTCATATAAAGGGCCCAAAAGAGGCATCAAATTTAAATATTTAATTGCTTCCACAATAACTTTAATTCTGGTTGGCCAGTTGTTATGAAATTTGACAATGATATGCCTTACCATTAAACAATATGTGGTATTGATTTAGGGGTCTTCGTTTTTTAAATTTAGAAATGAGGGGCCGAAAATGGGGCTTAAACTTTTTTATTTCTGGTCCTATTTTTTTGCATGTTAAGTCTTGTCAAGTAGTCATTAGAAAATAGAGGATCAATTATTGCAATGCCCCTTTTTTCCGAAATGAAGTTAGGGGCCAAAAATGGACGAAATCGAAACTTTATTCATAGTCGCATTTCAATTTTTTTTTTCTCATTAATTCTTGTAAAGTAGTGATTTAAAAAAAATAGGATTGATTTTGTGATACTCCCCTTCGCCTAATTGTTTTTAGGGGTCAAAAGGGTAAAAGTGAAAGGTAGCAAATACCCTTTATTAGGGGTCAAAAGGGGTGATATTTTTGTTATTAAAATTTATTTTGGTCTGCTTTTGAATAAAATGAATTCCTTGTGGACGGAAATTCCCAAAAGGTTACATGTGTCAAAAGACTTTGTCAGTCCACAATGGGCTGCATGTGTACAGAGCAATTATTGAGCCTACAACGTACAGGGTTCAACATGTTGCGGTTGTTTCATGCTGCGCTCGGCGAAGCTTTTTCTTAGGTTATAGTGCAGGTGTTATTTTCTTAGGATAATTGATATCTAAGTTTTCATCGACTTTGTTCAAGTTTTCAAAATTTCTGATGTAATCGTTTGCCAATTTACCTAACAAAGTAGATAAAATCAGATTTTTTAAAGATATATTTCTCCTCTTTTTCTATAACGCATAGAATGGTTACACGCTAATAGTCACGTAATGTTCTTTTATTAGCTTTCATTAACTACAGGAAATTCAAATAAAGTTCTATAAAAGTTGGTTTGCTGATAAGCTAAGACTAACAATTAGTTTCAAAAGAGTCAAAATACTTTTAAAATTTCAGTTGCAATCTTTTCTTCGACCTTGCACCATGAATTTAGTTTACAAGATTTCAGTTGTCGTTTTTTATTATTACATGTTCTTTAAATTGACAAAGACAACTTCCATCGGCTCTGAAGTGAAAAACTTAATGCAGTGTTCCAAGTATGATTTTGAGGAAAAAGTGCTAGAAAAGTTGGTAGATTTAAAATATAAAATGGAGAAGTTTGAAATAATAATGAGAACATATGAAACCGAGGTAAAATCAGGTCTGGACCTGATAACCGAACGAAGTGCTGACGTTGTTAAAGCTATTGAATCTGTTCAGAACAAAACAGACAGAGCCATTGAAGATGTCAACACGAAAACGGAACGAATTTTATCTAATCTACAGGCCAAAGTGGCGGTTATGGAAAACATGTCAAAGAACCATGTCTCAGAAAGTGATCTGAAATTAAACGATTCTTTAAAGCAGTTTCAGTTCGATTCAGCTAAACTTATGAAAAACTTTCAAACAAGACTAAATGATTCGATGAGGGATGTCTATAATTTGTCTAAAAACTTGATATCATCAACAGAAAGACGAATGTGGGATGAACAAAGCAGGCTAAACAATTCCATCCAAATTCTGGGGAACAAACTTGAGTTAAGAGTGGAGGAGAAGATAAATGACCTAGAATCTAGACAAACTACATTGGAGACCGGTAAGTTAAAAACTGGAAACCAAAACTGTTTGTTGTCGATATGATCATTAGTGATATGTCAATATCAAATCAACGTGCTTTTCCAAGCAATTTGAAATCAAAACAATTTTAGGGAAATGCAAGTAATTTCTTTCTCGCGCGGATCGGTTGGTGCATTTGGGCTAAAAATAAAGAAAAACAGTTTATCGTTTGGGCCAATAACACTCGACATTTGGGCTAGTTAGATTTTTAACTAAACAGGCAAATATAGCTAGATTTCTACCAATTCAATCTAGTTCATATTCATAAAGGAGATAAAACTTTTCAAACTTTGACACAAAGAAAAACTTTCATTACAAAAGTATGGAAAATTCAAAATACTATTGTTTGCTAGCAGATTTGTGTTCATCTATCACGGATGTTTGATTTTTTATCCTTCTCTTTACCTTGTATAAAATAAATTTACAAATTATTTTGTCTTCATGATAAGTAGAATAAGTTAAAAGTTACTGAGAGGAACGGAGCAAAGAAGTGTTTAGCTTTAGATTGATTTTTCCTGAATAAATGTGACTTTAAAGAAGAGGGATAATATATGATGATGATGCACATACTCAAAATCCTACCCCACTTACTATGAGCAGGAGGCAGATTTATGGTCAATGGAAGAGGTACAAAATGTTTATATAAAATTATATAAATTTTCATACATTTACTTGAATCATACCTGTATTTACCTGTTGTCCAAATGTTGACTGCAATTAGCCCAAACGTATTATTTTAGTTTATTCGTAATGCCAATCAGCCCGAATGTAGATTCCGCTCTCGGTTATATATTTATGTTTAATTGTTTGGACGAGCAAAAAAAAAAAGAAAAAGAAAAAAAAATAAAAGAAGTCAATGATTTTATCTCTCTTTTTCCTGAGTTTTGGTTGTATCTATCGGATGCTGTTTTTGTAACACAACATTTCAGTGTAATTTTATGGTAGCCCAAGTCTTTTAAAAGAAAAAAAACCGTGACAGGGCAAATTGCCATTAAAAGTTTATTTTTAGAAATCCAGGACTTGCTTAATAAAAAGTGTATATATTTTATATGTTTTGCATTTTAGAATTTATTGTGTAGTATTATTTTGTATGTTTGTATTTTAATATGCTGTGAATTGAGATTAGACATTGAATTTTATTCTTAAGTATTTTACATTGGATAAAAAGGGTTTAAAAGAGATATTTTTAAAAGTAACACTTGTGGGATTATTTTAATGGAAGTTAACAAAGAGCCGAAAACAAGAGATAAATTTTTAGTCAATTTCATTACGTAATCACTAGCCAAGTTCCGTCTGTAAGTTCTTTAATCTTAATCTGTACAAATTGAGTAGTAAATATTAAGCGTTAAAAGACAAATTAAGTGGCATTTTGAGTGGCATTCTGTCAATCAAGTTTTAATTGACCAATGGCAAAGCTTACATATAGTAATTAGGATTTTAATAAATAGACGGAAAAAGTGTTGCTGGTCACTTGCATTGGTGACCAGTCAACAATAAAGTTTACTTTTATTTGTTGTTTTCATTACAGGTTAGTGATTACATTTATAAGATTTTAAGGTCCAAATTTTGAAAGTAATTAAGAGTCATTTAGTTTTGCAATTCAGTGTTTTAATAATTTTGTTTGTTTGTAACTAATTTGAAATGTTTTGAGGTTCCACATTAAAATGTATTGATATCTTGTTAATTATGAATATTGAGGCATAGGCAGCATATTTTTAGTGTACAACATATTTTTGCATTTATTAAGAATCTTCTTGTGTATATAGTTTTGACTTTAATTTTGTTCTGCATATTTAAATGTTTAAATGATAAAATTGTTTTATGTGTCAAATATTCACATTTAAAACAGTTCGTGATAGAACACATTATTGCTGGTTTGTCAATTGGTCACAAGCTAAAGTTTCAAATTATCTCCCTTTTCCTAACAAACGGCGTTGATTTGTTTTTGGGGTCAAAAATGTTATTTTCTACAAATAGTATGATGTTTAAAGGTAAATAGAAGTTTTAAATGAATGAATTATTGTGTATTGTTATGAATGTTAATTATTGACAAGATCAATTAAGATTATTGTGTTTATGAACGTTTTGTCGAAAAAGGGGGGTTCTACTATTGAAATTTCAGTTTTGATTTTATTAACTTTTATGTTGACTATTTAGGAGATGAACTTGCAAGTTTAATGTTTTACTTTTCTTTTGAATTTCCAAAAGTTAAAGGCTGTTGTGTGATAAAGTCTTTGATTAAAGTAAATGTTAATTTATAAAATTGAAAGTGAGCTAAGTTCCCATATTTTTCTTAAGTGTAAACACTCTGGGGTTTTGGATAATTTAGCATTTTTATTAGATAATTACATTTATGTTTTCAATCTTGTGATATTATGTAACAACCGATTTGTTTATTGTATATAATGTTTCATATTGTTATATGACTTGCATTGGTGACCAGTCAACAATAAAGTTTACTTTTATTTGTTGTTTTCATTACAGTAAAGGTCCCAGGCCATATCATTGCCTTGCAAGTCACAAGACCCCGTTTACAGAATTGGTGGAGTCCCAAATATCCCGAAGACTTCACACAACAGCTCAATGCTCAAGAAAATATCACTGAAAACTGTTGTAGGGGCCACACCTTTAAACTTCCAAAAAGGACCACTCACAAGACAACAACAGAAGCAAATAGACGAAAACCAGTTCGAAGCTGAAGTCAGTGTCCACTCATCGGAGCAAACCCAATCTGAAGGCCAAGAAGTAATCACAACTCAGCCAGAACACCCATCTGAGAGATTGGCAGAAAGTAACCCTGAAGAAGAATTTGTCGAGGAAAGCGAGCAGGAAAATACTTTACAAACTGCGGACGAGGTAGATGAGAGTCAGCAGGACACTGTAGAAACTCCAGACGAGGTAGAGGAAATTGAGCAGGAAGAGACTCCTGAAACTGTAGACCAAGTTGAGAGCGCGGAAAATACTGTCCAAGCCATAGACGAGATTGAGGAGAGTGAGGTGGAAGTTCAACCACAGGAAGTACCACAAAAACAACCGGAGATAAGTACACGTATAAGAATGTCTAACATAGGAAATCTGCCTAGCTTTAGTGACGAGACAACAAGCGTGCCATTCGTTTGGTGGAAACAGTTGGAGGCATACAAAACAATGAATAATTTGAACGATATGCAAATTCTATCACATCTGCCATGTAAAGTCGAAGGACAGGCGCAAGTGTGGTATTTTTCCTTAGATGAAGAAACGAAAAACAATCTTGCACAACTTAAAACAGCTTTCTTTAATAGATTTAATTCCAGCTCCTATGCTGATCAATTATTTTCTTTACAACAACAGCCAGGAGAAACATATTTGCAATATATAACACGTGCTCAAAAACTTTCAATGGGATCAGATATGGCTGAAGGTAGCATCATTAGATTCACAATTAATGGACTGAGCCAGGATATAAAATCGCTAGTAATGCATCATAATCCTCAGACTTTTGAAAACCTAAGAAATGCCATCCAAATTGCACAAAACATACAGAAGTGTAACCAAGCAACAGTGTGTCACATACAACAACAATCATGCAATAACTCTTTATGTAGTCACACTCAAAAACAACAGCAAACAAATTGTAAAAATAATTGTAATAGTTCATGTAATAGTAACAATATTGATATTGATCATCTTACAAAATCCATTGCAGACTCTGTCAGAGAATCCTTGCTGCAAGACCTGGAAGTCATGGCATTAAATGTATCAAAAAGAGAAACACAGACAAGAGATCACAGAACAGAATGTTCAAAGTGTGGGGGTAAGTCATGTAGAGGCAGGTCACAATGTCCAGCTTACAATGCCAAATGTTACAAATGTGGGCGTATTGGCCATTACAAAGAAATGTGCTGGAATCCCCCTCCTTCTCCCTATAGAAATCAAAGACAAGGTGGTCAACATCAAAACAGGGGACATTACCGTCGCTAGGGACACGCGCCTATCCAAAACGAGGATAGGCACCCAAAAGAAGTAGAATCAGACAGGGTGCCTTCCAAAGCTCAAAACACTTCAAAATCTAAGAAATCTCAAGAAATTATGCCAATTATCACTTTACGTGGCAACACAATTCAATGTGATCTGAAAAACAGAACTGTAAATGCTTTAGTAGATACAGGAGCAACAATCAGTTGCATTTCAATGAGTCTTTTGAAAATTTTAGACATAAAACAAAATGAAATTAAAAAGTCACACTTATCAGATGCTTTGGGAGTTGGAGGTGAAATACATGCTATTTTAGGCACCATAGGTCTGTCATTTTACAGAGGAAACTTAACCTTTAGAAAGAAATTTTATGTCTTCGAAAAACTACAAC
The DNA here is from genome assembly GCA_963971305.1 of Arcuatula senhousia. Taxonomy (NCBI): domain Eukaryota; kingdom Metazoa; phylum Mollusca; class Bivalvia; order Mytilida; family Mytilidae; genus Arcuatula; species Arcuatula senhousia. The sequence continues at coordinate 62,132,666 of OZ020305.1, read as the reverse complement.
ACAATTTCATATTAGGCATGGACTTTTTAAAACCACATGGGTTCAGAATTAATCTGGATGATGACACTGTTCACATACCAGATAGACCAACAAAAACAATCATGTCAATCTCTATGAACAGTGGTCTTGCAAGAACAATAGGTAGTGTAACAATCAAACCTTTCACACAAGCTGAAATACCAATCAAAGTTTCAAACTTGAAAAACAAAACAGCTATTGTGGAACCATTACCATGTCTTCCAAAAATGTCACTTGCTGGAGCCAAATGTTGCATTAAAGTAAAGAATGACAGCCAATCATGTATGTTAATAATGAATCCAACAAATCAAACTATTACACTTCCTGCTGAAACAGTTGTAGCCTCTGTGTCAGAAATTGCACCAAAGTCAGTTATTTCTTTCTCTGAAGCAACAATAGAAAAGAAATCAGGTAATTCAGAAAGTACAAAAAACAATGATAATGATGAAGACATGTTGGACTTTGACTTGAGCAAATCTGATCTATCAGGTAAGCAGAAAGATATTTTAAGAACGTTCCTCAAGAAAAACAGAAAGGTATTTGCCAAAGACATAAGTGAGTTAGGTCATACGCATCTGTATGAACATGACATTGATACAGGTGAAGCTCCCCCTGTTCGAAGGCGTTTTTATCGCCAAGCACCACATGTAGCAGAAGAAATGAACAAACAGTTAAATGAAATGCTGAAGCAAGGTATAATTGAAGAATCTAACAGTGATTGGTTTAGCCCCGTTGTGATGTGCAAAAAGAAATCAGGTGAGCTTAGATTTTGTGTTGACTACAGGGCTTTAAACAAGGTAACCAAACCTAAGTTCTTTCCACTTCCAAGGCTTCAAGATGTATTTGACGCCTTAGGTAAGTCAGAAGCAACTATATTTTCAACACTTGATATGATGTCAGGATATTGGCAGGTAGGCCTAAATCCACAAACAGCTCACAAGTCAGCTTTTGTCACCCCATCAGGTATTTATCAGTGGAAAAGGCTTCCTTTTGGATTGGCATCAGCACCAGCTTCATTTCAACAGTTACTAACACAGGTACTTAAACACCTAAACTACAAGATAGCATTAGTGTATGTTGATGATATCCTTGTGTTTAGTAAGAACTTTGAAGAACATCTGAAGCACTTGCAGCTTGTTTTTGATAGATTGACAGCAGCAGGTTTAACCCTGAAACCAAGTAAGTGTTTATTTGCACGTCCTGAGGTAGTCTACCTTGGACATAAGATTTCAAAAAGAGGAGTAGAAGTAGACATTTCAAAGGTAGAAGCAGTCAAAACATTTCCTGTTCCAAAGAATGTTAGACAGGTACGTAGCTTTATGGGTCTTTGCAACTATTATCGGAAGTTTGTTGAAGGTTATAGTCATATAATCTCACCTCTGAAAAAGTTGCTAGAAAAAGACGTAAAATTTCAATGGTCAGAAAAGTGCCAACAGGCATTTGAGGCTATGAAATCTGCTTTATGCTCAGCACCTGTCCTCATCTACCCAAACATGTCAAAAGAGTTTATATTGACAACAGATGCCAGTGGAACAGCCATAGGGTATATTTTAGGTCAATTAGATGCCGACGGCAAAGAAGCAGTAATAGCATACAATGGTAGGTCACTGACAGCATCAGAAAGAAAATGGCCAACTAGTGAGTTAGAATGTCTAGCAGTATTAGAAGGTATAAAAACATACCATGTATATCTAGCTAACAGTCATTTCAAGGTGTACACAGATCATCAAGCGCTTACCTTTCTGAAAAACATCAAGCAGTCAACAGGTAGGTTAGCTCGATGGTCAGTCCTATTACAAGGATACAATTGTACAATAGAACATAGAAAAGGTAAAAACAATGCAAATGCTGATTGTCTCTCAAGACGAGAATATGAACCAATTCCAGAAGAGAAGGTATTAGAACCTGAAGATTCCTTACCATCTGTTAATGTAAATATAGTCGAAACACCAAAGACAGGTGAAGTAGTAGAAGTAAAGTTATTTTACTCTCAAAATGTTCAAGAGCAAGCACCATCAATAATGACAATAACAGACAACAAACAAGGTGAGGTAATTCCAGACAACATAGGCCAACTTCAAAAAGAATGTCCAGATTTCAAAATGATTTACAAATACTTGGACGATAAAACATTGCCAGATGACAAAGAGCAAGCCAACAAGGTAACAATCGAATCTCAGCAGTATGAAATTCTAGATGGTGTACTATACCACCTTTTCCAACCAAGAACAAGAGGTAAGAAACATGAAAAAATCATAAAACAGTTAGCATGTCCTCGGAAGTTTAGGAACTCTTTACTGGAAGCATACCATGAACTGGGACATTTTGGTTTTGACAGAACATACTTGTCTTTAAAGCAAAAGTACTATTTCCCAGGTATGTATCAGGCAGTGGCAGACTACATCAGGGGATGTGATCCATGTCAAAGAGCTAAACAGCCAGCTCACAAGAAGAAAGTACCTCTAACTCCAATGCCAATAATGGACACATTTGCTAGATGGCATTTAGATTTCATTGGACCATTCAGAAAGGTAACAAAAGATGGGTACTCTCACATCCTGATTGCAGTTGACTCTTTCAGTAAGTGGACGGAAGCGTTTCCAGTTAGGTCTGAAAGTGCAGAAGAAATAGCAAATGTCTTGTACAAAGAACTGTTTTCTCGCTATGGTGCTCCTTCTTCCTTAATCACTGATAGAGGTCAAGGGTTTATGAGCAAGTTAGTATCAGCAATCAATGAAATTTACAAAGTAAAACATCATTTTACAAGTTCATACCACCCTCAGACAAACTCAGTTGCAGAGAGGACTAACAAAACCATAATACAATGCTTAAGAACTGTGCTGGAAAAAGACCAACTCAATTGGCCTGAACTTTTACCAGGCGTTCTTATGGCTTTTAGAACGACACCATCAGCAACTTCAGAGTTTTCACCATTCTATCTTGTCTTTGGTAAGGACATGAACATGCCAATTGACACAGAATTGATTCCACGCAGTGACATGAACATAAACATAAAAAAGTATGTTGAAAATGTATTGCACAACTTGAAAATAGCAAAAACAATTGCAACGGAAAACATTAAGCATCACCAAGAAAAACAAAAAGCATATTATGACAGTTCAAACAACACAAAGGAACCATCATTTGAGGTTGGTGATCAAGTTTTGTTATACACCCCAAAAGTACCAGTTGGTTTGTCATCAAAACTTCATAGAAAACATGATGGTCCATTTTATATAGCAGCAAAAGGAGACAATCACACATACAAATTAAGATGGTGTGACAGCAACAAACAACTTAAAAGCTATATAAATGCAAACAGGTTGAAACTCTATGAAATCCCAGATCATAGGAAAAATCTGGATCCTCCTCCTCCAGAAGTACCAAGAGAGGACCCAAGACCAATGATACAACCTGAAAATGAATCAGTTGAAAACACACAAAACATCAACAATCAACAAGACCATGTGATTGATCAACCAAAGACCACACAAAAACCTCAAAACAAAACCAAACATATTGCCAGTAAACCAAAACAAGCAAATCAAAAGGCCACAAAAGAAGCTTACAATTCAATTTTTGATGAAGGATCAAAACAATATTATGATGTTGAAAAACTTTTAAGATGTAGACAGAGAAATGGTCAGCAGGAATTTCTTGTCAAATGGGTAGGTTTCAGAAAAACAAATTGGGAACCTTACCACCATATCCCAACACACATTGTTAGAAAATTTTTGTCGACAAAAACACAAAGAGGCACAAAACGAAAACGCAAAAAGAAGTCAGTGTTTACTAAAAGGAAATAAATGCCTCAGTACAAATTCAAGACAGTCATGTGATACAGAATTAGGCTATTTTGCTTTGTGTAGTGATGATCATCCCCAATGGGCTGGCTCCCATATTTATAGTGCTTGTAGGAATTAGCTACTCCTACATTAATGATCATTAATACCCAAAACAAACTTCAAAAATGTTGAACCAGCCATCTTGTCTTATGATTACTTTAACTATACTCATATCCTTTAAAATCAAGCATCTTGAATGTGTTTGATTATAATTTATTCCAGTACACATCTTTGTAATATATATTTTCATTTAAGTAAATTTTACAACTTTAGTAATTGGCATAAGTTGGGCAGTGTGAATGGTCTGCATGGCATATCTCAAGTGGTCTTTTGCTGTGTCAAAATTGTTGCAATGATAATTTGATTAAGAAATATTAGAAATGATGGACAATGAATTTTATTCTTTGGGTCAAAGAATTTTTAAGTGTGGGAGAATATGTGACAGGGCAAATTGCCATTAAAAGTTTATTTTTAGAAATCCAGGACTTGCTTAATAAAAAGTGTATATATTTTATATGTTTTGCATTTTAGAATTTATTGTGTAGTATTATTTTGTATGTTTGTATTTTAATATGCTGTGAATTGAGATTAGACATTGAATTTTATTCTTAAGTATTTTACATTGGATAAAAAGGGTTTAAAAGAGATATTTTTAAAAGTAACACTTGTGGGATTATTTTAATGGAAGTTAACAAAGAGCCGAAAACAAGAGATACATTTTTAGTCAATTTCATTACGTAATCACTAGCCAAGTTCCGTCTGTAAGTTCTTTAATCTTAATCTGTACAAATTGAGTAGTAAATATTAAGCGTTAAAAGACAAATTAAGTGGCATTTTGAGTGGCATTCTGTCAATCAAGTTTTAATTGACCAATGGCAAAGCTTACATATAGTAATTAGGATTTTAATAAATAGACGGAAAAAGTGTTGCTGGTCACTTGCATTGGTGACCAGTCAACAATAAAGTTTACTTTTATTTGTTGTTTTCATTACAGGTTAGTGATTACATTTATAAGATTTTAAGGTCCAAATTTTGAAAGTAATTAAGAGTCATTTAGTTTTGCAATTCAGTGTTTTAATAATTTTGTTTGTTTGTAACTAATTTGAAATGTTTTGAGGTTCCACATTAAAATGTATTGATATCTTGTTAATTATGAATATTGAGGCATAGGCAGCATATTTTTAGTGTACAACATATTTTTGCATTTATTAAGAATCTTCTTGTGTATATAGTTTTGACTTTAATTTTGTTCTGCATATTTAAATGTTTAAATGATAAAATTGTTTTATGTGTCAAATATTCACATTTAAAACAGTTCGTGATAGAACACATTATTGCTGGTTTGTCAATTGGTCACAAGCTAAAGTTTCAAATTATCTCCCTTTACCTACCAAACGGCGTTGATTTGTTTTTGGGGTCAAAAATGTTATTTTCTACAAATAGTATGATGTTTAAAGGTAAATAGAAGTTTTAAATGAATGAATTATTGTGTATTGTTATGAATGTTAATTATTGACAAGATCAATTAAGATTATTGTGTTTATGAACGTTTTGTCGAAAAAGGGGGGTTCTACTATTGAAATTTCAGTTTTGATTTTATTAACTTTTATGTTGACTATTTAGGAGATGAACTTGCAAGTTTAATGTTTTACTTTTCTTTTGAATTTCCAAAAGTTAAAGGCTGTTGTGTGATAAAGTCTTTGATTAAAGTAAATGTTAATTTATAAAATTGAAAGTGAGCTAAGTTCCCATATTTTTCTTAAGTGTAAACACTCTGGGGTTTTGGATAATTTAGCATTTTTATTAGATAATTACATTTATGTTTTCAATCTTGTGATATTATGTAACAACCGATTTGTTTATTGTATATAATGTTTCATATTGTTATATGACTTGCATTGGCGACCAGTCAACAATAAAGTTTACTTTTATTTGTTGTTTTCATTACAGTAAAGGTCCCAGGCCATATCATTGCCTTGCAAGTCACAAGACCCCGTTTACAGAATAATGACAGACAATGACAGATAACCGAGATTTTTGAATGTCTTTAGAAATTTAGAAAGCTTTACCCAGAGAGCAGCAACCGCCTTACTAGTAATAACTGAATATTATCTTTTTTAGTGCACCATACTTATTTACATTTTTATATTTTGTAAATTAAGGTAATAACAAAACTACCGAACTTGAATGATCAATCTCATAGTCCAGAGAAAATGACAAAAACGAATCAGTCATACCGGAGAACTGGTGGATCGCAATGGTCCTGACTTGGTACAGGCATTTCAAACGAAATGGTGGGTTAAACCAGGTTTTATGGCGCCAAACCTCCCTCTTCCATTGCGATCTTAGGATCCGGTAATGACCATAGAACACAACATAGTTGTGAGACACAATAGGGATATTGAGGTGATCATCTCAGTACAGCAGACCAGTCAAACACTAATTAAAACAATTAATTCATACATATATTTTTTCAGAACACATTGCGAGATTAAACAAAACGGTGGGATTTGCAGCCTATAGATCATCCAGTCAAACGGTAAAGAATCACGAGCCCGTCGTCTTCGACAAGGTGTGGACTAACAAGGGCAACGCGTATGATCCTAAAACTGGAATTTTTACCGCTCCACACTTTGGCCTGTACCACATATCTGCTGTCGTAATGACAACATATATTTCCATATATATCACAATGGTCAACCGCGATCAGGATCGTGGCAAGATGGTAAGAATGGTTACAAATCTTGGACCCTTGATTTAGTTTTAGACTTGCAGGTTGGCGACCGTGTTTATGTTTCATCAGGCTATAGTCCTCCTTCTATATACAGTGACGGTAGCGACTACATAACCTTCTCTGGACATTCGATACCATAAGGCATCGAGCCTACTATTGATAGCTACCGGTATATAACAAGATGTGTATAAATCATGACAACAGATGATGATACAAACATTTTTGTTTGATTATTTCTAAATATAGTATGTTGAAAATACTTGGTCTTTCAAGATCTTTCAAGATTCAAGTTAAATGGTTGAGCCCGGAGTAAACTTAGGAAACTAGTGACTGACGAACTTTCATTTCATAAACTTTTCAGTGACGTGTCAAATGATGCATATGAAATAATAATGAAATAAAATAAATATATTAAATCAACCTATTTTTTTACAAATTATTGTGGAGTCAATTCAGAACAGATTTTCATCAAATGATTCTTCAGTAAGATCGGGGAAACTATTTTGAATATTTTGTTAATTTGGAATGAATTTTAAATGTCTGGACCATTAAAAGGACCATTAAAAGGTTGTTAAACCAGAATGCCTAATTTTTATGTCACAAATTTAAGGACCAAAAAGCATACAATTTCTTTTTGTATGTTTAACTTTATCTTTTCTGAAATTACAAAACGGACATTATATCCAAATTAGCATATATTCTTCAAATGTTTTTGCATCTAAAAAAAACTAACTAATAATAAAAATCGGCACATGAATGTCTTCTTTACAACTAAATCCGTAGACATTGTTGTTAGATAAAAAAAAAGGTAAATGCCCTTGAAAATCCCATGAGGATGTGTAAGCCACACCCTCAATGATGATGACGTTATGGAGGCTACTTTATATGTGTCCTTTATACTTTTACTGAGATAACCATGCCAGTCAAATTTGAGATGCAATTCAATTATGACGTAAAGAGCAGGTAATAACAAATGTTTATTACATTCTTAAATCCCTTCTTCTAACGATGAAATTAAAGACCACCATCTACACTGTAGAGCAAACGCATTGTTTTGTTGGTGGAAAAGACGTCGTCAATATATACATGCATATGATAGTAAGATTAAAAGATCCAATATCTAACATTTTTCGACAAAATACGGTCTAGAAGAAGTACAAAATGTAAACCAGGAAATCGAGACCCTAGACAACTTGTTGGTTAAAAAATACCAACTCAAAATGCGACAAATACATGTATGTTGTCAAAGATAAAAGCAGGTATACTGCAACTTGGCCCATGGTGTAACAAAATTTCTAAATGAAAACAAAACTTTTGAAAAGTACCATCAGGCGTCATTTTAAGGTAAATAGAGTGACAAATGGAAAGATAAAAAAAAAAAACATAAAAAAGGTTTAGGAGTTGAAAGTCTTTTTAAAATTTTACTAACTTCTTTTGGAAGAGTTTCACAGTACGTGAAACATTCCGAAACACTTAAATCTACCCGTATCGTTTGTAAGTCATTAAGAATTTAACATCCAATAGTACAAATGTAAGTCATGCGTCCGACGTTAATTATTTTTGGACTGATATAACTAGTATTTACTTTAATTATACTTTATATAAAGATGTCAAAATTTCATTTGATATTTAAGAAAAGATATTTTTCCATATTATCTAATCCACCTCGGATCCTTTTTACTTGGAACATGTGGAAGTCAATGACTTCCAAAGTATAGTAATGATTTCGGAAATCCATCCGCATCTCGTTTTTCAAGAGACCGAAGTACAACCTATCCTATTGTACATTCACTCTCCGGTAGAAGTGTGTTTATTGTCCCCCGCCGCAACGCGGAGCGGGGACTTGGAAATGCCGGTGTCCGTCCGTCCGTCCGTGCGTCCGTGCGTCCGTCACACTTTTTTTCGTAACACTTTTCTCAGTAACTACTAATCCTAGGGTTCTGAAATTTTGTATGCAGACTCCTATAGGGGTCCCCCAAGGTGTAAGTGATTTTCAGGTCAGTCTGACATCTACTTCCTGTTTAACGACTTAGTCATTTTTTCTCCCATAGGCTCAATGGTAAATTTTTCGTAACATTTTTCTCAGTAACTACTAATCCTAGGGTTCTGAAATTTTGTATGCAGACTCCTATAGGGGTCCCCCAAGGTGTAAGTGATTTTCAGGTCAGTCTGACATCTACTTCCTGTTTAACGACTTAGTCATTTTTTCTCCCATAGGCTCAATGGTAATTTTTTCGTAACACTTTTCTCAGTAACTACTAATCCTAGGGTTCTGAAATTTTGTATGCAGACTCCTATAGGGGTCCCCTAAAGTGTAAGTGATTTTCAGGTCAGTCTGACATCTACTTCCTGTTTAACGACTTAGTCATTTTTTCTTTCATAGGCTCAATGGTAAATTTTTCGTAACACTTTTCTCAGTAACTACTAATCCTAGGGTTCTGAAATTTTGTATGCAGACTCCTATAGGGGTCCCCTAAGGTGTAAGTGATTTTCAGGTCAGTCTGACATCTACTTCCTGTTTAACGACTTAGTCATTTTTTCTCCCATAGGCTCAATGGTAAATTTTTCGTAACACTTTTCTCAGTAACTACTAATCCTAGGGTTCTGAAATTTTGTATGCAGACTCCTATAGGGGTCCCCTAAGGTGTAAGTGATTTTCAGGTCAGTCTGAGATCTACTTCCTGTTTAACGACTTAGTCATTTTTTCTCCCATAGGCTCAATGGTAAATTTTTCGTAACGGTTTTCTCAGTAACTACTAATCCTAGGGTTCTGAAATTTTGTATGCAGACTCCTATAGGGGTCCCCTAAGGTGTAAGTGATTTTCAGGTCAGTCTGACATCTACTTCCTATTTAACGACTTAGTCATTTTTTCTCCCATAGAACACATTATTATTGGAGTTATGCCCCTTCAACAATATAACGTTCAACGGGCGGGGGACCTGGAATCTGTTCTTGTTCTTTTTGGTAAACGAGCTTTCTAATCTATTTTTTATAGCCCCTACAGATTACCTGATGTGTTTTTATATTCCATTTTAAATGATGATCTAGCATTTTCGATATTTTTCATAACCTTTTTAAAACTACATTTCAATTGTGTATCACGTGACCTTAGTCACCTGTGCGATGGGGAAATATAGTTTAGCGGGAATATACAATAAAGGTAATAACAAAACTACCGAACTTGAATGATCAATCTCATAGTCCAGAGAAAATGACATAAACGAATCAGTCATACCGGAGAATTGGTGGATCGCAATGGTCCTGACTTGGTACAGGCATTTCAAACGAAATGGTGGGTTAAACCAGGTTTTATGGCGCCAAACCTCCCTCTTCCATTGGGATCTTCAAGTCTATAATATATATATAGTTACATAGAATAGTGTGACACTGTAAAATTTGCTTAACACATAATATATAATTACGTAAAATAGTGTGACACTGTAAGACATGTAGGATATGAAAATTATCATAAACAAAACACAGAAGCTTTTGCCTGGAACTTTGTTGTTATTTTTATTTGAGAGAAACACAAAACCAAAATAATTAAAGATTGCAATGGTCCTGACTTGGTACAGGCACTTCCAAAGAAGTGGTGGGTTAAACCAGGTTTTATGGCGCCAAACCTCCCTCTTCCATTGCGATCTTAGGATCCGGTAATGACCATAGAACACAACATAGTTGTGAGACACAATAGGGATATTGAGGTGATCATCTCAGTACAGCAGACGAGTCAAACACTAATTGAAACAATTAACTACCATATCTTTTAACTCAATTTTGAACTTTTCTACTAGTGGCTGATAACGAAGAAAGATTTTTTTTAGGGATCGTATGAGACGTATTTTCTTATAGCCCTGCTCCAAAAGTCGGTCACGAAGAAATCGGTGTCTGATAAAAAAATCTGTGAAATGTGTGCAAGCTATATAGAAATTATAGAAATTATAAAAATTAAAACCATTAATGCTTTATATTAAAAAAGCTGAGATAATTAAACTTATGATTTACTCAGATAAAAGTTACCGGAAAATACATGTAGTTATATCGATTTCATATCGTTGTAAGAAAGTGTGGATCATACATAAATAAAGATATATTTAAATTCAGGAATTGTCTTCTGTCGAAATCAAAACGCTTGCCATCGTTCAAATGTGACTTCCAAGTACACGGTACTAACGGTCCTTTGATTTTTAAATTGATTGGGTGATCTGTCTAGTGACAGTCGTAGCTATTCGGTCATTTCCGGTACACTAAAATCGGCCAAGGAGTCCGATTGGTCCGGTGACTGCGTCACCACGGTGTTTTATCCCCGTACAGTCGATTCCTGAAGTAGTGCAGTTTCAATAGTAAACAAGGAAGGAGGGTCGACAAAGAAAAAAAAATAAGATCCTTGATTTTGCTTTGGATATCTCTATGGCGCCTCGCTTGCAGAGCGATGTCATCTTTAAAATTTAGAACTTCTAGGGTGGTGTTTATAAGGCCCGTACCCGGGTCCTCTGCTTGTTCCTTAAGTGGTACGCCTCATGAGAAATTGAATACAACCCTGACGTGCACTTTTTCAAACTTCTTTATCTTTTGCCTTTTTTCTAGTTACTGTTCTTGCTGACTTAGTTATTAATATTGTTTATTTGGTGTTGCGCCTCTTTTCAACTAATTCTTTCTTCTTCTCTTCTCTTAAGTTTTCATTTCAGTTTCTACAACTGTGGTAATGAAGTTGTCAATTGTAAGCCCTTGATCATCATTTAGTATCTTAAATCTATTCATGCTATTCTTTACTTCGAATGCTTTTCTTAAAAACGGATCAGCTAACTTTTAATCATCAACCTGCTCACTTTTCCTTGCCTTTCGTAATTAAAGCTTCAACCTGACCAACAGTAGCACAAGGTCACTACCTATATCTGCACCTTGCACAGTTTCTCTCTATCTTTTATGATCATACATAAAGGTAAAAACAAAATTAACGAACCTCAATGTCCAAGAGAAAAAGACAAAACATAGATCATACCGGAAAATTATTATCACATTGATCCTGACTCGATACAGGCTTTTCACATGAAATGGTGTGTTGATGGTGCACCGAAACTCCTTCTTCCATTGCGATCTTAAGAGTCCGGTAGTAACACAAAACAACACGGTTGTGAAGACATTATAAGGTGATCACCTCAGTACAACAATCAAAACAATCACTAACCATTGCGTTCAACATAATTTTGATTTTTTTCACCATAACATGGTCAATTTGATTTTTAGTCTGACCATCTGGAGAATTCCAAGTCAGTGATATCTTTATGTTGGAATATAACTCACTTTTTTATTCACAAAAAACAATAAGTCTGTTTTTTTCATCTTTGTTTACTTCACCACATCCATTTTTTCCATTAAACTTTCATTGTCTTCGTTGATGGATCCAGATGAAAGCCATGGATATGTGTTGCTTCAACTACTTTATGTAACTGGACTTAGAAGTCTTCCATCCCCCAATCTCTTTTGTTGGTGCATTAAAAAACTTCCACAGTCAGCTTTGCGAATTTTGAATAAAACCTTGCAGACAAAGTTCTGTCACTCTTTGGTTCCCATCCCATTAGACTTCTTTAGTAATAATCAAATTAACTCCACTACTGTAATGGTAATCATCTTTACCTGAATAACTATCTGATGTCTTGAAGCAAGATTTTGTGTGCCATTTTCAGTCCATCTAATTTTACTGGCCCCACGCATGGATATTGTAATTGTCCACCTCCTTTCTGACTTTTGCCTGTCTGATAAAAATTGCGGACTTTCCAGCACCAAATTTTTAAAACTTCTTTTGGGCTGAGTACATCCAACTTCTCTCTGGTAGCTTCCTTGCGGGTTTCACGACCACCTATCGTATGTTCAGTTTTCTGAGTGGTTTCAGACTCTCTTAATTTTCTAATTTCCTCGGATTTTGTTTCTGTGGCTGGAGTTCGCGTTGTTGATTGATATTCAGTTGTTTTGTGTTTCCATGTTTTACATGTTGTCTGTTTTTGTCCCGTTCTTGTTGGTGTTAACTGGTTTTGTCTCTGCCCTTTCGGACTTTTGATATTCGGATACCCCATTGGTACCTCTGCTTCTTTCTACTAGTGTTTGCATGTCTTGGTTGCTAGCCCACTAAGGCACTTCATTACACCCGAGGACAGCGTATTTGAAGAAATGGTGAAGCCATTTATCATTATCACCATCCATTTTCTTGTAGTCCTTTGCAAATCCAAAACATTGGCTTTAACGCCAACAAGCTTGTCCAAGAAAAATACGACCTGTTCACAGTCAAATTAATCTTTTGCAAATTTCAATGAGAAAATATATATTTTGCGATAACAGTCTCCCGAATTAGATTCCAAAAAACAATTTACTAACGGGATGGAGTCACTATTTTTGAAGCACATGAGTTCAATCTTGTTATGAATTTAGTTCGCGTTGATTTTGTGGGTTTTTTTTATTTTATGTGTTTTTTCGTGCTGTTCTCGTTCGTGTTTACTGGTTTTGTCGTTGGCCCACTCAAATGCCCCATTGGTGCCTCATTACTTCTTGAAGCCATAAATGATTCATAAAGTTCTGTTCAAATTATTAAGGACAAAATTATAGTGTTCCATCAGCCAATTCATGTCCCAATTCAAAACATAAAAACTTCAAGTTACCAACAAAACCGGCTATTAGACCAAAGTTATAAGAAAATACGTCTCATACGATCCCTAAAAAAAATTTTCATTCGTTATCAGCCACTGGTGAAAAAAATCATGTCGGAGGAAATGGTAAGTGATTGTTTTGATTCGTGTTTGACTGGTTGTTGTACTGAGATAATTACCTCAACATCATCATCATACCATGTTGTTTATAAAGATCGCAATGGAAAGGGTTGGGGGCTGGCGCGCCATAAAACCTGGTTTAAATCACCATTTCCTTTGAAATGCATGAACCAAGTCAGGATCATGGCGGTCTTCAATTTTCCGGAATGTTTTCCTTGTTTTGTCTTTTCTCATGGACATATGAGATTGATCCTCCAAGTTCGGTAATTTTGTTATAACCCTTTATTTACCCTAACAGATAAATTGGTGCAAATAAGTTCCGAAAAATTAAAACAAAGGCCTTTGAAAATAATTATGTGGTGCAATTGATATCTCTTTAGATATGTATTTGGCGCAAAAGGACTCTTCCCCTTTATTTGGTTGTACTAAACCAATGTTCGTGTAATTTCATAGGATTACCTTATATTGTTCAGGAGATAAACATAAATAATTATGTTAATTAAACTGATCATGGACAATAAATGTTATTACGACACAAGAACGTATAACATTAATATTAGTTTGGGTGTTTTACATGTATACGATTATTCTGTCATGCGTTTCCTCCTTTTTTTCATCTGCCTTTTCAGACTTCCACAACATTGGAATGACCCATGGGTACTACACTGACCCTATAATAAAAAATATACACGAAGATAAAACCAACCAATATAAAATACCGAGGAAATATTTCAGATATTTATTTGCTGAAATATGATCAGGTGGTCATAAAAGAAGTTATTAATTTCTTGTAAATGAAGTTATATTGGTTTTGTTGTTTTGAGGTCTATAACGTAATAAGAAGCTATCTGCCTTCGATTTCTCTGCGTGAAAATTAGCAACCTAAGGCACCCACCTGCACTTGATGATTTCAAAACAAGTAACAATTGGTAAATTTTAGAAAATAGCTTTGAAACTTGACGAGTATGAAAACTTTGACAAACAACTGTCACAACATGACAAACACACAACACAAAATATCAAACGCAGAAAATATTGAAAATTTAATAATTAAGAATTCTATTGTAATCGTCATTGCGTTATGTTTTTTAAAAAGTGAAAATTTAATTTTGTTCAATAACTTGAGTTGTTTATGCAATATGTCGGTTCCATCTTTTGTAAGTACCAAAAGGTAATTTAAAATACAAATTAACAAACGGCGGGTGTCAATCTAACAACTATATTGTTATCATGGTTATATTTCACTCTGATATCAATGTCTTTTGAAGATATTTTCGGTTCAAATTCATTAAACGGTAGACTTTTTTTCGTGTAATATAAATATATCCTCACTGTTGAGATTCACCTCTTCCTTTTTCAACATTTTTTGCTCTTTTCTTTTCCTATTCAACCCCAAATTTTCATATCATCATTTAATGACCATTTTTTCATTGGTCGCCCGCATATAGCCTTTATATAGCATTACTCATTCAAACGTTTTATTAAAAGGATTTCTATGAGTAAAAGTTACCTAAACCCACTCGGGTCAATAATATAGGCTATGATATATTAAAAATCGGTATACCCCGGTAAATTTCAAATTTCTAATTGATTAGATATATATTCTTGTCTTATACGCTCTTTATACTTTTGCTTATTTTATCAATCGGTCTTTCATCCCTTAATTTTAAAGTGGCAGGGGTCGTCAGCGGTATCCACTTATTTATGCTCCGAGTAAATGATATATACTGGACCGATACCCTGTTTGTTTTCTACCTTCCGATGATTATTTTGATTTATTATACTTCAGTAGATTTTTTTCTATATAAAATACAGGTACATATCCAACTATATCGGACATCACGTGACTCGGGTCACCTGTACAGCGAGCGTTATATGGCCATGCAGATTTATAAAGAAATGCACGGGCGTGTTATAGATATTTATGATTTGTGATAGAATAAATCGTTTTCATAAAAATGTGCTGCTATATTGTAAAAGTATGATAAATTACAAACATTTTGATACTATTTTAAAGAGATTTTGAGTTTGGGAAATCACTTCCAATTTGATTTGAAAAAATGTTAAAAATACTGAAATAATTCATATGGCTACTGTGTGAAAATGTCACTATTTTTGAAAACTAACCTATTTTGATCGCAAATAACTTTTTTATTTCTAACTATGGTGAAAATGTGCTGCCCATGTGAATATCTTGAAACATGAAACTTTAAGATTATATAAATTATTTGAGATATTGAAATTGAGAAATTACTTCCAAATCGATTTGAAAATGATAGATTTTTTTTACGCGCCTCGTGAAATAGTAAGTAGCTCGTGGAAACAAATGTACTGTTTCCCTCATGACCAGTAAACAATTTTATATTAAATGTTCCTCCAAGCATATCTATATAATGCAGGTTTAAACGAATAAGTTAGCCAGTTAACTGACACCCTCTTTGATTTTGAATTAAAAACCACGAAAATTAACAAATATGAAAACTGTCGATATGATCCTATCCTGAACACAATCCAGATGTGATCTATTCATTAATTGTAAATTGCTTCGAGACAACACAGGGCAGAGGTAACAAATTAATAAGAATGAAGTCATATACAAATTCAGTTAATCAATCAACGATAACAAAGACTTTCCGGTCATCTAATTTTTCTTTAAAGCCTTGATATGAACATATATTTATATGTACGATACGTCAAATATTTTTAAATTACCAGATTAGTTCTGTCAAGATCACGATTATATTTTTATAAAAGGTTCTTTTTTTCCCTTCATATTTTTGAAGTTTGCACGTAGATTAATGAAGAAGATGATAGGAAATGTCAGCCATCTTTCCATATGAGCATACAGATCTTCTTAGTTCAAATAGTGTAAGTTCTTTACAATAATTTACCTTCTTGATCGCTTGAATGTACTCTAAAAACTTTATCATAACTTTTATCTTGAACAAGCTAATATGAATGTTAATGTCCTTAGCATCGATCTCCTGCAAAATTCGAAAATACAAAATTACAGTGCACCAGGTAGTGCTTTTGGTTAGGAAATTTGCGAAGCAGTTCTTTTCCATTTATAACAATCTCAATCAGTACAACGCACAAGATTTATTTGAAAAAAAAAAACACCATAAAACAAAAGACACCCCCCCCCCAAAAAAAAAAACCAAAACCCAAAATCAAAACTAAAATGATGTAAACAATATGTATAACGGCCTCTATAACCTTTCTATTTTAATTTCAAAACACGTTAGTACATATTATTATGGCTCTGTGCATTCACGATTCTAGCTGCAGTTTGAGAAATCTAATCAAAACGATGTAAAAATATTGTCACATCTAAACTTTTTAATTTCTTTTTATGTAAAATATGTGGAAATCTAGTTAAAGATCGGTATAGTTTTTATGAAGTTATGCAGAAGTCGGTTTATTGTGGGCATTCAACGTTCCACGAAACCGAGTGTTCTGTCAACTTCGAAATTAAATTGCTCTATTGGCATAGAAGTATGAAACATTAACTCATTTTGTAAATATTTTTTTTAACATCGGATTGCCCTGTCTTGATTTCAGTTTTATTTCATTTCGTTCAGTCAAACTTTTAACTTTTTCCCCTGGCAAGATTAATGGTTCTGTATATTCCTTTCCAGCTACATGTAGCAGTTTGTGAGTGTGGCCTTGTAGCGAACGCCTCCTTGGAACTCTAAAAAATGGTCTTTAACGCACATGAGGTAAATTGTTCTCTCCCTACATGGGGCAACATTTTTTAACTGTGTCGAAGGACTAGCGTCTATTTTTGAGATTAATCTCACAAATAGCGTTTGCAGACGTTCCGCACGATGTTGGCGTTACTTTTGAAAAAAAAACGCCGTAACCTTAAAAATTTATTACTGTTAGTTATTTAGAAAAACACCCAAACCATTATTGTTATATATCAAAATAAAGATTAGATAATAGAAAATTAAGAAAATGCAACATAGGTTGAGTTTTAAAGGCTTTTCGTCTTTTATATTTATTGAAAAATCAAGACTTTACCATAAAAACCCGTGTAACGCGTTACAAAAGTTAGCATAGCGCATTAATTTCTCTTCCGTAAATGGGACCAAAAGAATATACATGCTTTAAATTCTAAATAAAGTATATATATCAATATGTTTCACGATGTTATAATCGAAAACAATTCAAGTCTTGTAAAAACATACCGGAATAATTGAAAACCGCAATGGTCCTGACTTGGTATTGGCATTTCAAAAGCAATAGTGGGTTAAACCAGGTTTTAAGGCGTACCAACCCCCTTTCATTGCGATCATTAGCCCCGGTAGTTACACAAAACATAACACGGTTGTGAAGATATAATAGGGATGTTGAGGTGATCATCCCAGTACAATAACCAGCCAAAAACAAATCAAAACAATCACGAAGCATTTCGTCAATCATAACTTTGATTTTTTTCACCAGTAGCTGATAATGAAGGAAGAATTTCTTAAGAGATCGTATGAGATGTATTTTCGTATAACCTTGGTATAATAGTCGGTCACGGAAATAGCGGTGTCGGTTAAAAAATCTGATAATTGTGTACAAGCCCTGGCATATAAGTTGTGAAACATAGACACCGTATGCAGGTGGAGATGGTATGTAAATTATGTAACTTCCCAGGTTAGGAAAATCAATAATTTAAAAAAAAATCCTCTCTTTTATCGTATTTTTTTTTTGTACTGAGATAACCATCCGGGTCAAATTCGAAATGTAAATCCAAGAATGACGTGAAGCAAGTGGATTCAGTGGTTTCTTTAATCTCTAGCTCTGGAGGATAAATTGATGGAATCTATCTATCAAACGAAGCGTTGTTGACAGTTAGGACATGATCATTATATCTGAAAGTGAGATTAAGGGACCTTGCCTCTTTCAACTTTTTGTTCTTACGGGTTCCTTAAGAAATTCAGTCTTATACGAGTATAAAGACAAGACGGTCAGGAGAGAAACACAGTTTGTGCCCATTGGAATGCCAACTTGTTGTTGAAAAATCTCTCCGCCGAATGTAACAAATATGTTCCCAATATGGAAATCAATTATACTGCAAATTTGTTCCAAAGTGTAATATAGTTCCTTGAATTTGGACAAAAACCTTTTCAAGAAGTTTTATTATGCGATACTTAAGTTTTTCGTGTGTCAATGTGGTATATAAAGTTGAAAAATCGTAAGATTAAAAAGAATTAACTTCTTAAAATGACCGGGATTAAAGATTATCTAATAAATCTTTTGAGTTCTCTAAATCCACATATGATTGAATCCACTTCAATAATAAATGGTGTCGCAGTATGCTTGTTGTCCGTCTTTCATAGCAGACAAGATCTTAGTAAGACTAACAGACAGCTCTGCTTTTGAACACGATGAATTTCTAACAATGTATGTTTCTTTGTACGGATTTTTGTGAAGTTTAGGTATCCAGTACAAATACGGCAACTTTTCATGTTCCTTCTGCAAATGAATATTTAAAGAGGACATGAACGAGTTATAGGCTGCTGTGATCTCATCTTTGTCAAATGAAGTCCGTTTGTATGTAGTACTAGCGGAAGAATTACCATTAATGCCTAGCTTTTTGATCAGACAGTTGTAGTAATGTGCTTAACATACAAAATATTGTTGGAAGCTTTGTCTGCAGGTGTGACAACATACTTGTCATGTAAGGAAGAGATACAAAAGAGAGCTTCACGATCTCTAAATTCGGAAAGAGGCCGAGTGTTATCACATTTCCAAAGTTTGTCTATTTGGATGCGTACAAGAGATCAAATAGTTCGTAACCATTCCGACAGCAATCCAAGCTCTGGGTTTTGGTCCACCTCCCGCTTAAACCAGGATCTTAGGATCTGGCATAGTCATCCAAATCATCCATGATGATCTTAAAGTTATGGTTCATATTATACGAAACCACATCTCGTAATAACTCGTTCGTTATGATCTTTAAATCACCCGTGGTTACATGAATAGATGGACCATAGACAAAGGGAAAGTGGAGCTATCGCACTTCAGAGGGGACTTTAGGTAGTCTTCAATGTTAAGGTCCCGCAATGCCTTTTTGTGATTAAAAATTTTACTGCTTATGGTCTTAGTATAGAGATAGGAAACAATTGGTGTTGACTGGTTCTTAAAATAAGGAGGAATCTGTGATATTACTTATTTACGATTGAGGATATTACTGATGTTGATAGCGTCAATTCCTTTGTTCTTAACTTGAATGGAATGTGAAGGAATTTTCTGTCCTCGGTAGTGAGAGGTTCACTCCTTTCAGGTTAGAAAAGACAGAAAAGTGCAACGTAGCAAATTATGCTTAAAAGTCTGTAAGAAGGAGAAAATATATCAGTACCTCCTTTTAAAATATGTTAGAGTTTATGTCGCGACTGTTTTGGTGAATTTGGCTGTCTATGGTACTGAGTTGGCCACTAAACGATCCCTATTTTGTCTCACAGCCGTACTGACCGTGATGTGTTTGGTGTTACTACAAGACCGTATAGTCGCAATGAAAAATGGAAGTTTGGTACATTAATATCCGGTTAAATAGCCATTGCATTTGAAATGCCAATACCAAACAAGTATCATAACGATCTTCATTTTTTCCGATTTGTTTTTCCTTGTTTTGTCTCTTCTTGGTCATAAGAAATTTCGGAAATTTTTGTTCTACGGTTATTCATTCTTTTACAACAAATATCTAGGCAAATTATATGAAATTGCATCTGACGAGTGTTTTTTTCATTTACAAACTTGTCAGAGAATGTCAATCCAAAAGTTGTAAAGACAATAAACTAAAACACAAGGAGTGAGTAAGTTGATGTTATACACCCTAGCATCACTCTCAAGGTCATTTCAAAGCAATATATTTGACCATGATGAAATCTATAAGCGTATAAACATCAGACTAAAAAATAATGATAAAAGAAAATCAGCTCATGACAAATGAGTGTTGACACCACTACAAGTCAGTGAAAAGGGCCTAGTCTCAGTGTTGGTACAATTTGTATTTGTAAAAATAGGATTAAAAATATCAGAAAAATATACAATTGACCCAATTTGTTCATATTTTATTTTTTAAATTGTTAGAATTGCAAAACTCTTGCTGAAATATGATGTCTTGATGTGTACAACCCTTAATTGTGATCCGAATTGCAGTATCTGATTAATCAGCTTAAACACAAAGGTAAACCTAAGGCACGACTGGGAGAATGACCCCGACACCCATTTTTGTCAATTATTTTCGATTTTGACCTTACAGTGTTTTGATTTTAATGCTTATGACACAATACATACCCAGCTTAACCAAATGTACCTTTTTATACTTATTTTGGTATTTGAAATTTAAAACCACTGAGTCGATATTGCTGATGGTGGACGGAGGTACCCAAAAGTTATCACAAGTCTGGTCGTTAGACATGTCTGATACGAATTTACTGATTCATCAATTTTTCATGATTTTAATTATTATAACTGCAATTTCCATTTGTATAAAATACGAAATTGTTAAAAATGCAAGGTTTCTTGTTTATACTGCGCATGGTAGATATCCTCGGTGCTGGATTTCACTATCCGGTTCGAGTATTTTGGGTTTTGAGCACTTTTCTGTCAATACTTTTAGCTTTTGACAATCCATTGTTTTAATTCAAACACTGCTGATGAAATGTTACTATTTGGAATATGCATGAAGCAAGCAAAGAAGCAAAGAGGCACCAATGGAGCATTCGAGTGTCAAAAGTCCGAATGGGCAACGACGAAACCGGCAAACACGAACAAGAACAGCACGAAGAAACATAAAACACAAAATCAACCGAACGGAAAACAACAACGCGAACTCAAGTCGTAACAAGAGTGAACTCAGGTGATCCAATTTAACTGTTGTTATATCCGTTTTGGTATCCACTGGGTCGATAACTGCTTGAGTTGGACCGGATATACCCGAGGGTTATCACAAACCTGGCCATCAGACAAGTCTGACATGAATTAACTAAAATATATAACTTTTTTATTATTGAAATTTCCAATGGTTGAATTCGAAATTGCTTAAAACATCGAATTTCTTTCATTGTACTGCACATGGTCAATATCCTCGGTGCTGGATTAGGATTCACTGTTCGAACATTGTTGGTTTTGAGTACTTTTGTTTTGATTTTTTAAGTTTTGACCATCCAATATATTGATTCAAATGCAGCTCTTGATAATTCCTTGAAATATGCATATACAACACAGCCAAAGTAACTGTATTTATATCCGTTTTTGGTATTTCTGTCTCCTAATACTTTCGTTTTTTTTTCCTGATGAAACTGTAACTTACTTATTGTCTGTTTAATGTATGCTTGCTGTTAGCTCCGTTTTGATAAACATTATTTTTTTACAAAACCTATATGAATACATTGCTTCGAGGTTACTTTTGGCATCAGATGTTTCTTAGTTGACCGATTGTTTATCATTTATATAGCGTTATAACAAATAAAGATTGCGTTAAATTTTCTTTTCTTTACGAGAAAAAAGCTACCAATTATAGATGTAATTATGTTTCAATGTGCACTTGTATAATTCATACATTAGTTGCAAGTAGCGGGACAGAAAATCTTCAAAATGCTTAAAGGAGTTGTGCATGGTTTCTCCCAAAATATTGAAAATCATTTTCTTTAATTGATGTAAGAGGATGATTTCAGAAGCATTGTCTCACACAACTTTAGATTGTTAAAGGTTGCTTTTGATCAGACCTTAGTCTTGTGCGAATGCAAGACGACGAGCAGCAACCATTGGTCATGGTGAAGACTGGTGGCAGTTTTCCATTGTGATTTTCTAAATTGCTGTTTCTTCATGTTGGTTGTGTTGCGTTCACTTATTCCACATTTCTTTATCGTCTATTTTTTTACTCTTTCACTTGTTAAAATCTACATTTTCATTAAAACACAACTAAACTTCCACTTCCTTTATGCTCTTGGGTCACTCCGGTAGTACTACAAAAATTCAAACACAGCTACCTTGTTTCTAAAGTGATCCTTGTTCACTCCACTGACATCCTAACCGGTATATTCTAAATTTTTTGTACTTCAAAAATGCTTATAAAGTTAAAAATATGTACATAGTTGCAACGAAATTGAATCAATTACACAAAGGAGAAATCGAAGACCACAAATTTGAAAAGCTTACTTTGTAAACGAATTTCAAAATGCGGTTTTATGATGTCAAGCCTTCCTCTTCCATTGCTACTAAGGGCTTGGTAGTAATACGAATCTTAGAAAGGTTGTGGTGATTGGAAATTAAGGAAATCGCCTTATATATAATTAGTTCAGCCAACAATAAGTCGTGAACGATATCTTCTGATCAAATTTGAAATTTCTACCAAAAACAATAGAAAAACGTAGAGGGCTAAATATTTATTACTTAAAATTTGAATTTTGGCTCAATACCAACCGCATGCAAAAATTCGGGACGGGTACTATTTTAAAATACTATAGTTGGTGTAAAAGAACAACATCTGCACATCTTTGTCAACTGTTTTCCATAGTGGAATTTTTAAATTGTCGTTTATATTGTTGGTTGTGTCGCGTACACTTATTCCACATCTCACTATATTCTAGTCTCGTGCGGGGCCCGGGAGGCGAATTTGCCCACAGCAGAGCCTAGCTTGTCGTAAGAGGCAGCCCACAGGGCGACCAAGTGTGTACCCTAGGTGGCTGAATAGGGTGGCCTTGGTCCGCGGGGGTTGTCAGGTCTATGATACGGAAACACTGACCACCGACCGTAGTGAGCAAACGTGTGTGGAGAGTGCCACGCTCCATGCACGTAAAAGACCCCTTTGTGGACCGCCAAGTAGTGCACCACATTGGCTAAATTTTCCACCCCTCCCCATCTCTCCCCTTTTCCTGTGGTTCTTCAAAATTTACCGTTCCTTTTTTCCCACCCTATTCCCATATTTCATTTATCATCATCATTTCATGTTCATTTTATCATCCTTTCCATGTTCATCGTCTGTAAATAACATATATAGCGTTGCACGGGCGTAAAACACCCACTCACTCACATTATATTCTATTTCAATATTTTTCGAGGTTCCCGTTCTCTTCTACCCAGGAAACAAAAATATTCCGTAAGCATTTAAAGACATAGAACCTATCATTTTGGCAATTTTTAAAAAATACTAAAATTCACACTATTTGAAGAATACAATTGTAAAACCTTTGAAAAAACTGTTAAATTTTCAAAAAAACTGCCAGAAAGTATTCTTTTTGACGGAAAACTGATGAAAAAAACGCAATGTCCAAAAAGAGGACAAACTAATTATAGAATGTAAACACTTGCGGGTACTGGTAAACTGAGAAACAAAAAGTAACCAAACGAAACGGAGCTGCACAAAAACGATATCGGTAAAGAAGGAAACGTAAACAGTAAAATTAGCCACCAAAATCTGTATTTAGAAAGGAAACGAAATCAAGCAAAACTGTTAAAAAGGAAAATTGAATCGATTTTAGCCGACACCAGTCGTTTTTCTTAATTTACCCATTTCGTTTTCTCTTCGCCTCATTTGGTTACATTTCGTTTCTCAGTTAAACATTACCCAGTTTACCAAATGTAAATATTTATGCTGGACAATACCTAATCAAAGCGAATAATTAAAATAAGATTATTTTATAGAAAACTGCAAAACACTCAGTTTTTATGTTGGTAAAGGTAAGTTTTAGATAGTATATTTTTAATATATGTACTTTTTATTCAATGTAAAAAAATACGAAATTGATAGGTTCTATGTCTTTAAAGATATATGATATTTAAACCAGCATCAAGGTGCGAAGCTATTAATTTCATAGGATATTCACGCCATCTTGAAATAATCAATCACTTATGAACGCGTTGATTGGCTGTTTAATAAGATTGCAAAAGTAACATATCGTTTCATTGGCTTACCCAATAACTGTTACCGTGAATCAGTTACGGAGAAGAGACGATTTGATCATGAAAAGTGCAGAACTGGACACGGTACAATTTGATGTTTACCGTTGATTAAAATTGTATAGACAAATCCACTAAAATAGTTTATCACGTGATATTTATTGATTTGCTGAGAGAGAATGGATTGCATAAATTTTGTTGTAATCAACAGATTTTTCATATCATTTATAAGTCCAGATTCTTGCTGTGTTTTTTCATCCAACTAAAAGCTTTTTTTCTCTGATAAACACTTTGGGTTAATATAAAAGCATAATGACATCGTTCTGAAAAGTTCGGCTCTACATGCTATATAGTTTCTTTTCATTTCTGTTTTAATAATAGTTTCATGGTTATTTAACTTAAGTTAAATACTTTGTTAACACTTTGGGTTAATATAAAAGCATAATGACATCGTTCTGAAAAGTTCGGCTCTACCTACTATATAGTTTCTTTTCATTTCTGTTTTAATAATAGTTTCATGGTTATTTAACTTAAGTTGTTCTTTAATAAGTACAGGTACATTTTACATCACATTTCTCTTTATCTGACTCGTGAGCATTAACATTTTAGCCATGTTGTTAGATATATACTTATAAGTCTTTTTTCTGGTAGGGGCTATTCCAGCATACAAATAAAGGACACATTGGCTTTAAATTGCAATTATGGACGGGTTACCAATACTTGTGCACGTTAAGTGTATTTTAAAATTCACTTGCAATGTGTGCAAAGCGACAAATAAGAGTCACTTTTTCAATATCCCTGGTCTTGCAAAGTGGTGCTGTGGTGTCACAAAATTTTTTCATCGCAGTTTTTCGGTAACTATATATCATTTGCCAAGTATGGATTTCTTCTATATCAAGCATTTTTTGTTCGTAACCCTTCTGCTTCTTGTTTACCGAATATCTTAAGACTGTTGAGTGAAAGTAATATACATTTACAACAGATTTCCATGCAACTTCAGGTCATAGTCCTTTTAAAATTATCATTATAGGAGGTAGCTAAATGTACGTGTCTATAAATTGTATAGACACGTACATTTAGCTACCTCCTATAATGCTCTATTGTGTCATACAAGTGTATACCGGTACACGAAATCCATTTACTTTGTTTACCAACTATCAAAAGTCGGATGCAACATGTGTCTTCCATATATAGTTAAGTTTCAATATCACGATGATATTCCTTATGCATTGTAATTAAAGGCATGTTCCTGATGCATTCTATAAAGTTCTGGTAGACCATTGACTTGTATTTTTTAAAAATATTAACTAATATACACTTATCTTTCCTTTAAATGCCGCTACGGCGAAGCTTCCCCAGCTTTTTGAAAAGCTAAAACTTGTTAGTACTTATATTCAGCTTTTCGTCCATTCTCCCTGAAGACGGCCAATGTTGAATTGCGCTTTGATTATTACCAGTTTATGCTGTACCACGTGTTTCACTACGGTGTTGTGTTTTGTGAAACAACTAAATATAGTTAACTCTTGTCTCCTCTAATGAGGTTTTTTATGAAGTTTATAATTCAAATTTTTAAAATGTACTCTTTCGTATTATTATACAGTATATTTGTAAATGAAGTAAAACAGGGAGTCAACAGCATACATTTTTGTCTGTTACATTGGAGTAATTATAAATTGTTTCATTTTGATATTGTCTTTATTAAGGTATGGTTGATGCCTTTGTTAAGTAGTTGATTAATTTTGATTAATTTGTTATCTAACGCAGGTTTAATATACATGTACATGTATTTATTGATATTTGATTTTTTAGCTGTTTTTGGTCACATGATACGTTTCCTCACTAAACATGATAAAAAGTCTGTTTTTGGTTTAATCAATTCTTTGGAGAACAGGGGTCACAATAGGTCACTATTGGGTCACAAGATGTCATCAAAGAGAAGTCCGAAAAAGCCTGGTGATTAGTGAACGGACCGAGGAGACGGAAACTGGAAATATGAGGAACTTTCAACAGAAGATCGAAACGGGAGGGGAAGACTCGGCATGCCCACCTACTTAGGTACAAAAAATGTAGGAATTAAGCCTATACGCAGTCAGAACCTCTGTTGTTTCCTTTTCTTCGGTTACATTTTTTGTCTGTTTTTTTTCGACAATGTTAGATTTTTCATTGCAACCAGGATATTTTGTTGTTACCCCCATTGTCTTTACAAGCCGGAGTAAATTAACTGACTTAAACATATTGTGAAATAAAGTTAAATGTTAAAAATTTATTGCTCTAAATAAACAAGTATAATGCAAAATCTTGTCTTTTTGTTTGATTGTTTGATTTCGTAGTCTATACAGCATTAACGCCATACCTCGGTGTTGCTGGGGACCTTTTCTGGAGTAGAATTGTATATTCTGATTGTAGCGACGTCACATTGGTATGGCTGTTAGAATGATTCTTATTACGGTAGCGACAGAACAAGATACGAGCGAAATTTGTTCTGAAATTTTGACTAAATATACAATAGATAACTGGATTAGCGGCTGAATTGACATATGCTAATACCGTGACGAATACTAAGAAGACCCATCCTGCACTAAAATGAATATTGGAAACCGTGTTATAAATGAGTAGAACCTGATGAGGCGAATAGCTTAAAAAATAAATTGAAACGCTAGCAATCAGCATTTTGACAACTCCTCTTCTGGTTTTAATTGCCTCTCGCAGACGACCGTTGTCGTCTCGTGCGTGATCCTTGTTAGTCAAATTTGAATGTAACGCTTCGATACTCAGGAACAAGTGCTTTCCGATAATAACATAACAAACAAGTTGAATGAGCAATGGTAGAAAATAGAAGGTTACCGATTCTACATATTTGAAAATCAGAAACATGTCCTTGGTTGGATCTGGTTCAGGAAATACCAGACGACAGAAATGAAGACTGGCATTAAGTCCCACTGGAACCACAGTGACAAATATTGTCGTCGGTAGGCCGAATCCGATGGCAATGACCCAGACAATCAGCATGGTCATCATCGTGTGTCGTCTGTTACATAATATGTGGGCCTTCAGAGGGAACACTATGGCGATGTATCTGAAATAAAACAAAAGAAAAACATAATATGAAACGTGAAATGATTTTTTTAATGAAAATAAAATGTTCTTCTGGGGAGTTGAATCAAAGCCTTCTTTTTTCCCTCGGTTAATAACAGACAAAACATTATTCCACAAAGTATTTATGACCGATTTATTTTTACACACCTAAAGCTTGTTAGGATTGAACTGTACATATTGTACATGCATGTATCTTTATATTCTTGTAATTAACTAGTTTCGTTATCATTTTTCTCTGTAGACAAACAAAATATTAAAAAAAACATACACACATCTACATACTCGTACATGACAATATTTATATATATATATACTTTGGCAATTGGCAGCTTAATTTTTCCCGTTCGGTATCATAAATTTATCATCATGTCATAGTACAAGAGCTTTTTATTTTGCTTTGTTTTCGGGGGGATTCCATATTATATCAATTTAAATTGAAAACTATTGAAATTAAAAATAAAAATACATAAACCATACTTGTTTTATATCATTCAACGTCCATATGTACTTTTAATAGCGCTGCTTTATTCCAATTCCTTCCGAAATTATATAAAATATTTCATTAAAAGTGTTTTTATTTAAAATCATCAATTTTATCAACAAGATTCTAACATGACTCCTATGAGTAAACATCAATACTCTATTTATTAAGGTTTCCGACCAATCTAATACATAATCTGAATCAATTTTGCCTTAAACCCAACCATTTATATCCATTAACGGTAATAAAAACCTAGTTTTACCCTCATATAATAGAGTATGAAGGAAAACATCTATTTAATATAGAGTATCGTTGATGTATCTTTAGTTGAATTAAACCATCAAAGTGATATCGAAGAAGCATCGGAGCTTTCCAGACATAACAACTTGGTTTTACTTACTGATTTCAACAAAAACTTTGTGTTTCTCTTCATTTATCAATTCAAGTCCATGCTTTTTAATTAAATCATGTACCCCTTATTTTTTCTTCATAATTTCGTCAAACATGTCAAATGAAAACAAAACATGTATACAAAATTTAAAATCATTATTTTTGTATTTTTAGAAAGGAAAACGACCGTAATGGAAAACCTAAGAAAAAGGCAGAGAGGTCTTTTTTCCCGCTAAAACTTTTGACTGCTTATATTATATATATATCTTTAAAAACAAAAGCATGTACTTATGGATTTTTTTTTGCTTGATATACTTCTTTTAGGGCTCAGTTCAAAATTCATATATATACAAAATTTCCTGAAGATTCAATTTCCATAACTTTCAGGTTTGTATCTTTTTAATACCAGTTCTGGTGCCCTTTTTACTTAAGTGATATTCTGTCACCAAACAAAAGAACTTAAAGTACACTAGAAGAAATAAGTAGTAGAAGGTATTCACATCTCGAAAAACACACACATAAACACAAAATAAAACAAATAGTCCCTCTCCCCCCAACAAAAAAATACAAAAATACAAATTAACTAAAAAAAAATTAAAAAATAAATAAATAAAATACGGCATTCAACATGGTTGACAAATAAGACCTTATTTTTTTCTTTTCGCTCTTTTAGTATAGTGATGCTAGTATTAAATGAACTTTTCTTTAATATGTGTAACTATATAAACTATCTAAGGCTTAGTGTAAACCCTCTCCAGTTTGCAGTTAGCGAGTGAGGACTTTGTAGTACCCCCATTGAGCCTACTCTTATAGAACTATACAATAGGGTCTTTAACGTGCATGGGGGTATTGTTCTCCCCATACATGTGTTTACCTTTTCCCGTCCCGTCCGAAGGACTAGCATCGTTCCTTTGGACCATCCTCGCCAAAGGTGTCCATAGAGGGTGGGAAAACTGGTTCTTGAAAATTTCACCTCTGACACTAATGAAACCTCGAACCTTAACATTTCAATTTACATGTGCTTCGAATTTGATTTAAACCTATCATAAACCTAATCTAAACTGTACTGAATATCTGCTCGGGGGGATTGCTTTTTACTGTATTGGCTATAGATTGATTGATTCATGTTTATGTGTAGTTGAAGTTCATTGACGTAAATAAAAAGGTTTTACTATTCATAGTCTTTTACACTGCTAAGCTGATTTGTGTATTCTGGCTAAACATTGTAAGATTAATGCACGCAAAAGATCTTTTCTGTCGATTAAAAATGAAGAAAAAATGGTTTTTGTTGCAGGTGGCAAACTGAATTACTTTAACATGTATCAACTCTATTATTGCATTTGGTTTGAAATAAAAAGCAGCTTCTATTCTTGTAACCAGCTAAAGCTAAAAACACATTTCTTATCAATTATAGCTGCCCTATATAAAATGAAATGAATTGAAGATTTTTGTTCCGAATTTGAGAATAGTTACATCACATCATAATTACTGAAAAGGTATTTCCGTACCAGCATGAACTGTTCTGATATCGTTATCCTTTCCGTCAAAGGAAATATTTATTATTTTATAATCAACATTAATCAGCTCTTAATGACGATAGACTGACAGGTCTGATTAATAACATCTTAAAGACTTATCGTTTTTGGTTTTGTGCTGTAAGAGATGATATTAAAAGTGAAGCGTAGGAATTAAAAGTTTAATGTTTTCAAAACACCAATGCAGGGTTTAGAAATGTTTTTGTTAGGAAAAAATAGAACGTTCGACTTAATGATTGACCCAAAGGGTAGTTAAAACATTTTTAATCCTGAATTGTGCATCCTTCCTAAGTTTGCAGTTTGCGAGTATAACCTTTGCAGCTGTCCCATATGACCCTCTTTTATTGAACTCTACAGAGGGGTCTTGGTCTCACTATACACTGGACAACCTTTTTTGTCCCTTCCAAATGACCAGCATAGTTCCTTGAGACTATCTTCCCAGATTATGTCAAGAAAGAGTAGGAAAATTGCCAAATTGGCTCATGAAATATTCAACTCTGGCGAGAACCATACCACGAAACTCGGTTAGTAGCTCCACGCGTTAACCACTACACCACCAAAAAAGTCTGCTTTATGAAAATGGGACAAAATGAATGGCTGTTTCAAATGCCCTTTTTGTCTACCTCTAATCTTTCCTTTTTTTGTGACCGTCTTTATTATATAATTTACTTCTTTTATTCACTGATTTTGGTTACCCCCCCTAAAATCTGTACGGGAACATTTTCATTGCAAATGGTATTACGACGCTTCCTGAAATTTTGTGAAAGAGTTAATGTTTATAATCTTTTTCAACATACCAGAATTACAAAAAAATGCTTTGATATGGAATATTCCACTGAATGCTCTAATCTCTGCCTACATATATGTGCCAATGATAATAAACTAAATAAATGTGATTGCACCCAAAAAGCACGTTTTCACAAAATCTCTATATTGTAACATATTAATAATTTTCATCTTCCCACAGGTTTTTCTCTTTAACGCGGGGACCAAATTAAATCCTGAAGGACTTTATTAACCCTCGATAATCTGAAACAAGTTACTTTCATCATGGTTTATGTTTCCAATTGATTTAACCGAATCGTTACTCCAAGATGAAATTATTGTAAAATTACTTTCACTTGTTTGTTAATAAATTTTCATCAGAGAAATTATACTCCATTAATGGTGACAGTTCCATAGAATGTACATCGCTTCAAATACGGTTAGAGACTTTATATTTCAAAATAAATCTTTTAAAGTCGGCTAGTAATGAATAGTCTCCTTTATTTTTCCCATGAAAGACTAAAAATTAATACAAAATATATTCATGGTCAATCAATATTCTCAATTTTACAGTGAACGTATGATGTGCATTTCTGTACATTGAACTGTACTATTAATGGTAGAAGTAGACTAGATCTAAATTAAATGCAAAAATCATAAACTGTTTCCCTCGTTTTATCAACCTCGGCATTGCTTTATATATTTCAATGATGTGCGTTCTCCGAAGTATGAAATTCCCTATCGAAAAGTTCTCCAAGTGTTTACTAATCGTCCGACCGTTTAATCATTTTTCAGACCTTGTTGAAATATACTGTAAAATATATAGTTCTTGGTATGAATATTTGACAACTAAAGACTTTGTTATCCAAGTCATCACTGACTTTGACTGTGGGTCCCTACTATGTAGTTAGCAGATAGAAGAAAACCATCGACACTGAACTTCATATCGCAAGAGATGGCCAGAAATTACGGACGGGAGTAATTTTTAATAAAGTTAGAGGCTTTGTGACTAACAAAAGTACAAATGAGATCGCCATTGCAAGCAAACAACCAAAATAAAAAGCGATTAAGACACTGTATATTTAAACTTTTAAGTGACGGTAAATAATATATATTTCTTTTCTGTTCTCAAATTTCAACGTCTATTGCTACATGTATATCTTCTTCTTGTATTCATTACTTTTTATAATCGACACGCTGCTAGTTTAAGCACATTTGCGGAGACAATGCTTAAACAATAAATGAGTTTAATGAAGAGTTATGTGTCTCCTCCATTTAGAAAAATATATCGCGAAAGCTAACAATTTTGTCATTAAACTTGACGGGCCAATAATTATTTGCGTTTTTTATTTTAAATAGACTAATTTTATATAGATCAATGCTGCGTATTGTTAACATTTGGGTATATATTCATGTAACCAAAACATAAAAAGCACACATATGAATATATATAGAGCTTTTTTATAAACTCATTCCATTGTTAATTTAATGTCAAACATTAATTTTGACTTGGTTCTGAATATGCATTAGCATTTCGTGAATTAGAAAAAAGCATTTTGTTCAGTTTTAACATATTATGCATTCTATGATGCAATACGGATAACACAAAACGTATAAATCTATCATATTTATGATCTAGCTTACCAGTTCCATTAACTTGAAATACGACGAGACAGTTTTAATGCTAGAATATAAAAGTATAATCAGTAGATTGTAGACAAGTTTCTATACATTAATATACCATCACCCATCGTCATCATTTGATACAAATTGTGTAAATATTTGTAAATCAAATTTGAGTATCACGAGAAACTAAATGATGAATTTGATCAAAGACCCGTTAATAGGGAACCGATATGGAAAACCCGAGAGTCTTGAAAGTCATTGCAATAACTTTATCATCGAAATAGTCATTACTATTCATTTGGCACAAATATCTGTCGGCTAGAATAGTAGACTGTTTTAAGTAATCCAGTCTGACTATATCACGAAATCATTTAGACTGTATGTCCCTGCTTAAAATGGCGTGAAAGTCCAGACAAAGGAGAATTAATTTGCACTTAAGATTTTGTACTTCTGTTTCTGTTGTAGACTGAAACTATATTTGATTGCCTTTCATGTGCAAAAGGTAGTTGTTAGATTTATAATGCCATGGTTTTTTGTTTGTTAAAGTGGTCGTCGTTCATAAATATGTTCCTGAAAAATTTCCTTTTTTATTATCTGTTAAACTATGACCGTCACATCAATTGCAAGACTTCTGAAATTGAACAAACAATATGGTTGACAAATGGAGTTCGGTTTGTTTGTTGATAAAAAATATCTTCAATTTCTAAATCTTCGGAAATGAAGTATAATTGTATTCTCATAGTAAGAGAGGACAAATCAAAACATTACCATGCCTATGTGTTTAGTAAGTTCATGCACAAGGTTTGAGTTATTTTTGTAAGCTGTTTGTTACCTAAGGATTGTCCTTCTGCTAAAAAAGAAGTGAAAGTACGGTTATAGAATTGTAAATGTCGGGTGGCTGGCAGCGGGGTAAAGTTTTTCATTGTTGGGAACTGTTATCACTTTGTCTTGATATTTGGGTATGCAAAATCAGCCAAGAGTACTCCCAAACCGCGTAATTCGATTTCAGGTCTGTCGCTTTACTACTTTCTGCAGTGTAACGAATTCCTGCCATTTATGGCAGATTTTTTGGCTATTGTGTTTTACTATGTAGAATAATTATCTAAAAGAGTTATTTATACTTTTTCAAATCAAAAGCGAACATTTATGGACCTTATTGTTAAACCTTAAAAGTCGTTTCTTTGGTGCAACTGAGGACTATATCTAGACATTTAACTCCAAAATGTGACGGCCATAATTTGAGGTTAAAAGAAAACAAAGATTTCCAGGAAAATATACGGACAAAGGACGTCAAATATTTACAATAACTTGCATGACACCTCAGATCACTAAAAAATATCTTTTTTTTTTTTCACGGAGATATTGATAAATGACCATGACAAGTTTTATGCTTGATTAGAAAAGTCAGCGTGTTTTCAACACAAGTCCAGAATATAAATAACCAGCTAGAATTACCTTTCCACCGTTTGTTTAAACAATCCAATCAAAGAGATCCCTAATTTGCAAGTCCATTAGTGTCCAGCATCGTGCCGGATAATATCAATTAATTATGGAGGTCAGTCCCAGTAAAGAACAATGACTTATAGGGAAGATGGCGTTCTTGTGTACTTCCGCTACATATATTAATTTACCTTGGCATCGCAATTTTAAGTAAAAAAATATGTATTGGCTCTTGGTGGGTGACAAGGTCTTGTATTAAAGGAAAGAAGCAGAGGTACCAATGGGGCATCCGAATGTCAAAATCCGAAAGGGCAGAGACAAAACCAGGAAACATAAACAAGGACAGGACGAAACAACAGACAACCTATAAAACACGGAAACATAAAAACCACTGAACATCAAACCCGTATTAGTCGCTTTTTTGTTGTTAATAAGGGTAAACTGAAATTATCATTCACTGGTTAATATTCCTATTTTTTTTTATTCTTTTGTTTATTTTGTACCTCAGTCACGAACAGCTATCGTCTTTCTTAGACATTTTTTTCTCTTAAAAAGTAACCAGACGTTCTAAAATAAATGTCGTCTTTGGTTCCATTCCGGAAACAAATCTTATTATGCTGTCACCGAAGTCTGTGTTGAAATGTAAGTAAAAAGGTCTTGATAATGAAGTTTAAATGTTTTCTTCGGTGTCTCTTTCCTTTGATTAGCTACAATTTTTGTAACGTTGCATTGATGTTACTTAAAAGGAGCCAAAAAAGTTTTAAAAAAGTCTAGAAATACTGTTTATTTTTGATGATTATAGATATCTTGGTGAAGATATCGAAATTTCTAAGAGTACATATTTGGCTTAAGTGGCATTAATATTTGATCAAAAGTACCATGCTATAAGAATATGTCATTGTCTATGGAACATGTATGTATATAGGATTCATCGGATATCTTAGGGCTAACTTATAATAGTCCTTTTTGTAGCTGTCTACTCAAACTCACAAGATAAACAAATTTCAGTTTTTAGGTACATGTACATGTATCTAGGCTGCATATATCACAATGATACCAACTGGTATTACAGATTTCATGTTTCCCTCTATCGATAGTTCTATTGGAATTACTAATTTAAAGTAAAACATGTTATAAGGTTGGTCCCCAAAAAAAACTAGTTTAACTCCGCCACATTTTATATGTGCCTGTCCTAAATAACTCATGAAAGAATATGGAGTAAATGAACATGAGACCACAACACATATTTTAACTCAAACTGCAATTAATTTTTATGAGCTGTATGGCCATTTCGGAAAATTATTCTTCATCAGCAGCACTAGAACCCCAAAATTTAAAAGATGTTCAAAATGCATTAAACCAAACGAAATCCAAATATATATAGCTAAGGGTAAAACTACGACGGAGGGAGTTAAACCTTAGGTTTAAGAATTTACACAAATTTAGATAGTGGTTAAGAACAAAGTGCACACATGGAAAGTAATCTCATGTAAAAGTACACCATATCTAAAGAAAATAAAGAGAATACATCTTAAACACGGGATATTGTTCTACTAACTCCACACGGCATAAAAGACAAACTCCTGTAATAAACAAGTAATACTGTGAGCAAGCTCACAAAAGGATACCCCCGCTTCATATTGGACTCTGTACTGTAAAAAAAATCCTCAAGTCCAGTTATCTGCCCTCAATGATAATCGAGAGCAATACAAATTCTTCATGCACATCTACAGATGATGTACTTCCTTCATGTAAAGTTTCATCAAAATCCTTCAGGTGGTTTAGGAGGAGTTGCGCTTACGGGGTCTCCCATTGAATAATGTATTTAAAAAGTCTTAGTCCAATTATCTCTTCTAAATGATATCCAAGAGCAAAGAAAATTCTTTGAGCACATCTATATATGATGTACTTCCTTCACGTAAAGTTTCATCAAAATCCTTTAAGTGGTTTAGGAGGAGTTGCGCTTACGAGGTCTCCTATTGGATAATGTATTTAATGTCTAAGTCCAATTATCTCCCCTGAATGATGTCTGAGTGCGATGAAAATTCTTCACGCACATCTACATATGATGTTCGTCCTTCATATTAAGTTTCAGCAAAATCCCTTAAGCAGAGTAGGAGGAGAAGCGCTTACGAGTTATGTGGACAGACGGACGGACGAACAGACAGACAGACAGACAGACAGACAGACAGACAGACAGACAGACAGACAGACAGACAGACAGACAGACAGACAGACAGACAGACAGACAGACAGACAGACAGACAGACAGACAGGGTGATTCCTATAACCCCCCAAAACTTTGTTTGCGGGGGGGGTTATAATAATTTATGAAAGGATTGGAGTAAATGAACATGAGACCACAACAGAAATGTTAACTCCAACTGCAATTAATTTTCATGAGCTGTATGGCCATTTCGGAAAATTATTCCTCATCAGCAACACTAGAACCCAAAAGAAGGAAATCAACAGTTCAAAAGCAGTTCAAAATGCCAGGAATCCTTGTAAAAGCTTTTGTTTGTCCCTCATATCTATCTGTTTTTGTTCTATGTCCAGAAATGGGTCTTTTGTTGATAATTAAGGGATCATTTAAACCTTTTTATTGTATTTTTAGTCTTGTGCCAATTCAAGACAGCGAGCAGCGACCTCTGGTTATGTTGAAGACTGCTGGCTGTTTACCATTGTATTTTTTAAATTTCCAATTCTTACGAAAGCCCAGAAGGCTCATACAGATTAGGAATTCGAAATTCGAGATTCGAGTTTCGAAATTCAAGATTCGAGTTTCGAGTTATATACATTATGAGTTGTTTTTTTGCGGGGGGGGGCAAATTTTGCGATTTCAAACAAAATGGAAGGTTTCTTTTCGCAGAAGTCAATTTTCGTGATTATTTGTATGGAGGCATATACTGAATATATCCTATTAACGATATTTTATTTTCGCGGTTTTTAAACTATCACAAGTGTCATAAAGTTCGCGAGTTTTGTTTAACTTCGCAGCTACTCAAATGGATGATTCAATAAGTTTGCCTTTTAAGATTTAGGGATACCTAAGATGATAGGTGATATATATTGAAATGATTTGCCCATGGGCGTCTGCAGAAGACCATCTACGTTGTGGGAGAAGGTTCGTGGCTCTGGTTCAACTGTAACTTGAGTAGCTAACAATGGTGGTGGTGTGTAATGAGCTGGATGACTTATGTCACACAGCGAGTATTAAAGTTAGCAGTCGCTACATGTAATAGGGATGTTTTGGCATGATATAGCAATTTTGGGCTTGGTGCGGAAAATCCGCGCTACTTTTTATAACCCAAAAAAAGGGAGGTTATTCCAACTATGAAACCTTTCCTGAAACCGTCAGATTAAAATTGAGTCAGATGATTTGAAATACACATTAATTATACAAATCCGACCAAGACTAATACGTGGTTTGCCAAATATAACATTAAATCATGGTGGGTAAGTATATCTTAATTACAAATAGAAAAAAATATTAATATATTGAGCTTACCAAAATTATGAAATTTGTGATTTCGAATCTGGAATTTCGAATTTCTAATCTCGTATCTCGAATTTCAAAACTCGAATCTCGTATCTCGAATTTCGAATCTCGAATCATCGAATTTCGATAATTACGTTTTTAAAAGAACTATTTGATTGGTACAGGATTATAAAACAAGCAATCTCATTGGTTATAAGTATATTGAATTTCGAATCTTGAATCTTGAATCTCGAATTTCGAATTTCAAATTTCGAATTCCGAATCTCGTATTTCGAATCTCGAATGAGCGTTCTAGATTCTTTATGTTGAGTGTGTCGCGTAGATTTATTCCACATTTCTTTATCGTTTGTTTATATTAGATGAAAAATCACCTTTTAAGCTCAGCTATCATTAAATTTAGTATGAGAAGTAAAAATTCTTCATGAACATGAAAGGGATGATAAAATGAGCCAAAATGCTGAAAAAGTGAGAATTGAGATAAATAAACAATGCCATTCAGGGAAAATTTTTGAAAGCCCTTCGGATGCCGCTGGAAACTTAGGGATGAGTGATGTCAAGCAGAAGAGCTGAAGCAGTGTTTTTTTTAAGTAAGGAACGTTGGATTTCCCCCAATACGTGCATCACTATATATATGCAGTTGAGTCCAGTTCTAACATCTCTTTAGAACTGTCAGGAACTGTCAGGAATCTGTTCTAATTCTGTTCTGCTGACAGTTCTAGGACAGTTTATTACAAGCCCTGTCCTGTCATAGAACAGTTCTGGACAGTTCTATCCCGTGACAAATTTAAAACTGTTCTAACCCCTGACAGTTCTAAGCTGTCATACGCCCTGACAGTTCTAACCTGTTCTGTGCCCTGACAGCTTAGAACTGTTCTAGCCTCGGACAGTTCTACCCCCTGACAGTTCTGATTGTGACGATTTCAGAACAGTATAGAATAAAGAATTGTCTGGTTAAAATAAATTTATATATCGAGTTTCATTAAATAATAATGCCAAAAATATGGACATTTTCCGAATTAGGGGTATTATTATAACCGCGTGACGTCATTTAGAACTGTCAGGGTGCAGAACTGTCCAAGGCTAGAACAGTTCTAAGGTGTCAGGGCCTAGAACAGTTCTAAGCTGTCAGGGCCTAGAATAGCTCTAAAGGTGTCATGGGTTAGAACAGGTTATGGCAGTTCTACCCTAGGACAGGTTATGACAGCTGCTGTTCAGGGTTAGAACAGTTCTAGAACTGTCAGGAGAGCTGGACAGTAGAGATGTTAAAACTGGGCTCAACTGTGGGTTCCTATTTATGGCCTCCATTCAACAACTTGGGAAATACATCCCAGTTACTTTACGCAAAGTGTCGTCATGGTGGTCTTGGTTTTATCAACAAGCCTAGCGCTGCTGCAAGTCAGTCGGGACTAGAATCGGTCTTGCAAAACATGCAAAGGTCTTACAGCAATTTGTATATGATATAGGAATTAAAAACAACGTTTGCAAAGCTTTTCAATCAAAATTTGTATCTGCATTGAAAGACATTTGTCCTTTTCCTCTGTTCAGTGTTTTTTCACTCTGTTGTTATGCAAAGCATTCACTCTCATCTGCTCGTATTTGGTCTGCTCTTGATTGACATACATGTACCGGTACTATAAAGACAATAATGAGATGCGCGACAGAATCTACATTAACAAGTGACAATTTGAACAGACATTTATTATTTTGTTGTTACTTTTATCTATTAAAATGTATAAATCATTTTCTTTTAATATTCTCTTCATTTAAAAATCACGCTAGATGTATCTTCATAGTTTACTTATGACATCATTTTGATTAAGATAAAAACAAGTTACTACTGGCATGACTGGTGTGTTTTTCTCGTAAAAAGTCATTGCCTACATGTTCATACGCAAGTAAATAATAATATTTTTATAATTGAAAAAAAAAACATCAGTTATATAAGCTTAAAAATCCTTTACAATCCTCATTCCCACAAAACTATATATTACATATACAAATCCAATCCAACACATACGTAAATAATTCCTAATATGTGGATTTACTTTATAATTTACAGTTAATTACCGCTAGCTAAGAGGAGTACATCCAAAAGTCTGACATATAATTATAAAATCAATCCTTTACATATTCTGTAGTTAATATCAGCTTTTCCAACTGTCTTTATTTTGATTAATGTTAGGATAATAGCTATGATTTTCCTAGGCAATGTCCAGTCATTTGTGCTTCATCAGCACGATTTAATATTAAATTTGTGTCTGTCTTTATATATCATGGGATATCGGAAATGTACTTTGCAAAACATTTATTAAAACTTGCTTTTTCGAATTCTAGGAATAGTTATTTACGGTTATAATTCTGCATACTTTTCCAAAACATCATATAAAGATCAAATATGTTACACATTGGACCAAGTTTGTAGTAAAATTAATTGATGATATATTTGTCACATTTGGAGGAGAAAGGACAAGATAGGATAAGAGCACGAATTGGCCCTCTTTATTGGACAAATTTTCCAAAATTGGAATATTGAATTATAACTGTGTGATTATGTGGCTCAGAAGTTATATTTTTTGGAACAGGCAAAATTTTCTTAGAAAATTGACAAGTGGCGTAGTCTCGCATGTGACTATGAAATGTAGCAAAATTGCCTTAAAATTGTTAAAATGACAAATGATATTGTGAGATTTAAATATGAGCGGACCTGCGGCCCACAAAGATAATTTCTGGAAACATTAGTTCTCGTATGCCAAATCCACAGTTAAAATATTTTCGTGGGCCGCTTGTCCGCTCATAGTTATTTTAGCCAAAAACATACAAAAATGTGCCGAATTTTGAGTAATTTTGAGAAAAAGTCACTATTTCATCAAGTTTGATCAAATGCTAAAATCAGATTTGATTTATTATTTGTTTGAAACATTTAAATTTATTAATTTTAATATCTTAATATCATATAAATCAATATTTTAGATTAAAATTTCACTTTTGAAAAAGGGACCAAAAAAAGCCCTTATCATACCTTGTCCTTTTTCAACAATAAATTGTTTCACGTCATTCTTGGATTTGCACCTCGAATATTACCAGGGTGGTCATTTCAGTTCAAAAAATTACTTTTCAAATAATGAATTCCCTAACCTTTAACGCAACTAACCTACTTTAAATTTACCTGCTTACGATGTTTTCATTTCACAACTTATTTGATATGACAAGGCTTGTACAATTTTTATTTTTAAAACGACACCGATGCCTCCGTGACCGACTATGAAACCAAGGTTACAACATGTAAAATATGGAAACACAAAATACTGAAAATCAATCAACAACGCGAATTCCAGTCGAAACAAGTGTGAACCCAGGTGCTCCGGAAGAGTAAGCAGTTCCTGCTTGCTATAGCACACCCGTCGCGTTGCCAATAGTCCATTCAGCGTGTCAAATCCGGTAAAGGAAGACAAAACAAAGCCCTATGACAAACCAACATTTTAACTGTAAATTATAAAGTAAATCCACATATAAGGAATTATTTACGTATGTGCTGAATTGGATTTGTATAAGTAATATATAGTTTTGTGAGAATTGGGATTGTACTAGAGTTTTAAGCTTATATAACTGATGTTTTTATTTTCAATTATAAAAATAATATGAGATAGGCATTGCCTAAATGCGAGCACAGCAAACATATAAGATGTCAATGAACAGCTTAATTGTATTTTTACATACCTTTTGAGCTGAAGAAAGCTCCCCTCCCTATACCATTAAACATCAAAGATTGATCAGATGAGTGCAGATGTTGGTTTGTCATAGGGTTTTTTGTCTTCCTTTTACCGGATTTGATACGCTGAATGGACTATTTGCAACGCGACGGGTGTTCTATAGCAAGCAGGAACTGCTTACTCTTCCGGAGCACGCGAGTTCACTCTTGTTTCGACTGGAGTTTGCGTTGTTGATTGATATTCAGTATTTTGTGTTTCCATGTTTTATAAGTTGTCTGTTTTTGTCCCGTTCGTTTTGGTGTTTACTGGTTTTGTCTCTGCCCTTTTGAACTTTTGACATTCGGAAACCCCATAGGTACCTCTGCTTATTACAAAAATACGGTCTCTAAAAAAATCTTCATCGTTATCAACCACTGGTGGGAAAATTCAAACCTATAAAACCATAGATCTGGTTTAACCCACCGTTTCATTTGAAATGGCTTACCTAAACCAGGACCAGTGCGGCATTTATTTTTCCGGTATGTTTTCCATATTTGTGTCGTTTCTCTTTGACATTTAGATTGATTCTCCGAGTTCAGTAATTTTGTTACATGTATTACCTCTAATTACAATAAAAAATAGCCAGCTGGCTGTAGCATTAAATCTAGACTAGTAGCCAGTGCTAACCTCTTGTAACATACCCGAGACGAAATATCTCATGTAATTGAATCAACGCCATGTAGTTGACATATTAAAAAACTTTATTTCGTGTCAGGAACACTTACAAAATGTATAACTTGACACAGAATGGTGTAAAAAGAATCCTGATTCATCATAGAAGCAATAGATAATTTTACAACTACTTGAGACACAATAATGTTTTGTTTCCGTTCTCCTCTCTGACAGTAATAAGACATTATGTTTGGAAAATGAGCTGTAACAGGTCGTTCTGATGTCTGAAGAACTACCATTTTCTTCAACGTGTCAAATTTATGTAAATTGTTCATTAAAAGTTCCCTCTGGAACAGATTATATAAAACATGTAAACCAGTTCTACGGTCTTATAATTACTTGTTTTTGCCTTCAGACAGTGACTACTTGACGTGAAAAACTT
This sequence comes from Arcuatula senhousia, assembly GCA_963971305.1. Classification (NCBI taxonomy): domain Eukaryota; kingdom Metazoa; phylum Mollusca; class Bivalvia; order Mytilida; family Mytilidae; genus Arcuatula; species Arcuatula senhousia. Next base: position 62,090,776 of record OZ020305.1, on the reverse strand, counting down.
CCAGATTTAATAAAAATGTAAAATATAACATGGGTTAGGATTTATTTGATAATAATAGGTACAGAAAAATAGGATAATTCTATTTAAGTCTAATACTGCTAGCTCTCAAATTTTTTGTATAGCCTAAGAATGCCTCACAAACCGGTGTATCTAATGTTGTATACTCCGCTTTCGATATACCTGGTATGGTACCGATCCAAAGGTAAAAACGTTGGAAGACAAGACATCTTAAGGAAATATGAATCTGGGGTTTTAAATATGACCTGATACATCTAAATGTATGGAAATAATTTTACCGTTAACCCCCTATTATTTTATTTGATGATTTGTGATGGAAATGATAAACAATTGTTTACTTAATCAAATAACAAAAAAAAATGATAGGTCACTGTGCTACTTTCTGAGATATATGTTGTCGAAAATTTCGCGGGAAATCAGACTCCTCTAGTGTAAAAAAATATTTATCAAAGGAAGCAACTGTAATTTGAGTTTTGTCTCTAGTAGTATCACATCTTGATTATTGTAATGTTGTTTTATATGGTATTTCCAAAACTGATTTATTGAAACTTCAGAGAATACAAAACATGTGTGCAAAACTTATATACGTTAAAGAACCCTGCTGCAGGTCTCGGTAAGAGTAGGACCCGTAGGATCCCCATGCAGGAGGCAAAATTTCCCGTCCCTACCCATCACTCTTTTTTCCAGTGGCAGTCAAAACTATCCTACCCGATTGGCCTTGTGTCCCCATTTCTTCCACTTCATCATCATTTCATGTTCATTGTATCACCATTTTCATGTTCATCTCCCGGATATAGCCGAAATCGTGCTGCTTGGGAGTAAAGCAATAACTAACTAACTAACTAACCAAGTATGATAGTTCGAAACAAGCATTGTACAATCTTCACTGTCGCCAATTCAGGCTCGTACATTTTTGACAATATTGATTTCAAAATTTTAACATATATGTATAACTATACTGTTGGGAATGCTCCATTGCATTTAAAAGATCTTTTGATTAATCAAGTATCAAAACGTAATTAAAGATCATCTCAGTCATCCGCTTTTTCTCATGTTGTACCCTTCAATAAGAATAACACCTTTTCTGATAGAAGTTTTGGTACCGTAGGCCCTAAATTATGGAATTAACTTCCTCTTATCATACGACAGAGCAAATCTTTGGACATTTTCAAACAGCAATTGAAAACATTTTTCTTTGAGGACTATTTTTCACTTTTTTTAATTGAACTGTTATTGCTTTTTTGTATATATTTTATAGGATGATTTTGCATCTTATGTATTGTACAACGCCATTGAATATGTATTTTGTATGTAAAATAGGCATTTAATCAAATATTAAAGTTTCAAAGTTTTTCTCTAGATTTTACAGAGCCTTAACATTGTGAAATTTTTGCCTGAGAAACCATTAAGTTGTATCAAGAATTTTAAGAAATTTCAAGCAGTTGGTTTTCAAGGTCTATATCATCACAAAATGTCATAAAATATAGGGGTCAGTGTGCAAAATATTTCTTCAATATTTAAAGGTTAAGTCAAGAGGAGTTCCAAAATCAGACTATGAGTGACCATCCTTAAGAAATTTTTTTTCAGGTTTGAGTCTCCTTAAGTGGTCACATCCGCCATTACAAAATATTTAGATTTCCACATCTATAAGAAATTTAAGCAGATGCTAATGATTTGCAATTGTTTAAATTTGATCTGAAAGCTGGATGCTAAATTCACTTTTCTGGATTTGTCTCCCTTGATAACTGCATTTTGCTTTAAATTTGCAATGTAATAGAATGGTTCATGGACATAAAAACGGGTCTAATCCAAGATCTGTACCAGAAAATGAGACGCAAATATCTATTGTTTTTAAAATCATAGTCCCAGTTATACGTTCTGGCTCACCATATTTCAGTCTTTTCGCTTAAACATTGCAAAATAAGTCATTTTCAACAATGTTAAGATCGATCACTAGTGATAGCATAGCCAAATGGACAAGTACTATAATTGAAAGGGGATTTTTCTCAAGATCAGTTTGAGATCATTGATTTGGAAATCCCACAACACTTGTTTGTAGTTGAAGACCTTAGGTGCAACAGTGGATATATAGGTATAAGAGATGATGGAAATAGTTTAATCTTCGAGATAAGGAAGAATATGTTCCGTTACAGATTTATGCAAGAAACAACAATAATTGATATATTAGGCACAAACAGATACAGCATTGGAGTGATGGAAGTGATGTCTCAATTTTGAACCTTATTTAACAAACTGTTCCTTGTTGCGAATAGGTTCTATGAGTGGATAGAAAATGTCATATCATTGAGATTGGTTGCTCTTGAACCAAATGTTTTAGCTTTTTCAATTTCCTTAAGGCCTTTTCCAAAATCCGTAAAGTTGGATAAACAAATCAAGACATGATAACTAATCATACAAAATAGTTAGTTGAGCAAAAGAATAAGCCCTCAAGATACAACCTTACGTAATGGAAAAAAATAATGTGTTTATGACTTAAGTTAACAAATATTTATATCATCAAGTAAACGAATATTTGCCCAAACTAATAGGTTTACGCCAAGATGGAAAGAAACGACTAAATGAAACTTATTATTACGATGTGTGTAATTTGAAAGCTGTTTTAAATTATAATTTAAATCTGTACACTTGGAAAAAGTATTGGAACTGCCCAACTATATTTGTATTTCTTTAATAGCCTTTTATGCGAAACATAACACCGATGCTTTAATCCAATGACAAGACCAATAAGAAGGGTTAGCTTCATATAAACTAGCAACAATGGTTTTCATAGGAGCGTAGTTTTAATCACTACCTGGCCAAAAGATTATGATATTGTAAACTACAAAAAAGTTTTTGGTTTTCATTACTAAGACTGGAATTATCTGTATGAAATGTAAATAAAAATGAACTGGACAAACACCATTTGAAGAAATAAATCAGACACATAGTATTAAAGCTGTCGATGATTTAAAGCCCTGACGAGGTTTCCAAATAGTTCATTCTGTAATAACTTTGTATCATTTTAACTCATAAATTTCTTATCCCTGTTTGGTAATATTGTTATCTTAATTGGTGAAGATATCATATATAATGCTTGTATGTATTCTTCAAATACATTTTGGTCTTTAATTCATATGTACCGATTGATATCAACAAATCCTTTTTTTTTCTTGAAAACTTAATATATTGATATTACATAAAACCTCTATAATCGCTTGAATAAAAATGGTTTAATGTTGGATATTATAGTTGATAGAGATGGATCTTTGGAGACATTGTCATTGTGTTACTTGTTGTTTACACTTTTGAAATTTCCATTTGTTAATTAATCTTTTGTGCTTGTACATCTGTGTAACATGATCTCTCTATATAATATGACTTTTTTATTGCTCAAATCTGTATTATCCCTAGAAGCAATCTGATTTAATGCATTTGGGTCCTTACCGCTACAAAAGGGTTCATTTATCCTCAGATTTTGTTTTTTGCATTAATTCCATTAATTTTTACGCAACCAATTGGAAATCTTTTAACCTTAATGGGAAGTATTATCTTTTTGATTTTATTATCGTTGAATGCGTCATTAATTCTATTGTCCACTTTCATATTTGGATACATGTACTTTGGAAAGTCAAATTTTCGTAATTTTTTATCGTTATTTCATAAAAAAAATCGTTAAACATATTTTTATTCTAAATAAATTTTACTTCTTAAGAATAGAACCTCTTGTGCTATCAAAGCTTTTCCCAAACGTAATTTCGAAAAAAAGCCACGGGAAATTGAACAGAAGAAGACATTTGTTGAAGTGCAACTTAATCTTTAAGACAAGAGATTTTCATTTCTCATGTGAAACTTGTTCAAAGAGTGAAAAGTATGTTAAATAAGGTTCTATAATATTGCTTCATTGATGATATCATACATTGTATATAGTTGTCAACTTAAGACAGAATCACATTATTTCTTACATTACGCAAGATGCTTTCATTTGCTCGACTTACGATTCTGTATGATTGGTTAAAAGACCCATTACAACCCCAAATACTTATTCCAATAGAGAACAAATTTGGGCGTTTTTTGTTTGTCGCCCAATTTACGTGTTTCTAGCTTGTTTTCTTGTTTGGTTTGAATTTTTTTGTTTCTATTCTGGTTGGATAGATGCATAGAGTGTCGATTTTAAGTCTTCTTTAATTCTGTGTGGCAAAGTTTTATGTTCAATCTTTAGAATACTTGTACTATCACTTGATGAACTCGCAGAAAGTCATAAACTTTTTTTAAAATTTATACCTATAGATCCTTAATGTTCTATAATTGTGTATAGTTTGATCACATCACATGTGTTATATTCTTAGATTAAAGTCGTTCATGTGCGAATCATGGATGGAGAATATGGCAACAGCAACGCTTAGTCTGTTAATAAAAGTCCACTCGATCTCCCAGTACCCTGATAACGAGCCTGGCCACAGAGCAAATTGAATTTAACTTTGCTTATTGCATAGCCTATTGGTCTAGTGTCTCCAGTCAATTTCTCACTTCATCGTATTATTTCATATTCATTTCACCGTTTCTTTTATATTCATCACCTTGATATACTCGAAATCATACTGCTTGGAAATTGAGCAATAACTACTAGTAACTGGATTACTAAGCTGAGACCACTGCCGAAAGATTTTTTTTTTTCGCGTTTGAAGTTTTAAACATTTTTTCTAAGTATATTTAATTTAATTAAAACAAAGTTCCACTCATTAAATTTTGCTGCTCCTGATGCGCGTCTTTTTAAATCAAGACGCTTCAGAGATGCGTAAAATGAACACTTGAGTTTTTCTCGCAATATCTTTAAAAAAACGAGGTTAAGATTTTTCTTAAAATTAAACCAAATATCTTTATTAGTTTTTCTTTTTACTGTTTTATTAAGTCTCCCAAACGAAGTTTGGAGACTTATTGTTTTTGTTGCGTTTCTTATTATTATTATGTCACTCCACATAGTGGATGTGACATGTTGTTATTCTACGTTTCTTCTTATTATTATTCCAATGAATTTTGTCCGAACGATTTTGAGAAAACTACTGGATCAAAAGACTTGAAATTTTTAATGTACTTAGACTTGAATATGAAGTTGTACCAAAATTAATTTTTTTTTCAATTAAAGCAGCCATTTTTAAATTAAAGCGATTTTAAAATTTAAAAATTCCCATAGGTTTAACATTGGCTGGCAGAAAGCCAAGTTGGTATTGATTTTCTCAGTTAACATGCGTCGTCTGCTACAGGTAAATGAGTTTTGTCCAAAGCTTTTTGAGAAAACCACTTGATTAAATGTTTCAAAATTTAAAGTATGCTTAGACTATAATTTAAATTTTTATCAAATTTTTTTTTTAGTTGATTGAAGCAGGCATTTTAAAATTATTGCCAGTTAAAGATTTTCTGTTTTCCCCATAGGTTTAACATTGACTGGCATCTTGCCAAGTTTGTATTGATTTTCTGTCAGGATTCCTGACCTGCTAGCATCATTTCTATTTATAAACATCATTATGATGACTCATGGAAAATTTTGATAGGACAAAGATAAAGGTCATGGTGACATATTGCAATTTATAAACATCATTAGGATGACTCATGGACAATTTTGTTAGGACAAAGGTAAAGGTCATGATGACATGAAGAGCTTATAAAACTATTAACATGACAAGTTTGTATTGATTTTCTGTCAACATGTGTCATTCTGCTGCAGTAATTTCTATTTATAGACCTTTCATTGAGTAATTTCTATTTATATATCTATCATTTGGATGATTGTGAAAAATTTTGCTTGAACAAAGGTAAATGTCATGATGACATGATAATTCAATGAGCTTTTAACATGAACTTAATAAACTTTACACACAAAGTGGAGTGACATCTGCTATTTCTTGAAATGGCATTTACATCTAGTTATTATTCTTCTTCTTCTTTCTCGCGCCGCCAACTTTGTCCGGGGCCCTTTTGTACTTTATACTTGACCGATTTATTTCAAATTTGACACAGTGGTAGAACCCTATGAGATGTGGGTTCTCCCCGAAATTTAAGTATGGGGACCCCCCAGGGGCTGTGCCACACCCCCCCAAATACCTCAAAAAATGATATTTTTTGAATATGTCGAAAATAGTTCAAATAACTACTTTATAACCATATATATTATTAATCCTTATGATAAGACGAATCATTTGGTACCACAGGGGGGTCCCAGGGGGTCATGCCCCGCCCCCTCAAATTACAAAATCCTTAATATCTTTAAAATTATTGAGATCCCCACCCTATAACCATATATATTATTATTCCTTATGATTAGACGAATCATTTGGTACCATAGGGGGGTCCCAGGGGGTCATGCCCCACCCCCTCAAATTACAAAATCCTTAATATCTTGAAAATCATTGAGATCCCCACCCTATAACCATATATATTATTACTCCTTATGATTAGACGAATAATTTGGTACCATAGGGGGGTCCCATGGGGTCATGCCCCGCCCCCCTCAAATTACAAAATCCTTAATATCTTGAAAACTATTGAGATCCCCACCCTATAACCATATATGTTATTATTCCTTATGATTAGACGAATCATTTGGTACCATAGGGGGGTCCCAGCGGGTCATGCCCCATCCCCTCAAATTACAAAATCCTTAATATCTTTAAAGCCATTGAGATTCCCACCCTATAACCATATATTTTATTACTACTTATTTTAAGAGAAAGCATTTGTAATCATAGGGGAGTCTGAGATTATTACATGGGAGTCAGTTGGGAAACTTCGTTTGGGAGACTTAGTAACAGTTTCGCTGTTACACTTATTACTTGTTTTTTATATTTTTGTGTCGACAATTACAAGACGCGGGAATTCCAACGATCGAAGATTCGATTTGCAGTGGCATAAAGACTCCGATCACGTGTTAACCATTTCCAACAGCCTTGGCACAAATCTCATTCGCTTTGTGGACTAACGCAGCGTATAGGGTACTCGGCGCTTACAAGTCGACACTAACGACAAGAAATCATGCTTTCGCGGTATTCTTTCTTGAACTGTTGAAAGGTCGTCTTAAGGTCAAAATATAGAATTGGTAGTAATTACAGTTAATTCCGAGACACTCCTGGCGGTTTAATACATGGCACATATTCCATATTCGTTCGTTTTTAATATAATAATATTTGGATGACAATCTTATTTCTTATAGTGGGTGTTTTTGCCAAAAGCAACTATTTCTTCAGCTACTGTAAAATAAAATTGATGTCGTCAGGAGTATTGAGGTAAAATCACAAAGATTCTTTAAGCTATATTATCTTTTATTCTTTTAATAGAAATGGAAGTATATTTGATTAAAGATGATCGCTGGTCAAGTTATGAGATTTCTATCAGATTTTCAGAATCCTTAGGATTTTACCATTAAAATAGAGGTAGTTGTTTTGCCCAGGAACCTCCTATTTTCTTTTTAAGATAGTATTTATTGTGTCATTAAGAGCTAATTTACAATATTCTATAAATTCCTTGTTTTTTTCATGGGTTTTTACACTAAAACAAGTCTAGTGCTAAACCTATGAAAAAGTCAGAGAAAGCCTTTTCCCGACAAATTTTGAACGCTTATTATCTTCAAAACGAGTTCGACAACTCGTGAATTTTTTAAGCTTATTTTGTACCTTTATCTATGGTCTTTTCATCAAATAAATAAATTTAGATTCCTTGTTATTTTCAAACTGACCAGCGAACATCCTTAAAATGGTACTTTAAGAGGGGTGGTGGTGGTAACGATATAGATCATATTTTTTACAAATTCTTCAGTTTATTATTTCTCGTATTCTCGTGGTGTATTTAAAACCTGTTCCTCCCATTTCTTCGGTAGGGTGCTTGGCTTTCTGTAGTGTTGCATGCCTCAGTCTACAGTTTTGAGTGTTTGTCTATCCTCATCTTACAAAGGACGGGCAGGTAGGGTGGTGTAGAGATAAATTAAATATGCTAGAAGGTCTCTTAGAAGTAAGAAATAAAAGGAAAGCGTATAATAGACGGTGTGTTGTCTACTTTGCCTACTTTACGCGGTGGTAAGCATCGTCCTGGTATCGCATTGAAATGGCGCGGTACAGATAGGCCCAAAAATAACTTGTATTATAAGTAAACTTAAGTCAGTCATTCAGTTAACTTGGGTTAAGATATGAAGACAAAAATCAAGGTTCTCGATCGAAGAAAGTCTAAAAAACACTATAATTAATGGGACAATAAACCCCTACCTCTGTTATTCCGCATTCCGTAGAAAAAAGGTTTGAAATGCCAAATACACAAAACGTTTTTTTTACGATTCCAGAGTACGCGTACCAAAAGTCTAAAATTCAGAATAATGCGTAAACCACGTACTATAGTGAATTCCCTTTTAAAAACATGACTGCATACCAAAATAGGTAGTTATAGTCACAGTAATTGATCATTTGTAATTTTTAAAAAGTTTATAACAAACTTCATGTGTATTTATCAATTTCTGCGGATGTTTAACATCTGTATAAACCTTAAATCCTATTAACTTATGTCATGTATGTTATCTGTACAATACAAAGAATGAATTTAAAATCCTTTTTATGATTTAATATAAATGAAAATTGGAAAAACAGAATTTCTATTCATGCGGCGTAGGCTAATTTCTTTGAAAATTCACCTGTATATGTAATATTTTATATGTTTCTGTATATCAAAGCATATTTTGGTTAGAAAGTGAAAAATGAGTTATAGGGACAGAAAGTACCACGTATATGTTTAAAGAACCCACTATGGGAACGAATAAAAGACTTTATTGGGATCGGTAGAAACATCATAATGTTAACAAATTAATCGGTTCTACGTGTTAGTAGGATGTGAGGCTAAACATTAATTCTTGATAAGGTCAAAGGGCAAACCCGCCAATCTCTGTGACCAACAAAAACAAAATATACAGCAAATTTATTCAACCTTCTCACTATCGTAAGTTTATTTTTCTTTGTTTTGAATATTAAGAGCTCTCGGCATATCTTTGAAATAATTCTTGAGGTAAATCAGTCTTTTCAAAGAAAACTTCCCACAACGGAAGTTCTAACGCCAGAACTGATGAAGACAGTGAAGTGATTTCCGTTTATGAATGAATTTCCCGAAGGCTTTAATGAGAGATTTCTTTCTCATAAAAATCATCTATATCTTATTTTTTTTTTTAGTTTTTGAGCCTTCTGAATTTTATGATATACAATTTAGTCACTTTCTCAAGTCTAAAGAATTTAAATCGTTTGATAATGAAATAAAAAAATATACATGACAATCCTTTGATTTAGTCACTAAGTTAGTTTGCTTAACTCTGCAACAGCACGAATTCGACATTATCAGTAGGATGATCATGAAGGCGTGCTAAAATGAACATCAAATAATAGATAGGTGGAGGAAAACAGAGGAGGACACAAGGGGACACGGGTTTTGGCTGCCAACTGAAAAGAAGGGACAGTTTTAAGACAATCATTTTTCCCCCACCTGTCACAAATCCCCCCCCCCCAAAAAAAAAAAAAATGCATAAAAAAAACCTATAGATAATGATTTTCTTAGTAAGGGACTTTGTACATATAATGTTTGTTTCTGATAGATTTTTTAAAAACTCGTGTATGATTTATTTAGATTTAATGTTTCTAATATGTCTTACTGAATATATAAGTTGACATTACATTTCAACTGTATTGGTCGTCTGTTTTAAATTTAATAGAAAATAAAGAGATGTGGAATAAGTGTACGCGACACAGCCCACAATTAAACGGCAATTTAGAAAAACCACAATGGACAACCGCCAGCAGCCTTCAACGAGGCCATTTGGCACTGCTCGCGGCTCTGCAATTGGCCCATGGTCTAAATAAGATGCATATAATTCTTCTTAAAACTTCTTAAAACTTCTTTCAATAAAATTCCAAAATGTTTATATTGAGCAAATTCTTTGGTCTCATAACGGTTCAGTTTAAGCAGGTTTTATTGTATAAACCTTGAGCATGATACCATAAACTGTCTTTGTACTGATATTTGTACGTATATGTTTTGAAAAACAAGATTGGAAAAATACTGGAAATTTAGTGATTTTTTCAGTATTTGATATTTTATGGAACCAAAAATATTCTGTGTTCTTTTTAGTAGTAAGAAAAAAGATTCAATTTGTTCCATATTTTTTTTTTCAAAATTACATGTAAAGTTCTATTTACATTTAGAATTTCACTCTAAGAGTGAGTCTTATAAATACCAAATGCACTTTTACATTACAATTGAAAAATGTTCCTTCACTTTTTAATAGTATCATTAATATTCTGAAGTGATAGGTGATTTCTTTGGTCTTAATTATTTTTTTTTCGTTGAAGATGGCAATTTTTCATGTCATTTCCTTTTGCACAATAACTGACATTTCTCGGAAGTATACAAATATTATTGACACTCGAAACATTACTTAACATTCTTTTCAGAATCCCAATCTTTATCATGGCAATACAAATGATGGTTACATAATATGCCAAGAATGCTTCAGGTTACCACTTGCATGGGATTGTGCATCTTTATATCATATAAAGAGACACGAACTCTAAAAGACTTCTTTTGATATTTCCTGCTTTAGTTTATAAAAAAAATCATTTAAACGTCAAATAACCGAATCCTGAATTATAGTACTTGCATAATTCTTTTCTTATTACACGTGTTATGTGTGATTTTACTGAAGTCGGGCTCATATGACAGTCTTATTTCTCACTTTTTGGACAGGACAGTTCCTATTTTTAGCGGTGTGAGATTTTTCTGTCTCACACCACCCCATGTGAGATAGATCCATTATGACGTTACGTTACTAAGACTATATCATATTCCAACGTCACAAATTCATACGCTATGTTTTATAAACAAATCCACGTTGTACAATTTACGGGTTTAGTGAGAAAAATATCCAAACACCGATGATTAGGGCAAGATAAGGAAATCTCCGACACCCTTGGGTAAGATTTCTTTACATCTGCAACTCGGCAGAGCCTCGTTGCAGACTTGAAATCTTACCCTCGGGGTGTCGGAGATTTCCTTATCTTGCCCTAACACCGGTGTTAGATTCTGTTAATCTAATGAAAAAACATAACCTTTAAAAAAGATGATTTTATGACATTAAAAAAAAAAGAATTGTAAAATGAAAAACCATGACTAAACAACCCTCGAACAAATTTAAGAAAATTTATGATCTTTCAATCACATTTTGTGATATAATCTGGTATACCTCTACTATAAAACGTGGGAAATTAGTTAAAATAATATGTACCTTATTCGTAAGATATTAGTTAACTTTGTGTTACTCTAACCCTGGAAGTCTAATTATACCTTAGCAATGTTTTGTTTAATAAATGCATATACAATATATTCATTATTTTTTTTCTGTTTGCCAGCGTTGAACTATTGACCGGTCAATAGTTTCCAACTATTCAACCTCGTAGCAACTATTTGCCCTCTGACGTCATTAAGTCCTGCCTTCTGCCCATCGGTTTCATTGTCTAATTTTAATTGATACATTTTACTCAATACATGTTATGCAAATGACACAAGTGAAACTGCACGAGTTTTCCGTGCAACATTTCTATTAGTACTTTCCATGCAACTTTTTAGCATTATTTGTGTACAAGTTCTATTTTTTTCATTGTGGCGCTTCATTTATATACTTAAATTCTGAAACGTTTTGTCTCTTGTTTCTTTCAGTAAAACGAAACAATTACTGACTGGGTTTTCGGGAAACAGATTATTTTCCCCTCAGACACAACTGATGCATTCGGCTGATTCGGCAATAGTTGCACCTCGGGTAAAATAAATATCCTTTCCCCTTATCAGGGTGGGAAACGCACGTCATCATGAACGTTTTGTACACACACATTTTACGTAAATAAATGGCGGACATGTCCACTTCGAAGTAGGTTTACTCGTTTTATTTTAATTTAGTTCGCTTGAATATAAGAACAAATAGCCCAACCGCTAGCTTGAGATGTCAGTGTCTTGGAAATACAGACACATAGTATAAAACGAGTAAACCTACTTCGAAGTGGACATGTCCGCCATTTATTTACGTAAAATGTGTGTGTACAAAACGTTCATGATGACGTACGTTTCCCACCCTGCTTATGCCCAGTCAATAAGTTTAAAATAAAACAGGGTGCATAGTGGAAAGCTCTACACTATGTTTCGGTGATAACAGCTTAAGTGCATTAAAATGGTTTTGTGTTAAAAAATCATTTTGTGATGGAAATCCATGACTTGAAAATGTTACAGAGTCAATGAATTTCATAACATGATAATCATAAAAATAGTCATGATTTTTTACGACTTGTCGGTTTACTTTGTCAAGAAAAAACGAGAAAAAAATGTTTAACATGCAAGACATCTAGGTAGAAATTCATCGAGAGACTCAATATAAATGCAAGGACCTCTGAATCCGGAACTGTAGATGACATTTTTGTGTTCTTTAACTTTATTGACTAAATGCTTTGTTCACCATTCCAACCACTGGTTTTGTCTTTTTTTGCCGTTTTCGACAACAAATCGGTCGCACGACAAAAAGAAGGTACTAATATATCTGACTGTATGATGACTGGACGGGTGTATTGTGGACTACGTGTTGAACAGATGTCATGTCATAATATATAACACTTATCTATTTATATTGATTTTAAGAAAACGTCAAATCCTTAAAAGTTCATTATACAAAAAAACAAAAACGAATTTGAAAAAAATGTTTTTTTACAATAAAAACTAAATGTGAAAGATATGAATTTGGTATCCCCACCTACTGTAAAACTTGTATGTGCCCTGCGATATCTAATATAAAATATACCTACCTTTCAATACAAAGCGCCACCAACGTCAAGACAGAGACATACAGAGCCATGACAAGGACCGACCGCTGAATCTTACAGAGGGCCATTCCAAGAATCCAGCCACGGTTCAGCATGAACTGGACTATTTCTGGTATACCAAACACTAGAATGATAGAATCGGCTACAGCCAGGTTCACAATCAACATGTTGGTCAGTGATTTTCTCATCTTTTTGTCATAAAATATAACAAAGATAACCATTCCGTTTCCAATCAAACCGATTATTCCTACCAGAAAGAAAGCTATGGTGAAACCTATGATATATCCTAAATGTACCTCATCTAATTTGGTACTTGTCAAGTTCATACTGTCAAGATTTGGCAACTCCAAGGATGCCTCTAGCTCATTAATAGTGTTAAAATCTGTAAATACTTCTCCGTTTTTCTCCAAGCCTATGATGTTATAACTTTGATTGTTCATTTTGGCTTAAAAATGCCCTTACTTATGAATGTTGAAATTCTGTGTAAAGAAAGCAACGACTTTTCTTTCTCTAAATAAAACAGTTTTTTTATCGTTCTGTGACTGCTTTCTTCTCTTTTACGAGCAAGGTACTTTTACAGTTAGAACTCGTCGTATTCTCAACTCCTCCTTTCTGTTAATACGAACAAGAAATATTTTTTCTGTCTATCTACGGTATTCCTCGTTTGAACTTCTGCAATAAGCTTTCCTCTGATTGTAAGAGTCACTAACTTTTCATCTGACTATCTTCACTTTGTTACGTGTTTTATTTGTCCAGATTATTGATCAATAATTCCAGCATATCTTATAAGAGATAGTTGTAAGTGACTAACGTCGAATGGGCCGAGCTTCTGAGTCTGCTGTATATATTATCCTCCACGATTGAATTAGAATTACCTGCTGTGAATATTATTACTATGGACTGCTAAATGGCTTGTGGGATTAGTAAGGTTACTCGATCAGACCAGCCAGCTTCTTTGAATTCCATCAACACTTTAGAAAAAGAGACTTTGAATTTGTATTGTTAAATGTAACTTTGATTAAATCTACTTAGTAAATTAAGAAGATATGTAATAAATCAATAGCACCGCAGGTTAATTAATAAGAATAATATAATCATTGATTGATTGATTTAAGCATTCTAAATGCTCCACTCTTATAAGAAGTTAGCTTTACGTTTTGTTACAACATCCTAGCAAATCTAATTCACTTAAGACATTAAAAACGAAATAACATATATAACCAGGTTTCAGTTACACATGTAAGAAGACTGGTTTAAGTAAGTGAGTGAGTTCGTGTTTTACGCCCGTGCAACGATATATAGATTATTTACAGGCGATGAACAGGTCCTGATGAACATGAAAAGGGTGATAAAATGAACATGAAATGATGATGATAAATGAAATATGGGGGAGGGTGGGAAACAAATGACCGGTAAATAAGGTTTGTCGTTTTTTGTTAAAAAAATAAACAAGTGAAAGAAATAATATATATATATACTTCTTTTGACTTAATTCCGACCAAGTAAAGAAAAAAAAATAGGACAATTCTCAACTGATAAAATAAAATGGCGGTATTGTAGCAACAATCAAGAACTGCTTACCATTAATGTTTTTTCGTCGTAAATTCTTTATAATTTTTTTTTACCTTCAAGAGTCGAATGCTCTTTCAATTGGTACTTTAATTATTGCATTTTTCTCTTAAAGAAGAACACATACAATGTATATGCATTTTGTTTATGTGTATGCAAGGTTACAAGCAAAGTTCAGGTGATACTTTCACAACAAGCAAATAAGAGTAAGAGGTCCTATACGTTTTAGTAAATGAATCCTCACATATCCTCCATGGATCGATATTTTGTTCTCCAACCGTTTTTTTTTAAATTTAGGATCATATATAACATGTAAGAAAAAAAAAGATATACATTTAAGTGCCAAAAGCGCATTTCAATCTCGGAAATCTGAAAAACAAAAGTGACAAAAGTAGTAATACAACACCACAACATTTAAGAACCCAACATAATAAACGCATGTAAACCCACAACACAGTAGTCAAGCTATTTCAGTCGCTTTTTATAAAACCAGATTAAGACGAGTGGAGTTGACAGAATTGACATTCAAATGAAATATTTCAGTGAATTGATTAACGAAAAATTTTCTTAAACGAGTTATTAATTTTTCAATATTCAGAGCATTTCAATTTCGTATGTATTTACATACACATAGTACGACAGCTAATTCGTGCCAAACAACAAAATGAAAAAAAAATTGTAAGGTTTGTGCGATTCAGCTTTAAATCGTTTGAAAAAAATGCTTGGAAATTAAGAGCGGATATTCTTAAGTAGATGTAATCGTATTGTTCTCTGTTTTATGTCATGTAATTGTATTATTTGTTCATTGCTATAAAATGTATTTGTTTATGCAAATAAAGTCATTCATTCAATTCGGTTGTAAGAAGCAAAGGTGTACCAAAGGGGTAATCAACATCATAAAACCGTAAAGACAAAGATAAAACTGGTAGACAAAAAATCATCATAACGAAACAAACCACAAAACAACATAAAACACACACACACACATAACAACATAACCGCATTCAGCAACGTGAACTCAAGTCGAAAACGAGAGTGAACTAAGGTGCTCCGGAAGAGTAAGCAGTTCCTGCTTGCTATAGCACACCCGTCACGTTGCCAAAGATCGATTTAGTGTTGGTCAAATCTGGAAAAGATGACATTACTCAACTCTATGTCAAACCAACATCTGTGCTCATCTGAGAGATAGAAATTCCGTATTTGTATAAAAGCAAATGATGTCTTCCGTAAAATTTCTTGAGTGATGACAACCTGGGAGCAACGTACACCTGTGTTAACAATTTGCTTGTCAGCCGTGTAGCTCTATCAATGAGGTTGTTGTACTCCCAACATGCTCTGGAATAACGAATCAGTTTTGATACGTAAACTTCATATACTAGAACGGACGGAATGTTGCTACAAAGAAAGGGAAAGTTATCTATTGGAAAGTTGAAGTCATCACGTTTGTCATAGAGCTTTGTACAAAGCCTTCCTAGTGTTTCAATTTCGAGAAATAGATCCAAATATGAAACGGACCACCTTGAATCTGTAGTGCCCTTTATCTCAAGTTCCTTCGGATATATGAGATGTTAATAATCACCAAATCAGGATAGTTTAGTGAAAAGACATCATTGATATATAAACGAAATGTGAGATTGAAGTATAAAGCAAGTTGGCGGTCCTTTTTGTCTAGTAGTGATTGTAAAAAGTCCGCTTTATACGAATGAAGAAACAAATCGGCAAGCAATGGTGCACCATTTGTGCCCATTGGATACATATTGTCTGCTGAAAAACACGTCCACCAAACTTTCCAAATATATTGTCCATTAGAAAGTTGAGCATTTCTATTGTTTGATCTTCTGTAAATTTGTTTTTTTTGCTAGACTCTTGGATGACAAAATAAGTCTTTTTATAACCGACTACCAAATACTTGTACCTGTGTTTTCTGTTCTTTTTGATAAAGCTACGTTTAATCAACTGTTCCAAACGTAATTTAAATTGTGAATGTGGAATTGAAGTATATGATGTAAAAAAATCAAAAGTTTTAATGCTTCTACAAGATGAAAAAGACTTAAAAAAAGAGACTTTCCATCAGTTCTTTAGAATATTTGAGAATCTACATTTGATTGACGCCATTTCTAAAGTAACAACACTCGAAATACTTTTGAAGGCTAGATTTTATTGCCGTCAATATTGATGTTAACAAAACAGAAAGAGGTTTAGTTGTACATTTGGACGACCCAGCAATACATCGTTGCTTGTATGGAGTTTTATGTAACTTTGGAATCCAATACAAGGATGGAACGTCATCGTTCTTTTTGTCAACAGAAATGCCAAAGGAAGAAATGACAGAATTATGATTGTTAATTATTTCCTCCTTTGAGAGTGTTGTTGCTGTATATGTGGTGCTTTTCCTAGTACAACCAACCCCTAATTACAATTTATTAATCCGCTAAAAAGGTGTATTGAATCATTTGAACAGTTTATTAATTGGAAGGTTTTTGATAAGAGAAGGACTTGAAACTGAAACTGAACATTACACATTCAGAGAGAATAAAGGAAAGACCAAGGGAACAATATTCTGATTGCAATAAGAAAGGGAAAAAAATCGCAAAGCACCATAGAAAGTATGGGAAGAGACGCAGAGAGGACTGCATCTGAACCAAGGATAGATTTGTTACAGATTGCTAAAAACCTTTGTTGTCAAAGAAGAAAGTCAAACATGCCAGTTAAAGACAAGCAAGGGAATGTCATTACATCATAGAATTAGCAAGATGATAGATGAAGAAAGCCTTTCGACGGTGGGTTGAACCGACCGTTCAGAGCCTTTCAGTCTAGCACCCATATAGATTTAGATATTGAACCTGAAATACCATTTAAAGCTGAGATCTTCAAAGCAATATCATTCCCAAAGAACAACGAATCATTTGGAAATGATCAACAATTACTATCAGTAGAATTAATCTAGGCAGATCAAATCTTTACACTACTCACCATTCACAAGATATGGAATAAGAAACCCATACCATATAGTTAAATCTGGTATTATAGGCAAGGCTGTGTGATGTCAGCTCGACTATTCATATTACTAAAACACTAGGTGACGAAATCAACTCTTATTGGCGCCATCACCGGAATAAAATGAACTCTTTTCACAAATTTAATTGGACGGAAATACCCTTACCGACGCAAACTCATACATATCTTCGAAGCATTGGTTCATCAGATGGGGTGCAGATAAAGACATAAAGCCCAGACTTGTTTTTATTACAACTTAATAAAGCCGGAGGTGCCGTCATGAAACTACAAAACATCTAGAAGACAAACGATGTAAGCAGAAGGACAAAGTTAAAACTTTACATTCGCTGCATTTTGTCTCTGAGTTATATAGAGCTAAAAGCTGATTGATGGCGAAAAAGATGTTAGCTAGCTATCCGTTTTCACATTTGTTGCCTCTGAAAGATTTTGAGGATTTATTGGTCACCTAAGATCTCAAATGTGGAGATCCATAAAGGGCAGGCTTTGATTCCATACAGATTATATAGACAATAGCAAGATGGCGATGGATATGACCCATTCTTAGAATTCAAACAAGTAATATTACTAGAATAGCTCTCAGATGACCACTAAAAGGGAAGCAGGAAACAAGGTAAACTTAATAAAAAACAACTTGAGAAGAACAATTTAATAAAATCAGAGAACATCTGCTAGCTTGGGTGGAATTAAAGATGACAGCTTAAGACAGAGTAGTGGAAAATTCTAGTCCTTTCCCTATGTGACCCCGGGCATAACAAGGACTAGGTTGGTACATGTAGGAAAGTATTTGCTCTGTCTTTTCGAAATAACATTGAAGAAAATGTGGCACACACTCATGTGAATAAACCTGATTTGCAGGCTACCAGCGTTAGTCACATTTGTAAATGTTATTTCTTCATAGACAGAAAAATATTGTTGCCATGCATTAAACAGAATATTATGCGTTGTCATTGTCCTAGCTAATTTATTATGATATACAGTTATTTAATGTGTAGCCAGGCAACGGATCAGAATATTTTCCCCGAGGTATCCAGATTAGCTTAATGTTCTATCGCCCGAAGCCGTAGGCTGAGGGCAATAGAACATTTAGCTAATCTGGATATCAAGAGGGAAATAGTTCTGGTCTATTGCCTTGCTACACATTCAATAACTGTTTTATTACCTAATATATTTTAATTAAAATATTAGTCGAATTGCGTTGAAAGAAAATTTAGGTACTTTTGAAAAAAAAAAAGATTGGGTATAATGACCATTTGAACTACACCCTATTATGGAAGTAATAACAGACCAGCCGGTTTAAACCAGAACACACACAAACAGACTTTGCAGTTGCACGGACTTCACATAAATGACCCGGGATAGATAATAAATATTCATGTTTATAAATTATCCAATCAAATTTGAGGTCAAAATGTCAACAGGCAATAGAACGTCACCGGGCAATAGAACACCTTTCTATTGCCCGGTAGAATGTGATAATGGTCAAAATTAAAATATAGTTAATAGAAAAGGAAATTTAATTGTATTAGGTAATAAATTTGATTATTGCATGTGAAACTTGTACATGTAGTTCAAGGACATCTTATTGAAGGTGTTTTTAATTTTCTTCTTAAAATATAGAGCTGATTTGAAATGTATTAGTACGATCTTTCGCAATCAGTTAGTTTTTAAACTTTTATTACTTTTTTATCCGTCATTTTTCAAAAATGACGGGATGTTATAACTGATCATGAATCAACTATCATTACAATGTAATAGTTTCTTTGACATTGTTGAAAATTGAAAAAAAGCTATACCGATTTGTCAATTCAAATGTTTTCATTTAAAAATAATGTATTATTTCTATGGACGTTTTTCTTGAAGCCTTGTTTATCTAGCAATATGTGCATCCTTGCATTTCAGGAACGTCATTTCTTTTTCTCGACGAGGATGTCAATTAAATTCAAATGGTATTGGCACAAAATTCAGCTTGATTTATCCGATAGCTACGTTTGTCATATAAATCTTAATGTATTGGGTGGGTTTTATGCTGTTTAGAATAAATTGTGAATCCTCTGCAACTAATTCAGCTCAATCTAGTTTTATATAGCATTTGTTAGAAAGACTGATTTTAACAAAATCAAAGAGAGATTTGATTACAACGTTGAAAAATATCTAAATCGAATAAAATTTTCTAAGATAAATCGTGTTGCTGGAAAATATCAAGAAACAACATTTGTACTAATAAGAAAAGTTTTAAAACTGAAGCCTTTCGTTTCATTGGGATGGTGTGATATTTGATGTAAAAATGTTGTGAGACGTAATTAACAATCGCTAACCTTACATAACAGTAGACAATGATAGAGTTCATATCTATGTATCTATACTACACAGTTTACATATTGCCAAAATTTGTCAACGTTTGGCTATTTCTTTAAAAATTGATAAATTTATTTGTTTGATACTGAATTGTTGTAATATTTTTTGGCTTCTGTTTTTGTTCTATCAAATCTTATATACTACCGGTTTTCCAAAGTTTTTACTCCTAGCGTGTCTGATGAAGGTTAATCCAGAAAAGCGCTTCACACGCAGCGAAATTTTGCATTGTACATTTATCAAAATCATTTCAATATGTGGATCGTGTCTTTCTGGCACATATTCCATATTCTTTCGTATCTAATACTAAAATAACGAAGCGTTTTTTGCTAGCCGGGTTGCAGCCTAAATAACAAATGCATCGACTAAGCTTCATATATCAAAAATAGGGGATGGTTGTGCCCTTTGAAAATTTCATTAGCACATATGCAATTATGTCTGCAGTCTGCTAATTAACCTAATTAATTGACCCGGAAACACTATAGCCGTCATCGTTCCGGAAATAACTTGATAGAAACATGAAAACCATATTGAAGTTTTTTCCCTACGTGTAAAAATTGCGTAGCAATTTTCCTACTTTGAGTCTTCCAGAATTCCTCCCGGGGTGGAAGACAGGCCCTGCTCCAGCGATAACAAAGGATTAGTTTAAACATATTTTATTTGCAAATATACAAATATTGGATAGGACTCGAGTTATTCCGACTCACAAGGTCTTCTCCATACATTTTTACAACATACAAACAATAGTGGTAGAGATAACGACAAGGGCAATACATACAATTTTGATTTACATGAGAACAAAACAAAAACAGAAGAAAGAAAAAGAGGAAAAAATAAAATTAATAATAATATGAGAAAGACATTGCCTTAAAAGCTCGCGTAGATAATTCCATTGAAATTTTCGAATAATGCCTAGGACGAGATAATTTGGGACGATGTATTACTTTTTCCCGCAATTTTTCAGCACGCACAGACATTTTCGAAAACTTCTGAAAATCGAATGTTTCCGGTGAGAACGATTTTTCTTCCATAGTATTTTGAGTCTCGTGCAATTTGGCATACTTTCTACATTAGAGAGCTCGCTACGCTCGTATAATAGTATGAAAAACAAGAGGCTCCCAAGAGCCTGAATCGCTCACCTGAACTACACAGATACATATATTTGTAGATATTATTGTGCTTAACCATATGGGATTTAAATTTATGAAATATCTTGGTTAGTTTTCAAGATATTGGGCTTAATAAGTGCAAATTTGGCAAAAATAAGGAAAAAGAACACTAACTCCCACATCAGCAGTCAGATCTTTTCCGAAATTTCAGGACAGGTAGATCTTAATATGCTGATTACTTTTTGATTCTTACACAATTTTGATATCTGAAACCAGCTTTGAGTTATTAGCAAAAAAATGAAATTTGCCCCTATGTTCTATTTTTTTTAGCCATAGTGGCCATGTTTTTTTTACAAATCAAAAATCTGAACGATAGAGTTGTAGCATATAAGCTATCAAACAGTGTGCCATGTTAAGATGCAGTTGGTCTTACCGTTTCAGACAAGTCAGGGGAAAAGTAATGAACAATGGTAAATATTGACGCTTTAAGGGCCATAACTCCTATAACAAATGGTTCTAGAGCTTTGACCTAATTACATGAAATGTAAATCTTGATGTGCTTAATCATATGCAATTTTAATTTTTGAAATACCTTGTATAGTTTTCAAGATATAGGGCTACATAAGTGAAAAATTTTGAAAAAATCCAGAAAAAGGGCAATAACTCCTATGTCGTTTGTTAGATCTTCTTGAAAATTTCAGAGCAGGTAGATCTTGAGATGTTAACCACTTTTGTCTCCCATCAGAATTTTGATATCTGTTACTGTTTTTGAGTTATTTGCAAAAAACTGTAATTTGACCCCTATGTTCTATTTTAAGCCATGGAGGCCATATTGTTTGATGAATCAAAAATCTGAACGATAGAATAGTAGCATTGATGCTATTAAACAACTGTGCCAAGTTTGGTTGAAGTTGGATGAATGGTGTCAGACAAGTTAATCTTTAAAATTCAGGGTAAAAGTAATGAACAA
This sequence comes from Arcuatula senhousia, assembly GCA_963971305.1. Taxonomy (NCBI): domain Eukaryota; kingdom Metazoa; phylum Mollusca; class Bivalvia; order Mytilida; family Mytilidae; genus Arcuatula; species Arcuatula senhousia. Next base: position 62,068,862 of record OZ020305.1, on the reverse strand, counting down.
TGGTAAATTTTGACGCTTTAAGGGCCATAACTCCTAAAAGAAATGGTTCTACAGCTTTGACCTAATTACATGAAATGTAGATCTTGATGTGCTTAATCATATGCAATTTGAATTTTTAAAATATCTTGTATAGTTTCCAAGATATAGGGCTAAATAAGTGCAAAATTTTGAAAAAATCCAGAAAAAGGGCAATAACTCATACATTGGTTGATGGATCTTTTTGAAAATTTCTGGGCAGGTAGATCTTGAGGTGCTGATTACTTTTGCCCTCGCCAGAATTTTGATATCTGTGACCGTTTTTGAGTTATTTGCAAAAAACTGTATTTGACCCCCCTGTTCTATTTTTAGCCATGGCGGCCATGTTTTTTTACGAATCAAAAATCCGAACAATAGTTTTGTAGGCCATACCCTAAAGATCAAGTACACTAAGTTTGGTTTCAATTGGACTTATGGTGTCAGAGGAGTTAACGTTTGAAAAAATTTACGGACGGACGACGGACGGACGACGGACGACGGACGACGGACGGACGACGGACGCCAAGTGACGCCAATAGCTCACATGACCCTTTGGGTCAGGTGAGCTAATAAGGAAGAAATGAAAATGAAATCAATCTAAACTAAAACGACCAGGGTGCTTAATGAATTGCTGTAAAGGATAAACACTGACGGTGGTGTGTCATGGGCAGGATGACCAATGGCACATAGCGAGTCTTATAAAAGTCGCTTCGGAGGATCTTTAGCCTTTAGTCACGACTGAAAAAAACCTATCAGTCAGTCCTACGTTTACAGGTAGGGTAACACATAAAAGATTATTAACTTAACATAGGACTTTTAAGTTGCGATTAGCACAACCATGTAAGGTCATGCAAATGCAATGCTTTTAATGTGTGGTCTATTTTTTAAAGCAACACAAAGATTGATTTTCCCGCGAATTCGCGGGTTTTTCTTAGTCAATATATATTCATTAACTTTGAAAGAGGTGAACCAGGTTTTTATCAACCCGAAGAAAATTATAGTCACTGAGCCATATGCGAGGTAGATATAATATTTAGGGTTGATATATCAAAATATTACATATGGTTTATCATTCTTACATTTTCATTGGATTATTTGGTCATGTGATTTTAGCGATATTTAGTGTATTTCTTTGCTTTGGAAATAAAAACGATGCATTTTTGGTATATTGACGCTATGTTTCTATTTTTACCTATATTGACGCTATGTTACTAAATTTAGATCCGGATATTCGTCCGTTCTTGGCATATTTTATACACATCTGCGTGACGTTATTTAGAAGTCCTAAATATTGACATAGCTTGCAACGGAGCCTTCACTTTCCAGTCCGATTTCCACCGTTAAAAAATTATCTGCCCTATTTTTTCACTCTCCTGTAAAAAGGTTAAAAATAGTACCTTAAAAATACATGACGCTAAGGTGAGATGCACTCTTATACAATGTGCGATTAAAAATCAGGTGTTGGATTAAGCGACTTGTAATTTAAAAGGTAAGGTCTAAACATATTTTTGCCTCTATGAATACAATCTTAATCACCATACGTAATGATAGAGATTCACATTTTTAACACAAACACGTCCTTAAGGCCAAGCGGAACTGATACTCTGTTTTTGTTAAAAAATTCCAGTGTATTTATTTCCATGGGTGCCACTTACACATTCGGTTTACTAATTGCGAATACAAAAAGACACCAAATCAACTAGTTGGAAAAATTGTATGTACACAGGCAAAAAAGTGTAACACTTTTGAATAGCCCGTAGTCAAGATTTTTCAGGGGAATTAATGCTATATTTGACCAAGTACAAGTGGTGCGTTTGATAAGTTTTTATAGATATGTAACATTGCGCAAAAGTAATAACAGATATATATTAATATACATAATTTTGAAATGCAGACTTACTACCCCCATCTAAATTCTTATTCATGCATCGTTTTTCTTTTAATTTTAAAATTTGGATAGGATAACTTTTGTTGCAGGGACAGATCCAGAATTGATTCACAGCGGGGGGGGGGGGGGGGGGGTTACCGCTTATAGTCTACCGAGGACAAGAGGAGGGTTCAGGGCCAATTTCGCAAACTTATTAAATAGAAAGGGGATTAAAAACCCCGATAATCCGCCCTTTGGATCCGACATTGCCATGATAACAGATAAAATATATTGTTCAGATTTTGTGCGACTGTTTTCCTTGAAATTATGAAGATGTTGAGGCTTATTGAAACGACCACTGTTAATCTTGAAAAGAAAACTTGTTAATTGCATGGAAGTTTTGAAATGACTTTGAAAAGGGGGAGGCGTGGAATATACAAAAGCCGTCAAATTTGTATAGCTTCAATACATTAAAACAAATTAACTTATTAATAATATTAATATCCAATTCATTTATATTTTATATATAAAACAGTTTGTGTTGCTACTCAAGCGATACACATGGTTCTCTATTAATTTGGATAAAGCGATCAAAGATCAACAAGAATTGGTTTTGTATTTTGATTTGTATTTAAGTAGGTCAAATCCTCGTGACTCAAAATAAAATTAATTGTAACATGAATTGAGAATTTTCCTTTGATCTTTAGAAAAAATAAGTAATTACTAATAGGCAATTGTATTCCAAATCACATCAACTGAATGATATTGCATATAATGTCACCTGTGTTATATAAACCCAATGGAAAATTTCCATGCAATAATCAACACCAAAGACCCAAATATTGCATACCAAAAGCTCCTCCTCCAAAACATGACTCCTCCTTCAAACAATGAAAAGAATATTTGAATATTTATCCCGCCAGACCATGACACGAGTCAGTATTTCATTAATTAATATTTTGATTGGTTAAAATATAATCACGATACATTTATGTGCTCCGCCTTTTAATTAAATTCTTATCAGTGGGTGGAGTTAATTCATGTTACAAATAATTTATAGCACCGCCTACCTCGTTATCCAAATAAACCACTCACGCTTCGCGTTCGAAGTTTATTAGGATAACTCGTAGTACTGTGCTATAAATATAACATATCTTTTTGATTCTTTTAATGAAAATATGTTTTATTTTTTTCAATTTTCATACAAATGTAATGAAACTATTTTTATAAAGTTAACGAAAAATGTTTTAGTGAATAGATAGCATTTTTTGGTTACTTATCGCAATGTCAAGGACGGGTGTGTTCGTTTGAGTAAATAGTTATAACACAGGCACTAAAAAAGAACCAACTTTAGAATTACGTATCTCTTCAAATGTTTGAGGTGCCATCTTGACTGTAGCATCAATTCATAAGAAAATATTTACTGTGTAATTGGAATTTTTTGTAGATTTTTCCTGCTACGGGCAAAAAAGTGTAACAGTAAATAACAACACCCCCCATTTGACACAAAAGTAAAAATATTTGTAAACGTAAACCATTTTCGGTCGTGATATTTCGTATGTAAGTTAAGAAATAAATGTTTAATCCTTATTTAAGAACAATTTTGTCCAAAAGTGTCGTTTAATAGCTTTTTAAAGGTCTTGACAACAGCGTAAACAACCCAATAGCACTTTTCTACCTCGTTTGATAGAAGAGTTAAATTCTTTTGTTCTCTTTTCGGTGGAAATCGGACTGTTTCTAACGGTGTGGGAAAAGATGTTTAAAATGTTTAGAATTTAATAAATTACATTTGATTTTTCGGTTAGTACGTAAATTATCTGTAAATGCAGAAATTGGGTTACCGCCATGACCGCCAAGACAAAAAAATGCAGTGAAGAAGAGTATGTTTGTCAGCATTTTACAAAGACGCAATAAACTTACTGCCCAAAAATTTAGGCTAGAAATAATAACAATTAAGGTGTGGAAGATTTCCTAGGTAAATTAGCTAATTTTTGTTTTGTTATTGCAAGTCAAAAAATTATGACATCGAAAAAATATGGAACGCCAAATTAACATATATTCAATTAATTGTACCTATCTTCAAATAATTGAAGATATCTTTAATCATTTGAAGATATATTCAAATAAATTGAAGATATCTTCAATTCAATTGTACCTATCTTCAAATAATTACAGATATCTTCATATCAATTGAACCTATCTTCAAATGAATTATACCTAGGTGCAATTTAATTGCACCTAGGTATAATTCAATTGTACCTATCTTCAAATTGATATCTTTAATTCACTTGAAGATAGGTCTAATTCCAATATCTCCATAATTCATTTGGAGATATCTTCAATTCATTTGAAGATATCTTCAATTCAATTACATCTATCTTCAATTGAATTATACCTATCTTCAATTCAATTACATCTATCTTCAATTGAATTATACCTATCTTCAATTCAATTATAGATATAGAGACAATTGAATTGAAGATAGGTTTAATTCAATTGAAGATAGGTTCAATTTGATTAAAGATAGGTTCAATTCAATTGAAGATAGGTTTAATTGAATTGAAGATAGGTACAATTGAATTGAAGATAGGTACAATTGAATTGAAGATATCTTTAATTGTGCTGAATTGTACCTAGGTACAATTGAATTGAAGATAGGTATAATTGAATTGAAGATATCTATAATTGAATTGAAGATAGGTATAATTCAATTGAAGATAGGTATAATTCAATTCAACATATCTTCAATTATTTGAAGATAGGTACAATTAATTGAATATATGTTAATTTGGCGTTCCATAAAAAAAAACCGTAAAAAAACTGCGAATTTGATGTTAAAACAGCAATTCATTTTACTCTAATTAAAAAAAACTACATATGTAATATAACAATGATGGACTTTTTGACTCTGTCAATACATTATATATGGACCTGTAAGGAATATATTGACCTCGGACTTCGTCCTCGTTCAATATATGCCTTACAGGTCCATATATAATGTATTGACCTCGTTAAAAGTCCATAATTGATAAGTATATCAATGTTTTATTATATGTCTACCAAATACACGCGGAAAAAATCGAAAAAAAACCGAAAACCCTTGACAAATTAGTACTGAAAAAAACATCTAAAAACTTTAATTTATCTAGAAACCGTACTTGCACACGAATGTGATGAAATTTCTGATTTAAGTCTGCAGCAGAATTCGAATCAATCCATAAAATACATATGCAATTTTACCAAGAAAGACTCATCTTGATATGAAGTGAACCTCTTACAATCTTATCTAGACAAACAATAACGTAGACTAGCTCTCTCTTTTAACCTCACGTTCCGGTATATTGATGATGTCCTTTCACTGAACAATTCTCGATTTGGTGACTTTCTCCATCTCATTTATCCACAGGAACAAAAGGACACAACGGAATATAGGAAGACTGCTTCATATCTAGATCTACATCTCGTAATTGACTGAGGAAGACTTTTAACAAAGCTGTTTGACAAACATGATGACTTTAACTTTCCCTTTTTGTGTAGCAACATTCCATCCGCTCCTGCTTATGGAGTCTTCGTATCACAGTTGATTCGTTACTCCAGAGCTTGCGGAAATTATATCCATTTCCTTGGCAGATCGTTACGTTTGACAATGAAATTGCTGAGACTATGTTACTCCACGGTTGCTGTCTTCACATAAGAATTTTTACGGTAGACACCGTGATATGGGATTTCAATCTCTCAAATGAGTGCAGATGTTGGTTTGTCGTAGAAATTTGTTTTGTCTTCTTTAACCGGATTTGACACGCTTAATTTGAAATAACCAACACGACGGGTGTGCTTTAGCAGACAGGAACTGCTTCCCTTACGGGGCACCTGAGTTCACTCTTGTTACGACTTGAGTTCGCGTTGTTGATTTTCGTTCGGTTTATATTGTGTTTGTGTTTTTTGTGATGTTCTTGTTCGTGTTTACGGGTTCCATTGTTGCCCCTTTAGACTTGTGACACTCGAATGCCCCATCGGTGCCTCTTTGTTTCTTTGGTAAGTTGAAAGTTCACCGAATAACTTGACAGTCAAGAAATTATATTTTAACCACTAAAAAGTGATAAATATTCTATTTTTAGCGACTCAAAAGTCATTTTTTTATCAGTCTATTTTTAATTACTTTGAAATTACTATTGTCTCTGCATAATACGTTTCATGATACTGGGCCAATCAAATTGAAGCAATTTAAGTAATATAATAATGGTTATTAAAAAAAAGTTCCAACTCATTTCAGGATTATCATCACATCGAGTCACGTCTTAGTCCTTACAGCTGAACGGACGTGCTGGTTAGTCCTTTCTTAACCGGTTATTGCAGCTGATAGCAGTACACTTGGTAACTAATGGCACTTCTACAACAACTCAGAATTGCAGAAGGACCTAGGGCGCACTTGGATATGGTGAAGTTGTACCGTTCCCGCCTAGTACTTGGATTTTGCCGCAATGCGACATCAGTACCCGGACGGACTTCGGATTCAACTGATCTTGCCTCGTACTCCAATCCAGTCCTCGCCAGTTGAGCTGTTTAGACATGGGATGTACCTGGACTGGCGAGGTTATTCCTGTCCTGTTCCGAACTTGGACTTTCGCCATCGTGCAACACCAGTACGTTACAACGACATGGATTAGCCAGACCAACCAGAAATACCAATCCAGTCTTACTGAATCGCCACAGTCTACCCAGCGTACAGTTATCAACAGCAGTTCCCGGTCTGCTAGACTAACCGACCTGGCCCTCAAAAGCGCCGTTGTTCGTCAGAAATTAGTAAAAAAAGAATCTTAAGGGGGTACTTGCACCAAACACCAAAAATTTCCTGTCGATAGATTTTCTTTAAAATTTGTAAAAAGACACATCAAGAGATACACTTTGAAAATCCAATTCGAAAAAGGCATGCTTCTGAGTTAGTTTTGGAGTTAACTGGTTCTGAAGGTTGGCTTTTTTACATTGAAATGTTAAAGAAAGTACATAATTTTAAAGGAAAATTCTGATTTTTGAACAATCTGATCAATAGAATTTTGTAATTTTTTGATATTATATTGGGCTGTTATATTGCCTTAAAATGATATGAAGAAAAGGGGGTGCTTCTGAGTTAGTTTTTCAAATAAATACAAAAATATGTCAAAAAGTGGTCAAAATTGGCAAATTTTGGCATAAATTATCTCCCTTTGTCAAAATGCAGAAATATGAGAATCCGTTAGGTTTGAATAATATTTTATAAAATGAAACTAACATAATAAAGAAAAAATAGTTTTAATGCTTTTAAGATCAAAACAAGATTAAGAATATATCATTATGATATTTTTCAAATGGAATTTCAAAATCTTGAACACCTTTTAATATTAAGTTAAATGGCAAGTTTAAATTTATTTTTGGCTATTCATGTGATCACCTGCAAGTTCCCCCTTTAAAAATCTTAGTAATGTATCCTGCTCCTTTCTGCCACACTAGCCGGGCCAGGCACCAGTTTACACGCACTTATACCACCAGGTGCCGTCGCTGCAGACCTTGTAAGGTATAGTCACGACGTTAAACTTCCACAGTCAGTCAAGTTCCAACTAAAATATATTCAATTATCCACTTATAACCAATAAAGGTATAGCGAAGAAATATACACAAAATCATAATTTATTTATTGTACACATTATTCAAAGCAAACGAAAAGCCCTTTATTTCTGTTAAATCTAAAGTCACGCCTAGGTGACAAAAGCTTTTATGTACAAGAAAGTTCTGATTTTGCATGAAATATCACCGTCTGCACGCAATCAATCTAGATTTACAGCGCCTAAGATAGAAGCCGAAAAAGATACTCAAAACGGGTTTATTACATCGACCTATTGCAGTACAACATATTAACCCAAGGAACAGTGTTATATAGTACTTCCTTTGAACTTAATTATCGCATCCTGTATTTGAATATTCACATTTCAGTCTTGTCTGGCAACTTTCAAATTGCTATTTTTTTCTTCTCTTATATCATGTTCATGGATAACGCATTCGGTTCAGGCGTTTATTCTTATTTTATTATTTTTTTGCATATCTTTGATACATCTTTTACCACAAACTATGACATATCAAAATAAATTTATCTTTTAACACTTAGAAACACTAATCACTATAAAGGTTATATAAGGTCAATTAACATGAAAAGGATGCAAAGAGGACATGCAATGGTGATATGAAGGGGTTGGATAGGAAACATATAGACGTCTATTTTCAAGACCACTAAATAAGGTGGAAAAGATGGGTAAAGGCAAAACAATTATTCTTTATAAAGCATGTTTGTGGTCCTCAAAGGGATGGTTTACGTGCATGAAGCGTGGCACTCTACACACACGTAGGCCCACTGTAGTTTCGCATTAAAATATGACAACCAACCAAACACACGAGGGTTATCATCATAAGCCACCTAAGGTTTACATCTTAATCGCTCTAAAATCAAAAAAGGTTGATTCTTGTTTTTGCCTTGTTTGTGTCAGCGAGTCATTGGTTGCTGGTTTGTCTTATAAGTAAAAGAAACACTTATTGGTTTAATTCTGAATGCTTCATCTTAAGTGGCATCACTACGTACAATAGTACACACCCCAATGGAGCTAAAACGAGTTCCGACTGCAACCGGAAAATTTAGGCTATTGCAGGTGGTCTGATTAAGGGTCCTTCTAATTTATAAAATGAGAATGTGATATCTTTTTATCTAAAATATACACCACTATGGTCTGATGGCAAAGTAACTATATGACGACCACAGGGTGCCAGATTAGACACCGGCGCTTTTAAGTGGACTTATATCGACAAGTTTAGCACCGCTGCAAGCAAGTGTTACATGTATTATCATCCCAACCCGGACCAGTTGATAATAACAAAAGCACACAGAAAGACTTAACGATTTATGATCCTTGCTTGGTAAATTCGTTGCTCAAGTGTCGATGCTACTTTTTAAAAATAAATCGAAAACCCAAAGTCTAAAACTGTAAAGTCATTAAAAATCAAAACGTGTCATTCACTTTAAGGATTATCACCCCTGAACTTTGTGCGATGATGTCTCCGGACCCTGAACAGTATCAATTCAGATTCAGAGAACTTTTCTTATATATCAAAGATTTAATGACTTGTTATGGAAATGATAGATAGTTGTGTATTTTATCGAATAACAAAAAGAAAATCAAAGGTCCGTGTGCTCGTTTCGATTATACAGTCAGAAAGGTGGTCAGAACGAGACAAAAGAATATGCGCTCTTCAGTAAATAAGGTATAATTTGATTCGGGATGTTTACGTAGTAACTATGGGCATTAAAAAGTTTATTAGAGCAACTTTTAAAATAAAATGTGATATAAAATATGTAAAATGAAAGTAAACAACACCGAATTTGCCTTGGTTTATTAAATATGCAGCGTGAAAAGAGCACATTTCTCATGTTAAGTAATATTATGGGGTCTGATTTCCTTTGTGACAAATAAAACATCATGCTCCAAAAAATCTGAAAAAATATATCCAACAGATAAGACTCCATTCTTTCTGATAAAAAATTCCTGAACCCGTCGCTATAGCGGTATTGATAAAAATGATTGTCCAAGTTGTGCTAATTTCATAAGTTATTCGTGAATCCCCCTTTCTTAATATAGAAATTTCATTCATAAAATAGATAAACATTGAGAGTATCTCATACCCAGCTAAAAATAGCAATGGTCTACTCGACTTCCTAAAATATTTTTTCTTTGATTCTGCAGTATAAAAGGCCTAAACTGGTGAAACTGTTTAAATTTTACTTTTTATTTTAATATAATGCATGTCTTTGTAATAAAATGATCATAAGCAAATGTAAGATGACGTTTTAGAAGGGGGGTTCTATTAAGTGAGGTTTGTTCGATTTGTAAAACTGTAATCGTCTCCCTTCATTTGCCTAGCAACGTTTTAGACTTGCTTGTGACAAAAAAAAAAACATTTTCTCCGATTTCCTTAAAATTTTGTCAACAAAACAAGCATAAGATTGGTCGTCATCTGTCAAAGTATGTAACCCTTACTTACCATTATTTTTCAAATTCAACATGTTTATCACCTTTATAGAGTTCCGGTTATTCCTTAGAGATAATAAATTCCTTTTTTGTCACAAATTATTATTCTATGCGTAAAACATCCTAACTAAGAAAAAAGAACAATATTTTGTCCATTCACTTGTACCCGAACTTGAAAATAACCATGACCTACTTTTTATTAATCAAAAGATCAAGTTGGTGATTTCAGCTCATCGCGTCATTCAAAATGATGTGTTTTTCGAATCATTTAGGCATACAAATTATTTACAAGGGAGATAATATTTTGTCACCACCTGTCTGACTGTACATGTATATTATGTCAAAAATTGTGCGGTAAATCAGACTTCTCTAGATTGTACTATAACATTGTGACGGTTTTGGCCTTAAAAACCATAAAGTTATATAAAAAATTCTACAAATTTTATCCTGTTGGTTTTCAAGGTGTCTATAATCAAGTAACCAGAAAATGTCATAAAAGGTTGGGATCAGTATGCAAAAAAAAATCTTCAGTATTTAAAGATAATAGTGTTAAGGAGTTATGAAATCAAACTGAAATTCTGAAACATGAAGAGTGATCATCCTTAAGATCATCGTTAAAAACATCCCATTTCTTTCTCGAACAAAACAATGTTCACATGGAGATTTATAATAATTATTTTTTTTTAAAGTTCGTAGTATTACCACCTGTTAAGAAACGTGATTTTGAATATTTTTTTTTGCTGTAAGCTTTATGAAATTTCCAAATTTGGTTTTTATTGTTTTTATTTTTAAGTCGCAATATATTGTACCATTAATGGTACAATATATTGCGACTTAGGAATTGTGATTTAGTTTATTCAACTTATAACTACGGAAATGTATATGGATGCAGGCTAAAAGTGAGAGAGAAAACGATTACAGACGGTTGCAGGTGGTGTTGATAGGAAATGAAAAGACGATGTGATAGAAGCAGTCAAAGCAAATTAACACAATTGTTTAACGCGTAAAATCATAGGAAACATCTTAATAAAAGTTCAAATATAGGAACATAAGATAAAATGTACGATTTAAAAAGTGTCAGTTGTCTTTGGGTCGCATGCACTTTTCAGAGAGGTTTTTGGAGAATAATTTATATGCATGTAACAAGTAATCTTATCTCTTCGACGCAAGGCATAGGGCGAACTACATTGCAATGTAATAATGCATTAAATACCATTACTTTGTGAATACTTGCATTGATTTACCATTACCATTACAAGGATTTTGAAAAGAAATGCATTGAAATACCATTACTTCAGCTAAGTAATTCATTGAATTACCATTACATTTTATGTTCTGTTAACTTTGTTTGCAACATCTATCATACCTAGGTTAACTTTGTTTAAAAAAGATTTCTGGTAAGCCCTTAAGTCAGTACTTCATAAACGTTCGTATGCTGATACAGCATATGTCTTGGCACAAAAAAACCCAAATACAAAACAGAAAAGTTACAACAAGTATGTGGTAGGCAAGAATTTTGTTTGTTTCAAAGTACTAAAACGCCTTTATATTGAGGAAAATTAGAAAATTATTCATAGGCATAGTTTGTTAAAAAGTCAGCTTGTGATCTATAAAAAATAAGATTGTAAATCAAAGCTTTTGTTAAGTTCAATTGAAAGCATTTTTATAATAATGTCAAAGCTTTTACCTTTTTGTGGAGGAAGCAAACAACACTATAATGAATGAGCCTCTCTTGCGGTTCTTGGTCATCTTCCCTCTACTAAATATATGTACTATTATTATGATAAATAAAAATATATAATTTAGTTTATGATTTTAACTTGAAGTCATTTTATTTTGACACAAGAGTTGTTTTACACTCAGTTGATGAAGTTGTTTTCATAACAGTGTAAAAATAAAATATTTAATTATTTGTTTGTCTTCACTTCAATTTGATTTTAACAATATGTTTTATGATTTCAGAAGTTGCTATAAATTGTTGAAAATTTTATTGACCCATTCTTCATTTTCACATTGAATAATAGTAAATGCAATGTTATTCATGAATTATATGCATTTTTGAGAAAGAAATGCATTGAATTATCATTACATGTAATACAAAAAATGGTACATTACACAAAACATTGAATTTCCTGAAAAAATGTAATGCATTACACATTTGCATTACCCTATGCCTTCATCGACCTCTGTCTAAAATTGGTAAGATATATGATAAATCTTATTGACAAATTCATGCAACTACCGATTTTCCCCCTCGATTTGTAGTATTATCAGCGATCAAAACAACTAATCTAGAATGAAATAGAATGAGATATTCCTACATTAATTATGCGGTCACTTTATGATATGGGATTGATCTGATTCTACCGACACTCAAGGTGACAGATGTTGCAACAATTCATTTAAATCATTTGAGTCCACTCATGATAATCACACCTGGTAAGCCCTACCTGGAGGACTTTACGAGAGATGAGCAAAACTTACCAAGATTCACGTAGATTTGGTTTTGGTAAGGCATTTAAATGGGATATGTTTTGTCCAGTGAAGAAAAAAGTAAAAGAGTAAGGATTCAGTGTCGTATCGGCTTTCTATTTTTGTGATTTTGATAATCGTAGCAAAACACAAATATTTACCAAAACCATTTTTACGTGAACTCACCTTATTAGAGCTGATAATGATCAAACATGTGATAAGTTTTTTTTTGGGGGGGGATTCATAATTGTACTATGTTGCATGTGATTTCTGTGTTTTTGTCTTCTGTGTAAGCCTTTTTTTATTGTTGACTTTTACGGACTTTATATTGAATTTGTCGCCTCTGCCCACTCAATTATGATAACCCCTTTGATATTCATTTCTCGAAAATATAAGAATGAAAGCAATTTATTACTTAGTCTAGCAAATCATTAAAAAGAAATCACATGTTGCAGTGAATTTTGGAATCAAGAACGATAACGAACCGCCAAAGGGTGATTTTTGAATTGACAAAGTGGAATTCCAAACTTATAGACAGGATTTATATCAGATCTATTTGGAACTTCGTTGCCCCCTTTGCAGATCTTTGGTTATTGCATAATGCGCTCATACAATTCCGTTTTGGCTCTAACTTTGTAAAAGATTAGAAAAAAATATGCAGAAAAAATATTAATAAACATTCTTTCAAAGTTAGAAAGAAACACGTCTAATATTCTATTTTCTGGCTCCCTTTCCAGGTAGGGGGAGACACATGTTTTTGTTTCATTTCTTTATCATCTTCACATTTGCATACAAAGCTTGTAGGGACCATTACTTATTTATCTTTTGACATAAGGCTTTGATATGTGGATGTATCACAATGTGACGGAGTGTCGCGTACCAGAATGACATAGATTTGACATTGGAATGCAAGGCCAATATAATGATATTCTTACATGGTATAATACAATGCTAATTTTTCACGGAAAGCATACCCGGGCCATACCTTTTTCATCATTTGACTAAGGGCTTTGATATGTTTCATGTGGATATAACACGTGAGCGTTTGACGAAAAAAATTAAATGAAAAATTCTATTATATGTGGATTTTAAAGAACTCAAAAGATTTGTTAGATAATTTTAAATCCCGGTCATTCTCTGAGGTTCATTCTTTGAAAACTTTCGATTTTTTAACTATGTACACCATATTGCCACGCGAAAAAACTGAAGTGATGACTGAAATAACTTATTGAAAAGGCTTTCCGAATTCAAGGAACTTTGTTGTTTTAGGCTATATTTCTACATTTTTCCCCAAAACATCTTATACAGATAATATTTGTTACACTTTGGATCAAGTTTGCAGTATGCTTGATTACCTTGTAGACAACAGATTTGTCACATTTGGAGGAGAGATTTATCAACAACAAGTCGGCATTCCAATGGGCACAATTTATACTCTTATGAGACTTTTCTTCAGGAACTCGTATTAAAAAAACAAGAAGATGAAAGAGGCAAGGTCATTTAATCTCATTTTCAGATATATTGGTGACGTCCTCTCTGTCAACAACTCGTCGTTTGGCAGATGGATTCCATCTATATATCCTCCAGAACTAGAGATTTAAGAAACCACAGAATCTACTTGCTTTACATCATTCTTGAATCTACATTTCGAATTAGTCCCGGGTGGTCATCAAGTAACATACCAACATCACCTGCATATGGTGTCTATATTTCACAACTAATTGAATATGCCAGGGCCTGTACACATTTTTTTCAGATTTTTTGATCCGACACCGCTTTCTCCGTAACCGACTATTAGACCAATGTTATAAGAAAATACGTCTCATACGATCTCTAAAAAAATCTTTCTTCGTTACCAGCCACTGGCAGAAAAACTGAATATCATGTTAGACGAAATGGTTAGTTCTTTCTTTGGCTAGTGTTGATGTACTGAGATGATCACCTTAGCATCCCTGATATGTCATCATAAGCCTGTTGTGTTTTGTGTAAATACCGGACCCTAAGATCGCAATGGAAAAGGGAGGTTTGGCGCGCCTTAAAACCAGGTTTAACCCACCATTTCTTTTGAAATGCCTGAACCAAGTCAGGACCATTGCGGTCTTTAATTTGTCCGGTAAGTCCTCCTCGTTTTGCTTCGTCGTATGAACATTTGAGATTGATTCTCCAAGTTTGGTGAGTTTGTTATTACCTTTATCCACTACTGATTAAACACAGCTTATTAAAAACTAATGGAAAACGCAGGTACAAATATCTGGTAGTCGATTATACCAAAACTTTACTCATCAACGAGTCTAAGAAAAAGAACAAATTTACGTTGGTTTTGAAAAGGATTACCTCTTTGAAAGGCTCGATGAGCACCAAGGCAACATCTATTTTCAACAACCCTGATGTTGCCCACCTTACATGACAAATATGTTGTCGTACCTGCTGATAAAGCGCCTAACAACATCATTTTCGTATGCAAAAGACACTATATTGATTGTTTAACAGCTGAATTAGGGGTTGGTTGTACTAGCAAAAGCACCACATATACAGCAACAACACTGTCAAAGGAGGAAATAATCAACAATCATAATTCTGTAATTTCTTCCATTGGCATATCTGTTGACAATAAGAACGATGACGTTCCATCCTTGTATTGGATCCCAAAGTTACATAAAACTCCATACAAGCAACGATTTATTGCTGGGTCATCCAAATGTACAACTAAGCCTCTTTCAGTTTTGTTAACATCAATATTGACGGCAATAAAATCAAGCCTTCAAAAGGATTTCGATTGTTGTTACTCTAGAAATGGCGTCAATCAAATGTGGATTCTCAAAAATTCTAAAGAACTGATGGAAAATCTCCATTCTAAGTCATTTTCATCATGTAATAGCATTAAAACGTTTGATTTCTCTACTTTATATACTTCAATTCCACATTCACAATTAAAATCTCGTTTGGCACAGCTGATTAAACGTAGCTTTATCAAAAAGAATGGAAAACGCAGGTACAAGTATTTGGTAGTCGGTTATAAAAAGACTTACTTTGTCATCCAAGAGTCTAGCAAGAAAAACAAATTTACAGAAGATCAAATAATAGAAATGCTCAACTTTCTAATCGACAACATATTTGTACAGTTTGGTGGACGTGTTTTTCAGCAAACAATAGGTATCCCAATGGGCACAAATTGTGCACCATTGCTTGCCGATTTGTTTCTTCATTCATATGAAGCAGACTTCTTACAATCACTTCTAGACAAAAAGGACTGCAAACTTGCTTTATCCTTCAATCTCACATTTCGTTATATTGATGATGTCCTTTCGCTAAACAATTCTCGATTTGGTGACTATTTACATCTCATATATCCGAAGGAACTTGAGGTAAAGGACACTACAGATTCTAGGAGGTCTGCTTCATATTTGGATCTATTTCTCGAAATTGACACACAAGGAAGGCTTTGTACAAAGCTCTATGACAAACGTGATGACTTCAACTTTCCAATAGTTAACTTTCCCTTTCTGTGTAGCAACATTCCGTCCGCTCCAGCATATGGAGTTTACGTATCACAATTGATTCGTTATTCCAGAGCATGTGGGGAGTACAACGACTTCCTTGATAGAGCTACACGGCTGACAAGCAAATTGTTAACACAGGGGTACGTTGCTCCCAGGTTGTTGTCATCACTCAAAAAATTTTACGGACGACATCATGTGCTTGTATGCATATACGGGATTTCTATCTCTCAGATGAGCACAGATGTTGGTTTGACATAGAGTTTTGTAATGTCATCCTTTCCGGATTTGACCAACACTTAATCGATCTATCGATCTTTGGCAACGTGACGGGTTTGCTATAGCAGGCAGGAACTGCTTACTCTTCCGGAGCACCTGAGTTCACTCTCGTTTCGACTTGAGTTCGCGTTGCTGAATGCGGTTTTGTTGTTATGTGTGTGTGTTTTATGTTGTTATGTGGTTTGTTTTGTTGTGATGATTTTTTGTCTGCCGGTTTTGTCTTTGTCTTCACGGTTTTATGATACTGATTACCCCTTTGGTACACCTTTGCTTCTTACAGAAGACCAAATAATTGACATGCTTAACTTTCTCATTGACAACATATTTGATCAGTTTGGTGGACGTGTTTTTCAGCAAACAATAGGGATTTCAATCGGCACTGATTGTGCATCTTTGCTTGCTGATTTGTTTCTTCATTCATATAAACAAAACAAAAAAGATCGTAGATGAGCTCTCTCTTTTAATCTCACTTTCCGTTATATTGATGATGTCCTTTCATTGAACAATTCTCGATTTGGAGACTTTCTCCATCTCATATATCCTCAGGAACTTACTACGGATTCTAGGAAGTCTGCTTCATATTTTGATCTACATCTTGAAATTGACTTTCAAGGAAAAATTTCACGAAGCTCTATGACAAACGTGATGACTTCAACTTTTCAATCGTCCACTTTCTCTTTTTGTGTAGCAACATTCCGTCCGCTTTTGCTTATGGAGTTTACGTATCTCAATTGATTCGTTACTCCAGAGCGTGCGGGACTAATGTCGATTTCCTTAGCAGAGCTTCACGTCTGGCGCAAAAATTGCTCACACAGGGTTATGTTGCTCCTCGGTTGCTGTGTTCACTCGAGAAAATTTACGGAAGATATCATGCACTTTTAGACAAATATGGGATTTCGATCTTCAGATGAGAGCAGATGTTGGTCTGTCAAAGGGCTTAGTTTTGTCTTCCTTTACCGGATTTGACACACTGAATCGACTGTTGGCAACGCTACGGGTGTGCAGTTTCTGCTTACTCTTCCGAAGCACCTGAGTTCACTCAAGTTTCGACTGGAATTCGCGTTGTTGAAATCTATTATTTTTGTGTTTCCATGTTTTACATGTTGTCTGTTTTTGTCCCGTTCTGGTTGGTGATTA
This sequence comes from Arcuatula senhousia, assembly GCA_963971305.1. Taxonomy (NCBI): domain Eukaryota; kingdom Metazoa; phylum Mollusca; class Bivalvia; order Mytilida; family Mytilidae; genus Arcuatula; species Arcuatula senhousia. Next base: position 62,051,547 of record OZ020305.1, on the reverse strand, counting down.
CTGGTTTTGTCTCTGCCCTTTCGGACTTTTGACATTCGGATACCCCATTGGTAGCTCTGCTTTTAAATCTTTTATTACATTTTTAGCCTGTAAAAACATGTTCAAAACATGTTGAATTTAAAAAAAAGAAATGAAAAAATAATCAGGTATTTTTAGAAATGAAATTAAAAAAGTTTCGAAATAGTGAAATGATATTTTGGTGCAATTTTGAAGTATAAGAGTCATGTGCGAAGGCACATGCACTCTTTTACCATTAAAAGGTACTTATGTTCCTTATAAAATGTTTTGTCTTAAAAAGCAAATCCCTCACAGTTGCAGTTCCTGCTCATAACGGTCCATACACACATAACTGACTGGCTTCTTTTAAATGACCTCTTTTTGACCCTGCTATCTAATTCAAACTCGTGTAAATTATTTACATATACCACACGACGTTCTTTGTATTGTCTATATACTTCTACTATCCTTCAGTTTAAAATATTGTGTATCCTTTTAAACAGGTTTTATAGCAATTGGATTCATTCTTTCTTATAACAAAATTATGAAAAAGTATTTTATACTTTGCAAAAAAATGTAAATTAAAATTTCATCATGTATCTTAATGGAACTCATGATAGTTTGGAGAGTGGATTAGCCATACCTACTTTCATCAGGAAGTATTAGCCCACTGTGAAGCAGTTCGCTTTAAAAAGATTAATATAAAAGAAAATAATATCTAAAAATAAATGCCTAACTTCCTGTAAATCATGTTGAAAGTCTTTGTTTTGAGTGATTTTTTTTTTCAAGAAACAACTGTAAACTCTTTGTGTCAAAAATTATTCATTTGGAGTTACAGCGCTTAGACTACTGTCGGTTAAATTCCTATAGTGCTTCACTCAAAATTATCTTCACTTGGTCACACTCTCTGTAAGTTTGTGCAATTGTTAAAACATTTAGAAAGTTTTTTTTATGGTATCTATATAAAATTATTTGAGGGTGTGAAAATGTAACACTTGAGCTTTTTATGGTTCTGTTTGAAATGAGATTATTTTCTCCAATACTGAAAATAATGGATTATTTCCTGCAGTGACCGAAAGACATTAAAGTATTAAAACTGCGATTCATTGTTATGTTTACTTTTGCATATAAGGCAAATGCAATATAAGTTGTTTGTTTACTGGGGATACATCGCCTGGTTTCTAAGACGGTAACACAAACGTATAGAAAAATGTATTGGCCTTTTTGTAGATCCAGAAGCGGAGGTATTTTCGATTCAAAATTTTGCCAAAAAATTGACCCGTGACTCAAATTTCTAATTGACTTTGGATAGAAAATTTGTCTTGCATACCATCTGGAACAATTGGACTTAGGTCATCCCTTTTTATGCTAATGTTGGTTTGAAAATGCTTAAAGAAGTATTGCTACTCCATGTATATATGTTTAAGGGGGTATGAAAACTTTGGTTTGTTGGATTTTTAGTATTGCAGTAACATACCATCATGACATACATTTACCTCGTTTATTGTGTCTTACAGTGATGTTTTGTTCCGGACCGTAACATCGCAAAGGAAGATCGTTCATTAAAATCTGCTCTGATCAACAATGCAGCACTGTTATTGATATCTACAATTTCTACCTCAGATGATACATTATTGGCTTTTTCATAGCTGGTAACTTTAAAGTTAACTTGGGTCCTGTCGTCTTGTCTTTTTTTTTTGCAATATGGACTACTGTTGATGTATAAAATTGGTAGTTTGACATCCATCTCTAACCCTATTCAATGCAGATCTTATGTCGTTCATTCTATTCTCCTTTTTACTACGTACACATAAAGTATATTAACATTTGGTTGAATGGCGCCTGTGTAGGGATCTGGTTCCCAGCGGACTGCCATTTTGTGCTGACAAACATAACCAATAATCTATCTCCGACTCTTACGATTCCTCTTCTTATCGCGATGTCAATATAATAAGTAATTGTATTTCAATTAATTACATTGAAACAAATTAATGTAATTTGCCATGACTTTCAAATCATTTGTAATTGTTGAAACCTCTGTATTAACATTATGATTTGGTCATGGTAATATGAAAACATGTTTAACCAACGTTTTATCATTTTGTAAAGCCCCTTTCAAACTGAACCACGAACTCACAAAGATCTTATTCTTTTAATAAATCGTGGAACATCGTAGTGTTGTCTTCCTGAGGATTTGGAGGTCGTGGTGTGATTGTACCAGGTCGTTGGTGCCTACGAATGCGATAATCAAAACATTTGTTGTGTGGTCATGGTGAAAATACAAACTACTAACATCGTAGTGAGATCGTAATACGATCCAACTAAGATATCTTACCACGTTTTACATGTAACAATTGAATCATGCATCTCTTGCGCTGAGAGAAAAAAAGAGGTACTAATGGAGCATTTGAATGTCAAAGTCCAGAAGGACAGATACTAAACCAGTAAACACAAACAATGACATGACGAAAGAACACACTCAATACAAAACACGGAAACACAAAAACTAATGAATATCAATTCACAACGCTAACTCTAGTCGTAACGAGAGTGAACATAGGTGCTCCGGAACAGTAAGTGGTTCCTGTCTACTATAGCACACTCGACGCTCAGCTTATATTCAACTTGGTATGTCAAATGCGGTATAGGTAGACAAAAAAACCCCAAACCTATGACACCTATGACAAACCAACATCTGCCTCATCTAAAATAAAGAAATCCCATATTTGTCTATGAGTGCATAATGTCTACCGTAAAATTTCTTGAGTGAAGAAAGCAACCGAGGAGCAACATGACCTTATGTTAACAATTTTTGTGTCAAACATGACGCTCTGTTAAGGAAATCCATGTAATTCCAGCAAGCTCTGGAGTAACGAATTAATTGTGATACGTTAACACCATTAGCAGAAACGGACAGAATGATGCTACGCAAAAAGGGAAAGTTGACAATTGGAAAGTTTAAGTCTTTAAGTTTGTCATAAAGCTTTGTTGGAAGTTTTCCTTGAGAGTTTATTTCGAGATGAAGATATGAAGCAGACTTCCGAGAATCCGTTGTGTCCTATATTTCAAGTTCCTGCAGATATATGAGATGTAGAAAGTCACAAAATCGCTAAAGGGCATCATCAATATAACGGAAATTGAGGTTTAACGAGGGAGCCAGTCTACTACTATTTTTCTAGAACAGATTGCAAGAAATCTGCTTCATATAATTGAAGAAACAAATCAGCAAGCTACGGTGCCCTCTAGAATCCCTATTGTTTGCTGAAAAATACGTCCACCAAACTGAACAAATATGTTGTAAATAAGATAATTGAGCATGTCGATGTTTCGGTCTTCAGTAAATTTGTTCTTTTTCTTAGACTCATTGATGACAAAGTAAGTCTTACTATAATCGACTTCCAGATATTTGTACCTGCTTTTTCTATTATTTTTGAAAAAGTTGCGTTTGATAGGTTGTGCTAATCGTGATTTCAGTTGTTCATGCGAAAAAGAAGTGTAAAGTTTGGAGAAATCGAAAGTTTTGATGCGGTTACATTAGGATATTGAATTAGAGGTTAGAAACTCCCTCAGTTCTTTCAAATTCTTCAGGATTCACATTTGATTGATACCATTTCTAGAGTGCAACAATCGTAATATTTTGGAGGCCGGATTGTATTGCAGTAAGTATTGAAGTCAACAGAACTAACAGATGTTTAGTGGAACATTTGGATGACCCTGCAATGAAGCGCGGTTTACATAGATTTTTATGTAATGTAGGAATTCGATACAGGGATGGAATGTCATCACAGATTTGTGATTTTCAATCATTTACTCTTTAGACAGTATCGTAGCTGTGTATGTTGTGCTAATGCAAGTACGACTACCCCTTAATCCAGTTGTCAAACAGTCAATATATTGATTATTGCACAAAATAAAATGTATAAGAGTATCAACAAATGCCTTCCTAGTTTTAGTTTTGAAACAATGAGCTTACACATAACGAACCTCTAACAATTATATAATAAAAAAAACCACATTCACTGAGTTATGATTTGAATGCTTACTAACTTTGAGTTCACTTAACATGCTAAGGGCGTACACTCAGAGGCGTAAGGGTTTACGAATTAATTTTCATTTATTGTGTGTAAATGAAAAGAACTTTGACTCTTCCTATCATCCTGTCATTCAATACACCCTCACCATCTCTAAAGACAAACTTTCCTTCCTCGACTTGGCATGTAGCATCAAGAATGGCAAAATAGAAACTTCTATATTCTACAAAACTACAGATGCTCATTGCTACCTGAATTACCAATATATCTTGTCATCCTCAGAGCTGCAAAACTGTTATTCCTAAGTCTCAATTTCTGAGGCTTTAACGTATTTGTAGCGACGAGGATGACTTCAAAGTTCAGATTCAGACCATGAAATCATTGTTTGTCAAAAGAAGATATCCTAATAACATCTGGATAAAGCCATCGACTCAGTTTGTTATGTGACACGACCCTGAGCTTTGGAACCCAGGACAAGACGAAAGAATGACCGTATTCCCTTGGTTCTAACATACCACCCTCATAACATTTCTCATGATAGGGAACATTCTGCTACGCAACTTCAAATCTATTGTCCTGGAAGATGAACACATGTCGACCGTGTTTCAATCATCACCTCTGACTGAATTCCGCAAAGGTTAGAGCTTGAGGCAATATCTAGTTTCCAGTTCGCATAATAATGTCAGTAAAAGTCCTCGCTAAAATTTTTCAGGCCCAGGGGTTGTGGTCGACCCGTCTGTATTACATGTGATTTCACTTGGTCCTTCAAACACATTCAAGTTGAAGAACAGTTTCACCTGCATATCTGAAAACGTAATCTACGCCATCCGCTGTGCTAAGTGTTCGAAAATCTACGTAGGTGAGACTTATCGTCGACTGGGAGACAGATTTGCCGAACACAGACGAAGTGTTCTTAAATGTGAAGATTGCCCAGTCAGACAACACTTTTGTTTGCCGAACCACATCGTCCAAGATGTGCAGGTTACCGTTCTCCTTGAAACTTGCATTGGCGAAAAGCGAAGACAATTCCTTGAGCAAAGAATAATCAATTTTTTAGGAACATTTCAACCTTTTGGAATCAATATAAAAAGACAGATAATTACTTAATATAAAGTTACAGATTTACATTGATGACGTGTGATGACGTGTGATGACGTATAAAATCCTTCAAAGATCTGGTCATTTTAAACAAACTTCTAGTCTTTTTCACTGGTGATGTACCCAAGGTCGACACTAAACAGTTCTTTTATTTACTCATTCCTTCCTTGACTTGGAATGTAGCATCAAAAATGGCAAAATAGAAACTTCTTTATTCTACAAACCTACAGTTGCTCATTGCTACCTGAATTACCAATCTTGTCATCCTCAGAGCTGCATTTATATATATAAATGCCATTCCTAGGTCTCAATTTCTGAAGCTCCAGCTTATGGAGTTTACGTATCTCAATTGATTCGTTACTCCAGAGCATGCAGGACTTACATAGATTTCCTTAGCAGAGCGACACGTCTGACGCAAAAATTGCTCACAAAGGGTTATGTTGTTCCTCGGTTGCTGTCTTCACTCAAGAAATTTTACGGAAGACATCATGCACTTATAGACAAACATGGGATTTTGATCTCTCAGATGAGTGCAGATGTCGGTTTGTCATTGGGTTTGTTTTATCTTCCTTTACCGGATTTGACACGCTGAATGGACTACTCGCATTACAACGGGTTTGCTATAGCAAGCAGGAACTGCTTACTCTTCCGGAGCACCTGAGTTCACTTCTGTTTGGACTGGAGTTCGCGTTGTTGATTGATATTCAGTTATTTTGTGTTTCCATGTTTACATGTTGTCTGTTTTTGTCCCGTTCTTGTTGGTGTTTACTGGTTTTGTCTCTGCTTTTTCGGACTTTTGACATTCGGATGTCTGATTGGTACCTCTGCTTCTCTTATAAACCACGGTACAACATCTTTTATTATTTCGTATATAAACAAGAGGCTCCCAGGAGCCTGAATCGCTCACCTGAACTACACAGACACATATATTCTGTAGATATTATTGTGCATAACCATATGCGATTTAAATTTCTGAAATATCTTAATCAGTTTTCAAGTTATTTGGGCATAATTAATAAGTGCAAAATTTGGCAAAAATTAGGAAAAAGGGCAATAACTCCCACATCAGCAGTCAGATCTTTTCCAAATTTCAGCACAGGTAGATCTTAATATGCTGATCTTTTTTTATTCTTGCACAATTTTGATATCTGAAACCATTTTTGAGTTATTAGCAAAAATGCAATTTACCCCTATGTTCTATTTTTTGCCATGGCGGCCATGTTTTTGACGAATCAAAAATCTGAACAATAGAGTTGTAGCATATAAGCTATTAAACAAGTGTGCCAAGTTAAAATGCAGTTGGTCTTACGATGTCAGACAAGTTAATCTTTGAAATTCAGGGAAATAGTAATGAAAAAAGGTAAATTTTGTTGTTTTAAGGACAATAACTCCTAAAAGAAATGATCCTACAGCTTTGATCTAAATACATGAAATGTAGATTTTGAAGTGCTTAATCATATGCACTTTTAATTCTTGAAATATCTTGATATACGGCTAAACAAGTGAAAAATTTTGAAAAAAATCCAGAAAAGGGCAATAACTCCTACATCTGTTGTTGGATCTTCTTGAAACTTTCAAAGAAGGTAGATCTTGAGATGCTGATCACTTTTGTCTCCCATCAGAATTTTGATATCTATAACCATTTTTGAGTTATTAGCGAAAAACTGCAATTTACACCTATGTTCTATTTTTAGCCATGGCGGCCATATTTTTTGACGAATCAAAATTCTAAAAAATAGAATTGTAGCATACATGCCATTAAACAACTGTGCCAAGTTTGGTTGAAGTTGGATATATGGTGTCAGACAAGTTAATCTTTGAATTTCAGGGGAAAAGTAATGAAAAACGGTAAATTTTGATGCTTTAAGGGCCATAACTCCTAAAAGAAATGGTTCTACAGCTTTGACCTAATTACATGAAATGTAGATCTTGATGTGCTCAATCATACGCAATATGAATTTTTAAAATATCTTGTATAGTTTTCAAGAAATAGGGCTAAAAAAGTGCAAAATTTAGAAAAAATCCAGAAAAAGGGCAATAACTCCTACATCGGTTGTTGGACCTTTTTGAAAATTTCTGGGCAGGTAGATCTCGAGGTGCTGATCACTTTTACCCTGCCAGAATTTTAATATCCAGCTTATGGAGTTTACGTATCTCAATTGATTCGTTACTCCAGAGCATGCAGGACTTACATAGATTTCCTTAGCAGAGCGACACGTCTGACGCAAAAATTGCTCACAAAGGGTTATGTTGTTCCTCGGTTGCTGTCTTCACTCAAGAAATTTTACGGAAGACATCATGCACTTATAAGACAAACATGGGATTTTGATCTCTCAGATGAGTGCAGATGTCGGTTTGTCATTGGGTTTGTTTTATCTTCCTTTACCGGATTTGACACGCTGAATGGACTACTCGCATTGCAACGGGTTTGCTATAGCAAGCAGGAACTGCTTACTCTTCCGGAGCACCTGAGTTCACTTCTGTTTCGACTGGAGTTCGCGTTGTTGATTGATATTCAGTTATTTTGTGTTTCCATGTTTTACATGTTGTCTGTTTTTGTCCCGTTCTTGTTGGTGTTTACTGGTTTTGTCTCTGCTTTTTCGGACTTTTGACATTCGGATGTCTGATTGGTACCTCTGCTTCTCTTATAAACCACGGTACAACATCTTTTATTATTTCGTATATAAACAAGAGGCTCGCAGGAGCCTGAATCGCTCACCTGAACTACACAGACACATATATTTTGTAGATATTATTGTGCATAACCATATGCGATTTAAATTTCTGAAATATCTTGGTCAGTTTTCAAGTTATTTGGGCATAATTAATAAGTGCAAAATTTGGCAAAAATTAGGAAAAAGGGCAATAACTCCCACATCAGCAGTCAGATCTTTTCCAAATTTCAGCACAGGTAGATCTTAATATGCTGAATTTTTTTTATTCTTGCACAATTTTGATATCTGAAACCATTTTTGAGTTATTAGCAAAAATGCAATTTACCCCTATGTTCTATTTTTAGCCATGGCGGCCATGTTTTTGACGAATCAAAAATCTGAACAATAGAGTTGTAGCATATAAGCTATTAAACAAGTGTGCCAAGTTAAAATGCAGTTGGTCTTACGATGTCAGACAAGTTAATCTTTGAAATTCAGGGAAATAGTAATGAAAAAAGGTAAATTTTGTTGTTTTAAGGACAATAACTCCTAAAAGAAATGATCCTACAGCTTTGATCTAAATACATGAAATGTAGATTTTGATGTGCTTAATCATATGCACTTTAAATTCTTGAAATATCTTGATATATGGCTAAACAAGTGAAAAATTTTGAAAAAAATCCAGAAAAGGGCAATAACTCCTACATCTGTTGTTGGATCTTCTTGAAACTTTCAAAGAAGGTAGATCTTGAGATGCTGATCACTTTTGTCTCCCATCAGAATTTTGATATCTATAACCATTTTTGAGTTATTAGCGAAAAACTGCAATTTACACCTATGTTCTATTTTTAGCCATGGCGGCATTATTTTTTGACGAATCAAAATTCTAAAAAATAGAATTGTAGCATACATGCCATTAAACAACTGTGCCAAGTTTGGTTGAAGTTGGATATATGGTGTCAGACAAGTTAATCTTTGAATTTCAGGGGAAAAGTAATGAAAAACGGTAAATTTTGACGCTTTAAGGGCCATAACTCCTAAAAGAAATGGTTCTACAGCTTTGACCTAATTACATGAAATGTAGATCTTGATGTGCTCAATCATATGCAATTTGAATTTTTAAAATATATTGTATAGTTTTCAAGATATAGGGCTAAATAAGTGCAAAATTTAGAAAAAATCCAGAAAATGGGCAATAACTCCTACATCGGTTGTTGGATCTTTTTGAAAATTTCTGGGCAGGTAGATCTCGAGGTGTTGATCACTTTTACCCTGCCAGAATTTTAATATCTGTTACCGTTTGTGAGTTATTTGCAAAAAACTGTAATTTGACCCCTATGTTCTATTTTTAGCCATGGCGGCCATGTTTTTTTACGAATCAAAAATCCGAACGATAAAAGTACACATAATGCCATTAAACAAGTGTACCAAGTTTGGTTGCAATTGGACTTATGGTGTCGGACAAGTTAACGTTTGAAAAATTGTTTACAGACGACGACAGACGACGACGACGGACGCCAAGTGATGGTAAAAGCTCACATGGACCTTCGGTCCAGGTGAGCTAAAAAGGTCTGACCTTCACGATATATAGATTGTACTATTATTTCCAAGTGGAAATTGTAATTTAGATGGGTCAGAATTTTTTATATGCACACAAATAATAAATAATAAAATACTAGACCCAAACGCCCGGGCTTACGCGAAGAATACTTAGTAGCTATCTAGTTTTTTTTTAATTTCATAGAATCATTATTTATTATTATAAAGTGTTACGTAGTGATTGAGTTAAGTGAAATAATCCCGACGGTCTGTTGCCGAAGAAGTCATTCTATACTTATTTCATTTTTGAGCATTACAGCGGTCAAGTTTGTCTGTTTTGTGCGATGATACATCACCAAATCATTTATTGTTTGACGTGTTGTATCGGATTTAAAATCGACATACTTGATTTTTGTACATCAGTCAATAGATGCTTCTTAACTAGCTGTCAGTGACTTCGAGTGTTTCAGGAGAGTATCTCTACGTCCCGTTAATTTCTTGTTGTACTTTTGTCTCAGGTACTCTCTTCTATCGATTTGATTTTACTGTGTGTTAGATTGTGCTTTGTTATTGATTATCAATAGGGGGAGGTTGGCGCCAAAAACTAGTTTAACCTCGCCACATTTTAGATGTGCCTGTCCCAAGTCAGAAATCTTTATCAAAGCTTTTGTTTGTATTTCGTCGAATTTATGTTATTTTTTTTTTGGTCAAGAAGTGGGTCTTTCGCTGCACTTTAGGGTTGGGCGTGAGTCATATGTAGTCATTGAATGCTGCTGGCGTGTTTTCCATTTTGCATTTTTAAATTGTCGTTCAAATTGTAGGTTGTGTCGCGTTCACCTATTCCACATCTCATTATCTTAACTCTGTCGATCAAGCAGACAAAATATTCATTAATTTGAAAATAGAGTGCCTTTCGTATCTTATTGTTATTTTTTTTTATTTTACATCTTAGGTGTGTTGACCCTGTACATGACTCGCAAATTAGATGCATATTGCAAATATATAGACCTTTATTGGTCAGGAATTAAATTAAAAAATATATGATAATCTAATGTTGATAAAATAAATGATCATTTATATATTAGTAAAAAATTGTTAAATTTTGAGTGGGGCGTGCAACAAGTACAAAAGACAGCTGATATGTATTTTGCCTATTCGACCGTCCATGAAAGTGGTTCTCATAAAATTCACCATCTTCACCCCACAATACCTTTTTTCAAATATAGATTCAGTGCAAAACATATGGCTTATTAAATCTTTCCGCTCTGTAGAGAATCCACAAAAATATATAGGGGACTGAGAGATGCAGTCCATTTCAAATACAGCGTTTGCAAATTTTTTCCGTTAAATAAGATGAATTTGCAGAGCGTACTTGCACATAAAAAATCCCTCCTCATTTATGTTTAATATAATGAAAAAGGAAATTCATTTACATTTTCACAGCATCTAACATTTCATGACTACGTGGCACATGCACTCCTAATCTTAATGCATTCTCTTTTGAAATTTTAATGTTTAAGTTCGAGAGTGAAAGCGTAAAACGATCGTAGTGATCGCGGAGGATGCGTAGGTAGGTCGTAGCTGCATGGTCGTAGTATAATCGTAGATGGGTCGTAGCAAAGTTGCTGAAGCAACGGACTGCACTTGTGGTGGTCGTTTTAGCATCGTACTAGATTTGACCATTGACTGTGAACTATCGCATTAATGTCGTAGTACTGCCGTACTTGTAGTCACACTGGAAAGATCGTGGAGGTCGTGGAGAGCGCAATTAGATCGTGGTCAGTGTGACGGGGGCTTAATGTTTTCATAAGCAGCAAAAGGACTTTACATTATTTCAAACAAGTAAAAAAAAAGGAAAAGAGAACTAAAAGAAAGAAATGTTTATAAATAGAAAGAACATTCTATATATTATTTAATTAAAAGGTTAATTGGAGTACCTATTTGTATCAATGACACCAAAGACCTTTAATCCTTACGCAACATGCCAATAAGTCCTTGTCACTAATTGAGATAATTGTACAAATATAATAATTAAATATTTATTTAGTACATTTAAAACTGTATATATATCTTGCACTCGAGTGTCTATTCAACGCATTTAATAAGACTTTTGTTAAACAAGAAACTTATTGAATGGAAGAATAAATGACTGCATTATTGCATAAAAGAAAAAAAAAGATTTTCCGAAAGTTTAAAATTCTTTAATACCACTACCTTGAAAAAGTTAAGCGTGTTCGCAATAGAAACCCATTATATAATCTATGGCATTGACAGGAACAGGTTTGTTTTAATTTTAATTTGGTCTTTATACTAAAATAACGAACAGAAAAAAACTGTTGTCATAATAATTGATTAAAGATGGTCAAAAACTGCGCAATTCACATTTGCATAATTTTAAAGTCACATCCCTGTTTCACTGAAAAAAAAGGAAAATCGTCGTCTTATAATATACGTAAATGGATGTTAATAACATTTTTTAATATTGGGGTAAAATTACTTTACAAGTTAATCTACAAGTGTCAGTCACAAACAAATATAAAACACCAGCTTTTTTACACCGATAGAAAATGGACTTAATTAATAGAGTCGAGTTAGAATTAACTTTGTAAAACCAGGTTTAATGATATAAATATACAATAATAGTACATTGACTCGAAATAAAATTTTTATACGGATGAGGCTTAGAAACAGGAAAACGCGAGGGTCTCCCGAGCGTTTTCTTGTTTCGAGCCGAATTCGTATAAAATAATTTTATTTCGAGTCAGTGTACTATTATTGTGTTTATACTGCATTACTTTTTTTTATTTTGTTCGACGTGTTTTTTAACAAAATGAATAAATTGAAAATCAATAAATCACCCCACAGCGACCCTCTCTCCTTTTATGGTCATAACACCTGTCAAATTGGCCTGCTTGATACGTCCAACCTGATTAATCTGGTTTCTCGAGTTATGCGGCAATCGAAGTACACGAATTTGACCTTAGAACCCGATATCGTCCCTGCCTCTGAACAGATTAATTCGAGTTGCATGATTGTGTTCATTCTGTTAAAATGGCGTTGAAAATGAAAAAAAAAATCTAGCCCTTTACATGTATAGGTTGTGTTTAAAACCTGAACTCTTTTCAAAGTAAATATGGTAAAGCTAAACAAAGGTTTAAACATGTTTCACATAAAAAAATATAAATCTTAGAAATTTTCCTGAATATTTTCATCAATTTAAACACAATCCTAAGCATGTTTGAATACTAAACGTGTTTAAAGTTCAACATAAATTATGCGTTTAGGATTGCAAAGAAATGTAAGCTTATTTTCTAAATGATTTTTATTTTATATCTACTAACAAGATACCAGTAAGTAGATTATCAAAAACATTAAAAACACAAAATTCAAAAAAATAATTAAGAGAGTAAACTAAAATTTATCCGATTGCATATTTCATTATTGAAATTGATAAATTACCGGTACTATGTAAAAATTTTCCGAAATTGCAATTTGCTATAAGTAAGTGTACGTGAATAGATGAATTTTAATTTTTTCTATTGTCTTTCAGCCAAAGATTAACATTCGAATGTTTGATTTTTATGCAACATTTCATTTTCGTGTTTCTTGCAGTCAATGCTAGGAATGTCAGTTCAACTGAGCCTTTCCGATTATATATTGGAACAAGTGGCTGTGCAAAAATTAAATGCTCATATACATACAGCCATAGTAGCGCAAAATTGTAACGTGGGAGAGAATGTATTTAGAAATGATTGTTGCGCCAATGCTCCGGTAGATAAACACCGTTTTAGTAAATTCATAGACTATCTTCTAACATATATGGTCTGTGGTAAATTTTAAAGATATTTTTAAACAGTAAATCATGCCAATATTTGTTTTTTATACGAAAGCTTCCTACTTTATTTCTACCGGAAACATGACAAAAATTTCTTCGATTGCAACTGATATCAAGTCGAGAATGTGGAATTACAAGGTTGAAGTTGTAATCCGATTTTGAAAGGCTCAACGCATGTGTAGAATTGATCATAAAATCATTGTGACGACCGGGTTACCCGTGTTGACGAAATGAGTTTGCCCAAATGCAAGAAACGATAGAAAAGGGGCGTGTTCTTAAAGTGATATACTGACATTGACCGTATATCACATATCGATATACGGTCAGTAAAGTTTGACTACTTATATAGAACAATTGCAGTATAAAACATCTTTACATTGCGATTTTAGGGTCTAAAAGTAATAATCATTAAACATTTTAAAATGAGAATTTCCTTATTTTATTGAAAAACAACATTAATTGATATTTTATGACATGATTCCAAAAGTTAAAATCTTTAAGGCGTTTATACTTGAATCATCTTTATCTTCAAAGATAGTAATATATACTTATGCATGTATAAAATATTTGAAAAATTAATTTCAACATTCTCTTCATTAGAGTTATCAAATATTCGAAAAAAGACAATGTTTTAATTAACCAATATGTACATCGATGCCAGTTTCTGCTTTCTGTTTCCTAATCATTCGTGCGGTGAAGTACACTATTATAGAGTGACCAGTAACCTGATGCCGAGTTGAGAGTTGAGTTAGCCCACAGAGTGAATGGGACGTGCACCCCAAATGGTTGAATCGCTTGCATGATAGGGTCGTCGGGCAAAGAATTATGGATATATAATTCAGTTATTGGCTCATTGTGATACAGATAATTTGAAAGAGGGGAAATTACTAAATCTGGACAGGATGCATAACCAGGTAAAAGAGAACGCCCGAGGTCGAAAGTAAAACCAGGTAAAAAAGAACGTCTGAGACCGAAAATAAAACCTGGTAAAAAAGAACGCCCGATGCCGAAAATATAACCTGGTAAAAGAGAATGCCCAAGGCCGAAAAAATAAAACCTAGTAAAAGTGAACACCCGAGGCCGAAAGTAAAATGCTTTTAATGCCACAATGACTTAACAAAGGTACTGATTAAAGAACATATTGTATAAGATTACACAATGGAGATTATTTTGAAACAGACATTAGACATGTTAGAAGTGACGTCAATTGCACAAAACAACGTTTTCACTTTTTCGCAAATGCATTTCAAAAGGAAAGGGGAAAATTCGTTAAAGAAAAAATAAACCCCTTGGTTAATAAGCTTGATCGACAACCTGTTCATGCTGTTCGAAGGTCATGAATGTTAGAGACAATGAATATACTGAATTAATTCTATTGATGCTGTAAACGGCTATAAATTCAATAACTTTAATGCCGATTACAGACTTACAGATGTTTAAAAATTAAACAGATAACGACATATCTATTAAATCGCCTACGAATCTACCGTTAGTGGATTCTTACAACGGTAATTATCATGATTGTTAAAAAATTGACAGTATAAGGAACTTTAAATTGCAACCAAAGCGTTGTAAAAAAATAGTGTAGACACGGTATTAGATTTAAATAATTAAGAGTTGTTAGTGCATTGAAAGGTACGAATGAAATGTTTTCGAAAAAATCAAAATTGTTAAAAAAAGCTACCTTGAGAATAAAATATAACTTGTTCAAAGTTAGAGGATTTAATCATGACATGGGTATTAACGGAAGCAGGTTTGTTTGTTTAAAATATGGTATTTATATAAAAATAACGAAATGAAACGTACAAGTGGATTATTATAAACAAATTGTCCAAGACCCCAAAAAATTATTAAGTGAGCTACCTATAGTAGAATTTATTCGACGAAAGTATTTTCGCAGGAACAGTAATTGGGCGTTTTTCAATAAAAGTGAGATTTTAGGCCCCAAAACATTTCGAAAAGAAAATTTAAGTATGTGAACTTTTTTCTTGAAACCAAACTTTCCAATATTATTACAAACACATTTTAAAATATGCAGTCTTAATGCAAACAATAACTTACAAAAAATAAAATAAATATGGAACACTATTAAAAAATGTCCACTACGAAATGGCTTTTTTTAGCTAAGATTGATAAAAGAAAAAAAATAAATAGAAACTTATTTTACCTGTTGATTTGGCACTGAATTTGACAAAAATGATACATCAAATATAATAACTTTACTTAACCTTTCTATTGTGTTAATTGTAGATTTTATTCATCATTTATTATTAAAAATACTTCAGATTAAGAAAAATCATACACTTTCAAATACAAATATTCTTAAGTGGACCTTTTAAATATAATTTTAACACAGCATTAATATATGCCTTGAAAGGTTTGAAATGTATCTAAACCGGTTCAAAAATAAATTATGTGTGAAGAATAAATTTTTTTTTCAATATTGCGTTGCGTAGTGGACAAGTTTCGCAGTGGACAAAATCGTTTCGTAGTGGACAATGCTGCATAACTTAAGATAGAGTTAAAATTATGATATAATGATCTTGTGTACTAAATTGCATGAAAATTGTGCTTGAAAGTTCCTGAAAAAATTAAAGGAAACTTAAAGTTTGACCGATGAAGGTAGTTTTTTGGCAAATTTCTCCAATATCTGGTAAACAGAGGTGAAAAGAACACCCCCTTAACAGGCTATATATATTCATGGTATGTATTTATCTAAAATACTTTACTAAATAAAAGGGTAGACGGGCTGACCAAAAGATATACCAGTATACCTCGCAATAAAGTTGGCGGAGTAATGAATTATACAGGGTGTTTCTTATGAAAAACTGTCAAATACGAAACGATTTTGTCCACTACGAAACGATTTTGTCCATTATGAAACGTTATCGTGTTGTAGTTGACCATTTCGTAGTGGACATATTTGCCGAAAAAGTTGAAATTTTTAGTCATTTGCAATACAATCACTATTTTCTTTTTTTATTGTATGAGGGCAACAACATATTTACAAAATCACCAAATCTGGAGAATTTTAAGCATTTGCATGGTTGTACAAATTTCCGTTACCTAGTGGACAATTTTAAAAATACGGGGTATATCCTCTACTTACAAAATGCAAATATTTTTACATTTTTTCATTGACACCCCTGCCAGTGTAACATTTTGTTTTTAGGATGTATAATAAGTAGATTGACACATTTTTAGAAACACAGGTTGCAATTACATGTTTATATTGGTGACAAAAGTATAATCGTTTCGTAGTGGAAGAAAGTTTGGGGACACTTAAAAAAGTGAATTTTTACATAACAAAATGAAGACAAAGAGATAAAAAATGTTGCTATAATGTATCTCTAGTATCTTGTTATGACCAGAAATGATGTGTAATTTACACTTGGATCCAAAATGAGTCACATTTTAAGTGTACTTTATCTGTTTTTATTATGGGGACATGTAAAATAGGCAAATTTTTACCCTTCAAATACAGAATTTTGATAGAAAACCTTCCAAAATTGTTTTTTTGTGTTGTTGTATTTTGTATATTGGTACAACATTATTCAACAAGTTAAAAATGACTCCCATATTTAGTCAGATATTCACAGGTTCTTTACAGGACAAGAATTTTCTCTTTTATTGAAAAAAGCCCATTTACAAAATACTATTTGGACAGATTATGAGCAGTGGCACATAGATATGAAAAAAAACCTCGTGTTATTGACATAGGAGTCAACTTGGAAATTTCAGTTTTTCCTGTACATTTAAAACTTGTTCGGAACGTAAATTGGAATAAGGAAAATATCTCTTTTGTAAATCCGAAATGCCACATTAATGTTTTTCTATTATGTGTAACGTCGTTATTAATTGCCTGGAACTTTGCTGTATTTTGATTTATAAAAATCTATACATGTAACCCCTGGTTAAAAAATTAGTTTAAAGCTTTAGGTTTCGTTCCTTGTATTACACATATATGTACAATCATGTAATTGACTATCCTCAATGCTGGATTTGGCTTTCCTGTATGAACGTTTTGGGTTTGAGTACTGTTCCTTCAATACTCTTATTTAATCTTCATCTTGCAATAGACTTTCAAGGAAAACTTTCAAAAAAGCTCTTTGACAAACTAGATGGCTTCAACTTTCCAGCTTAGAGACTACGTATCTCAATTGATATCATATTCCAGAGCTTATGGGACTAACATCAATTTCCTTAGCAGAGCGTCACGCTCGACACAAACATTGCTCACACAGGGTTATGTTGTTCTTCGGTTGCTGTCCTCACTCAAGAAATTTTACGGAAGACATCATGCGCTTCAAGACAATTCTTGGAATTCGATCTTTCAGATGAGTGTAGATGTTGGTTAGTCATAGGATTTTGTTTTGTCTTCCTTTACTGGATTTGACACACTGAATTGACTATTGGCACCACGACGGGTGTGCTATAGAAAGCAGGAACTGTTTACTCTTCTGGAGCACCTGAGTTCATTCTCGTTAAGACTAAAGATCGCGTTGTTGATAGTAACTAGTCAGTTGTTTTTGTGTTTCCATGTTTTATATGTTGTCTGATATTTCGTCCTGTCGTTGTTTGTGTTTACTGATTTTGTCTCTGCCCTTTCGGACTTTTGAAATTTGGATGCCCCATTCGTACATTTGCTTCCCATTTTTTATACCACTTTGGTATGTTGTGTTTTATTCCTTATAGAATGTTGATATCTCTAGCATAAGTGCATTGTAACAAAACGTATGACCTATCAACCACTCAGCGTTATGTATAATGGTAATATATACCGTATAAGCTGTCTATCGAGGCGTCATGTATTTGTGTAATATTTCGCAATTGACTTGAATGTCTTTCAGTATATCGTTAACTGCCTATGGTGTGTATAGATGAATTATGATTTGACCCATTGAGCTCGCAGTCTGCAGTATCATAATCTGTTATGGAGCCTACGGTAGTTGAAACTATACCAACTATAGTTGAAATACATGGCGAACCTGTAAGTAATTGTACAGTCAACACATCAACAGGTCAAAGCGTAGCTTAAAGACTGAAACATGCGATGAAAACATAACGAATCCTCAACGGTAATTTTTGACGTCAAAAAGAAAAACAACGGGCATTTGAAATCATTTTTGCTGTTGCAATTTTAGGTCCCTTTTTTCTAATATTTATTAGGAATTATAAATTTAATAGTACATGTACTAGAGTTTTTCCAAATAAGATCTTGGCTTTTAAAAAAAGTAGCATGTTAGATAGCACTTGACGTAACTTCATTTTGTATCGGTGACCTTAATGTCGGCTTTACATAAAATGTACGAATCGGAGGCAATGTGAGCTTATGCATCTATGCATCCTTCGTTCTCCTTCGTCCGTAAACAAAGATCTTCTCTGTGAAACCACTGAACATTTCTACTGAAACTTTACAGGAATGATTTATGACATGTTGGCAACACAAGAATCCCATTTAAAAAAGATTCAATACCGTAAAAACTTGAGCACTTTTAATGGAAATAGAACATTGGGTAAGATCACTTAAAATGGCTTATGACTCGGCAACTATAACCGCTAGGAAAATCTGAAGTAATTAGGCTATCCAGTATCAAACCTTTATCAAAGTCTTTATTGAGTTAAAGTTGTCAAATGGCCCGTTTAAGGTAAAAAATACCGTTATTCGCGTTTTTGCCATATAGAAAAAAAAATTGATAGCGCTACAAAAGTTTTCATTCTGTTGAATTTGTCAGATAACTTCTTACAGGGGCTTTGGCCCTTTTGAGGTAAAACATAGCATTTTTGAAATGTTTTTGTCCCATAGAATAAAAACTATTGCACATACAGAAAATCTGTTGCTTGTTTAGACCTTCAATTCATTAAGCCCTACAACAATCTACATTTGATCGAAGTTGCCCGATGATGCATTATGAAAGAGAACCTTATGGCTAAAGGAGTGATTCAGACTTACAGGAGCTTTTTACTTTTAAATCCAAATTAAGAAAAAAACATACTTTTCTTTTTAACTTCACAAAACATCCATCATGTCATAAAGATTTTCGTTGAGACTGGAATGTATGCCCCTTGTGGATTTGACGGAGAGATAAGTGAAATTTGTTGCTTTAATTATTTTTTTTTCAGAGCAAAGAAATTGCTGAACAGCAAGACGAAACATTGGGCGTATCGTCAACAGCTAAGAATGGTTTGGATTTAGAATGTACCGATCATAATCAGAAATTGTACCTTCCTACAACTGTTGAAGTACAATCAGTTGATATGACAGGCACTTTGAAGTTTCAGACACAACCAGCGTTGAATGAAGATTTTGAGAGTAAAGACGAGTATCTGGAAAATCGACTGCAGATGCTAAGAAATAGAAGAAATCAGTTAGAAGAGAAAATGAGGAAAGAAATCGCTGAAGTAGAAAAAGAGATGGCACAGTTATCGAGTGATTCGCAGACATCGGGTGAGAAAAATTACAATTGAGGGCTTAAGGCTTTTAAAATTGCTTTCAAGCTAATGCTCGAATGTCAGCATTATGACTGTTTTCAACTGTGGATTTTTGAATTGCCGTTTATATGTGAATGTTGCGTCGCGTACACTTATTTAACATCTCTTTACAAAAGTAAAAAAAAAAGTGCTGCTAAAGATGTTAAGAGTGTAAACGAAATTCCGAATGAAAAAAATAAAAGACGATGGTCATTATTGCTTAGATAAAACATAGAAGACAATGTCGAATGTTGACATTTTAGTTGAGACACAGATTGCTAGCTTATAAAAAATTACAGTCAGATTCCTTTATTTCTTAGGATTATTCATATACAGTTTTCAAAAACATTTGTGCAACCATAGACAGGTGGTAAGTTGTGTGGTGGAAAATGCCCCATTCTTCTGCACTTTAAAAAATTGCTGCGGAGTTTGGTGTCGGTAGTACCTGCCAATCTTCTGAAGTGTGCTGAGCCATCCTTCTATTTTCCAGTATAGATAAAAACTTGTAAAGTTTTGATCAATAAACTAATTTTATCCCATTACATTGTATTCTCTGATGTTTGTAGGATTTAAGGATCCCCCTGTCTCTTTCTATAAAGAATCAGAAATAACAAAACAAACTGATGAACTGAAAAAGGCGAGTGGCGATAAGTATCCAGGACTAGTGATTGCCGTTGTGGGAGAGGAGACCAGCTATGTTCCAAAACCTTGGAATATTACCCGATTCACATCAGAACTTCTAAGTACAGTCAAGGGAGTCAACAGTATGTATAGCTTACGATGTCTATAATTATTCAATAAATCTATCTTTAAATAAAGGTAACATTTATTACACTCTGCAACAATTTTGCAGTATGCTTGATTTCCTTATTGACAACATATTTGTTACATTTGGAGGAAAGATGTTTTTCAACAATAAGTTGTCATTCCAATGGGCACAATCTGTGCTCGTCTCCTAGTCGACTTTTTGTTATTCTCCTACAAGACTGAATTACTTCAGGAACTCGTAAAGAACAAGAAGATGAAAGAGACAAGGCCCTCAGACCAATTTCAGAATTTTTAATCCGACACTGCTATCTCCGTGACCGACTATTAGACGTCTTATCATCCCTAAAAAAATCTTCCTTCGTTATTAGCCACTGGGGGGAAAATTTAAACTTATGTTAGATTATTATATTGATTAGTGTTTGGCTGGACGTTGTTCTGAGATTTCCACCTAACCATCCCTATTATGTCTTCATAATAATGTTGTGTTTTGTGTACATGTTACTTCCAGACCAAAAGATCGCAATTGAAGGGGAATCTGGGCGCCACATAAAACCTGTATTCACTCACGATTTCTTTGGACATCCCTGTACCAAGTCAGGACCATTGCAGTCTTCACAATTTTTTCGGTATGTTTTCCTTGTTTTGTCATGTCCCATGGACATTTGAGAATGATCCTCCAAGTTCGGTAATTTTGTTGTTACCTTTATTTACTTTATTTCTGTTTGGAAAACAATTCCCTCTTTGTTCCATATCATATGACATTGCACCTATCATTTCTGAATTGCACGTTTATGTCATTTCACAATGTTTTTATCTACATTGTATTGCGATGCATAATGTGTGTTCTTTTCTCTATCTGCAATGGATATCTTTCTATGAGAAAAACACAATTTTTGACCTTATACTCCCATTAGAGGTCATCTGACAACTTGAAGCAAAGGGAAAATTTTCTGTTCTGTCTTCCAGAGCTTAATATATGTAAATTGAAGTCCCATGCGGGGCCCGGGATGCGAATAGGTTCGCAGCATAGCCTAGCTTGTCGTACGATGCGATTAAGGGCCTTAAGGATTATCACTTAGAGTTAGTACTCAGCCCACAGAGCGTCCAAGTGTGTACCCTAGCTGGCTGAATGGGGTTGCCCTGGTCGGCGTTGTCTATTATACGGAAACCTGATCGTTGACCATAGTAGGCCAACGTATGTGGATTTTTCTGCACTTCGTGCACGTAGAAGACTCGTTTGTGGACCGCCAAGTATTGCACTACATCGGCTAAATTTACAACCCCTACCCACCTCTCCCTTTTTCCTGTGGTTTTAGAAAATAATTTTCCTGTAATCCCCATTCTGCCTTCCGTATTTTGTTTCTCATCATAGTTTCTTGTTCATTTTATCATCCATTCCATGTTCATAGTGTGCATGGCGGTAAAACACTAACTCACTCATTAATAAGTTGAAGGTTAAGGCAAGCAAACAGCTTTTCTCGATCTTAAATAAGATTCATTCTATATGACAAAAACATGCCATAACGCCTTTACGATCATAAAATAAAGGTTTTTGTAGAGCTATGCTTTTTGTTCTATCTGCTATAGTTGCTGAGTTAAAAGCCATTCTAAGCGATTTTGCTCTGTGTTTTATTTTTTTGTAGCAGCGGCCATGTTTTTTTATTGCTACATTTTAAAAATAGGATCGTTTTGTTGCCAACATGTCATATATCTTACTTTCAATGGTTCAGTTGTTTCAGAATAGATTTTTGATATTGTTAAAGTACGTCGGACGACGACGGAAGCATAGTGATAGCACATTTTAGACCTTTGATAAATTATATACAATATTATATTAGTCCATTATGCGTTGCTTAATTAAACCATTTTGCATCTTTATTAGATTATTGGATTATATACAAGAATAACCAACACTTAACTTATCATTTGGAAAACGCCTTTAAAATTGAGAGAAATAAAACAGATGGATATTTTGTAATCATGCCCGATGTAAAGCAAGAAAAGGTAATTCTTCAATTTGCACGACAACCTTCTACAAATGTGCTTGGTTCATCATTTTAGAACTAACGTTTAGATATGAACTCTGCATGAAGTTACATTTCCACATTAAAGAGAACACGGAATACATTTACAAAATGCTATACCGGTATTTAAGAATATTATCTAAACATTTTACCGCGTGTCGATTTTGAAATATAAATTCGAATAGGAAACGCACCGTCAACAATCTGAAGTCTCTTTTATCTAAAGTTCAAATGGATATACGAAATGTAAATTATATGTAAATAGTCATATGGATTGTGTAGTGAATGAACACCAACAATATAACGAAATAATCTAAGACACTTTTTTCTTAGAGTGTATTTAAGAATTTCACTTCATACGAATTAAGATATAGATCGAAAAGCAATGGTGCCTAATTCGAACCCGTTGGGATGTCAAATGTCTGTTAAAAAATGCTTTTACCGACCGGTACAAGTATCTTATCTATAAGAAAATTGGGCATGTTACATTTTGAGCGAATAATGTAACTGTATGGTCTTTGAACCTTTTGAAGAATCACCTAAGAATTGGATTCGATCTTTTTAAATTAATTTCTATCAAAAGATATAGATCCTATAGATATGTATGAAATAACACTATTCAGACATACAATTTCAGCACTTATTTTCACATTGATATGTCAAATTTTCAGTTTCTTTATATTATTTCAGCGCTTATTTATACATTGACATGTTACATTTTTCTTTTCCTTTATAGACGACCAAGAAGGTATCTTGTGTAAGTATACTGGCTGAAACAATATTGATATCTTTTCCTTAGTTTTATTTTCCTTTTTATTTCTTGTTTTGTTTACTTTTATCATAAACTGCTGATGTTATATTTTTGCTACCTTGAACGATATTTTGCTTGCATGTTTGTGAAATATTCTTTATTTGGCTTATGCTTCAAATATGTTTTCTCTAACTTGAGTACATGTTTTAGTTCCTGCCTACCGTATTTCTTGTTTGGTAAATGTTTTTGCTTTTGTTTCTTGCTGTTTGCAATTTGCTTTGTACACTTGGTTCATAAGGTTTTTGTTTATTGAACAATAAACTTATTTTTTTCATGGTGCGCATTGCCCGGATTATGTAAAATATGCACCATTAAAAATTTAGTTTATTGCTTCTATAAACCAAAAATTTATACCAGTTAATACTTATAAATATATTTATTGATATATTCGGTGCAAAAATTAAGTAAATTAATATGTTTTCCAAGAAAATATTAAGAATTCGGTTAATTAAATCGGCGTATTAATATTTACACCTGTCAATCACATTGCATGTGGCGTCCATGCAAATGCAAAGTGTATATGTTACATGGAATGTGTGTAATAAGGGATTACGTGTAATCCCTAAAGAAATTAGGGTTTTCATGAAATCACTGGCCATTTTAGGGAATATATGTTTTCCCTAAAATTTCTAGGGATTACACGTAATCCCTGAATTATTTTGATTTTTACATGTTTTCCCTGAGAGTTAAATTGAATATAAATGAGATGTTTTTACTGCTTTTTGAAGGTTCAACACTTGATAACTATTGGATTTATTTATTTAAACAACCAAAAAATGAAATTTACCATTCAAGGCAATTCAATTTTCATCAGAGGCGCTCTACGTAAAATATTGAAAAAAAACAAACATAATATTTCATTAACACGATTAAACGTTCATTTACAGGCTTAACCACTTACATGATTGTATCGCTTATTTACACGATTAAAACATTTGTTTACACCGATTAAACGTTCATATAAACGCTAAAACGCTCACATTGTTGAATCTCTGTCCATCTCTCATTTACACGATTGAAACGTTCAGAACACGTCGATTAAACGTTCATGTACACACTAAACCGCTTAAACGCTAAACCACTCACACGCACTATTAGCGCACGATGAACGCACGATGACTGCAATATGATCACAGGATGAATGCAAAATTAGCGAACAATGAACGAAAAAAAATATAAGTTTGAATTTTGGAGGGTCTGTAACCATTTGCAAATGTTATCTTTCATTTGCGAAGGTTTTGGGTCTACGGTGAAATGGAGTGCTGGATTAAACTACAAAGTTAAACTACAAAGTTAAAGTTCGAAACTTTTGTATACTTTCCACAGGAGACGGTGCGGACAAAGTCGAATTAGCATATCAGTGGGATAGAAATAACTCGTGTTGACCGTAGATATTTGATTGATACAAGAATGAGCAAAATTTTTTTTTTTTTTTTCAATTCAAAATAATTTTATTCAGAAAATATCTGTTACAATTTCTCGGAATAGCCCTGGCAACTAATTCCGAGCTTCCCCTTCTTACAAGATCGCATTACCAGGGATTGCAATGCGAAAAAAAAAATAACTCCCAATATATTTAAAAATTGTTTTCCATGTTCACCAACACAGTTTCTAATCAAATTTAATGATTCAGTATTTTTATATATTCAAAATTCTTTTCCATGTTCACCAACACAGTTTCTAATCAAATTCAATGATTCAATATTTTGTACTAGCAGTACTGTTATTTAAATGAGATCTAGTGTTATTTAAATGAGAATCAGTTTTGGGCTAGTCAGGTGATTTAAAAGAACACATTTCATATTTAAAATGGAGCAAAAATTAAACTCATTTAAATGTATTCCCTTCAAGAAATAATATCAAACTTTGAAAATCCATAAATTATTTTGGGGAGACTTTAAATAAGTCCGAAACCAGATTAGACAAAAAGTCTACCAAATAATAGCTCCTCTTTGAACAGCCGGGATAACGTAGTGATCTTCGTTGGCGAGAAATATGGGACACAACTTATGACCTCATAGACAAGGACAACACATTGACGCTATTTTGACAAAGACACTTATTTATATCTTGAAAATATGATTAAGTCTGAAAAAATAAAACAACAGTAGAGGAAATTTTATCAGTAGTCTTTAAATAAATGCTTAGTTGAACATAAGTGTGATATTGATAATTATTACAAAAATATTGCGCGATTTCGTTTGAATTTTGAGATCCCTAATTTGAATGTTCAGTGCAGCCGCACATTGATAGCTAAAATCACAGCGTTTGGGTCCAGGATTTTATTTAATTATACTAAATAACGTGTATATAAAAAATTTCATCTCGTCTCTATACTATTTCCACGTGGAAATAGCATAGAGACGATATGAAAATCTTTATAAATACTTTATTTATAATAAAATAAAATCCTGGACCCAAACGCCTGTGGCTAAAATGGTAAGAAAAATATATTTGAGCACTAATGATCTAACGTGGTAATCATGTAGTTGAAAGTAAAAGTTACTGTACATAATGTTAATCGAAGTTTGTAGTTAATACAATTGAAAAATTGTTCCGTGTTAGTATGATTTAGCCACATTGAACCAGGACACAGAGAGTTATATTTAACTGGAATAAATATAGAAAAGAAGAAATGTCACTTAAAAGGACTCTGTACGAGACATGGAACCCTGTTAAAAAAGAAGCTGAATCCAAGACTCCAAATTCCTGAGAATTTAATGAGCCAGACTAACTTTCACAAGTTAGTAGTGCACAGAAGCTGCTCACAACATTGAAAAAAGGAAAATTACACTTGGATGTATTTATGAGCATGGCGAGTTATGGTGATATGGTTTTGATAAAATACAATGGAAGATAGATCGCATCACAATATTTATAAGGTTTATAAGCGTTGCGTTTTGAAGGACAGACCAGGTCGTGCGAATTGATGCATAAAAAAGAATCTACTTAAAATGCATTAAGTATATTATATCCAAACGATTTAAGGGAGTACGAACCTGAGATTTTTTGTAATTAAAAGTTATTTAAAATAGAAAATTTGGAAGGAATAGCTCAAAATAGCTAGACTTTATGAAAAAAGTTTTCAAAACCATGGAGCCGTTTTTAAGATATAAGCACCGAAAAATATGGCGGGAAAAATTCTTCTCTGGGTTTTTCATAGGAAATACATTGAAAATTCTTTTTCTGTTTTAACATAGAAATTATAATTAGAATTGGTAGAAAATTTCAAGAGGAGTTTATTAGGAACTTCTCTAATTAGTAATGAACAAATATTAGGAAACCATGTTGGAAAATTTTTAATGCATTTGAAGGGATAAAAGCCGAGAATCCCGAAAATCTTCAATTTCTGAGGCTCGTACTCCCTTAACGCGGGTTCCAATCTGCAGATAGACTGCAGCAGCGCTAAGCTTGTCGATTGGTTCAGTAAAGAGTGCTCAAAAACCTGACATCGGTTAACGCCACTTTGTCTTGGACTGGAATGTGTTCTCGAGGTAATTCATTTGGGCACCCTGTCATAATTAGTGCCAAGGTAGTCTAGCTTTAATGCGGAAATCCTGACCAAAAACAATAGTGCACCATGTTTGGAGAAAATACCACGTTCCTCGCACATTGAAAAACCATGCTAGCCACAGGTCACGAAAACAGTAGGATCCGTAGGATCTCCTTGCAGGATGCTAAAATGTCAGATCCTACACATCCATCCTTGTTACAATGGCAGTCAAAAATCTCCAACCCGATAAGCCCTGTGTCCGTATTACCTCTACTTTATCATTATTTCATGCTCTCCCTGATCTAGCCTCACGAACTCTAATTACAGAATTTCGCCAAAGGTTGACATATGTTCGACGCTTATCGATTCGGTAACCGACAATATTTCAATTTCATGTGCTTGGTCAACATCCCTCTATATTCAAGTTCTTGTATAGTCCTCTATAGCGTCCATGATAATCTTAAAGTTATGGTATAAATATATTGGCTGTGGCTGTCTGAACTTTTTTGCAAGAAACTACCTTCCGCAATAAGTTATTTTGAACTATCATTCGGGTTCCCCTATATGTCAAAAGTAAGAAATTTTACGATACACTTTCTATCTCTCAGATACGTGTATGATGAGTTTGTCATAGTTTTCTCTTTTGTTCTCTTTACTGGATTTGGTTTCTCTGTTCGAACCGTTTGGCTTTGCGAATTTTCATTCAATACTTTTGGTTTTTGATCTTCCAATGTTTTGCTTCAAATGCTGCTGATGAGAGGTTACTCCTTGAAACATAGATATACAGCACAACCAAACTAACCGTTTTTTAGCTCACCTGACCCGAAGGGTCATGTGAGCTATTGTCATCGTTAAGCGTCCGTCGTCCGTCCGTCGTCCGTCCGTTAACTTCTTCTCTGAAACCACTGAAGGGATTGCATTGAAACTTAGTATACTTGATCTTTAGGATGTCCTTTACCAAGTTTGTGAATTATATAAATGTTGACAAACCAACATAGCCGCCGTTGCTAAAAATAGAACAGGGGGGTCAGACCATTGTTTTTGGCTTATAACTCGAAAAGTATAAGAGATAGAGAAAATCCGAAGCAACTTTCCTTGTTCAGCATCAAAAGCTCTACAAATCTCTCCATTGAGTCAAAGTTGTGAAACGACTCCTTATAGGAGTTATTGCCCTTTAATCATCAAAATTGACCATTTTTGCAGTTTTTGGACTTTATCTTGAAAACCGTTAGAGCTAAAGGAAAAGTTAGCATTGCAGAATTGTTAAGCTCATTGAGATCTACAAAAATGATTTCAGGGTCAAAATTGTCAGATCAGCCGTTTAAGAGTTATTTCCCTTTAACTGTTTTTTTTCCATAAATTTACTGATTTTCAAAAATCTTCTCTGAAACCACTGAAGGGATTGTATTGATACTTGTTATACTTGATCTTTAGGATGTCTTCTACCAAGTTTGTGAATTATATAAATGTCGACCAACCAACATGGACGCCGTTGCTAAAAATAGAACAGGCGGATCAGACCATTGTTTTTGGCTTGTAACTCAAAAAGTATAAGAGATAGAGAAAATCCGAAGCAACCTTTCATGTTCAGCATCAAAAGCTCTACAAATCTCTCCATTGAGTCAAAATTGTGAAACAACTCCTTATAGGAGTTATTGCCCTTTAATCGTCAAAATTGACCATTTTTGCAGTTTTTTGACAATATCTTCAAAACCGTTAGAGCTAGAGGAAAAGTTAGCATTGCAGAATTGTTAAGCTCATTCAGATCTACAAAAAATTATTTCAGGGTCAAAATTGTCAGATCAGCAATTTAAGAGTTATTCCCCTTTAACTGTTTTTTTCCATTAATTTTAACTGATTTTCAAAAATCTTCTTCTCTGAAACCACTGAAGGGATTGCTTTGAAACTTGGTACACTTGATGTTTAGGATGAGTCTACCAAGTTTGTGAATTATATACATGTCCACCAACCAACATGGCCGCCATTGCTAAAAATAGAACAGGGGGGTCAGACCATTGTTTGGCTTATAACTCGAAAAGTATAAGAGATAGAGAAAATCCGAAGCAACTTTTTCTTGTTCAGCATCAAAAGGTCCTTAAAGGAGTTATTGCCCTTTAACCGTTTTTTTCTATTAATTTAAACTGATTTCCAAAAATATTCTTTGAAACCACTGAAAGGATTGTTTTGCAACTTTGTATACTTGGAAGTTTGTGAAATTTATTCAAACTTTGGCATAAGAGATCAGGTGAGCGATTCATGCTCCTGGGAGCCTCTATTTACCCTATTTGGTATTGAATATTGACACTCTGAATTGGAAATTAGCAGCGCGACGGGTGTGCTATAACAGGCAGGAACTGCTTACTCTTCCGGAGCACCTTAGATCATTTTTGGTATAACTTTAATTCACGTTGTTGATTTTGTTTCAATTGATTTTGTGTTTTGTGTTTCCTCGTCCTGTTCGTATTTCCTGGTTTTGTCGTTGCCCTTTCGGACTTTTGTCACTCGAATACCCCATTGGTGTCTCTTTGCTTCTTCTGGAAGGGAAAATACAAAACCAAAGTAAACAGAAATGAGAAAAGCACGAAGAAACATTCACAAAAACACAAATAATACAAAAACAACAAAAACAATCAATAACAAAATCTCAATAAGTAACGAAAGTGACCTCAGGTGTTCCGGAAGAGTAAGCAGTTCTTGCTTGCTATAGCACACCCGTCGCGTGGATAATGTGTGTGTGTGTGTGTTTTGGTATTTAACGCCCTTTATTGACACATCAAGGATATGCAGGGCGGTCAGTTTTAATGGTGGAGGAAGCAGGAGTACCCAGAGAATACCACCGACCTTGGGCGTGGATAATATACAATTCGGGTGTCAAATGCGGTTAAGAAGAACAATATAAACCCTAATTACAAATAAACATCTGCACTTATCTGAGAGATAGAAACCCCATTCTTGTCTATGAGTGCATAATGTCTTCCATTAAATTTCTTCAGGGAACAGAACAACCAAAGAGCAACGTAACAATGTGTAAACAATATATTGTTAGACGCGAGGCCCTACCAACAAATCGATGTTAGTCCCACAAGCTTTAAAATGAAACGTAAGATTATTTAAATATAAAGTCCTGCCAGAATCACATTCGGACCCATTTTCAGAAAAGGAATTGTTTGATCCTTTGAAATAGACCATGTTCACTTGATAAATCTTTGCGCATTAGAAAGTTATCGTTATGTATATATATATTTATATTCTAGTCTGCTTTTTGGTTGCTACTTGTATCGCTAATGTCGTGTTTTTTAGTCTAAAAGGTTGAACATTAAAGATGACGAATTGCCAAGCACGTTTAAATACTTAGGAGGCCAGAAAACTGTTTTGGTTGAATCAAAAAGCAACGAAAATGGTATGGTATCTGTATTTTACTTTTCCACATGTAATTATAATGAAAAGTATATTAAAGAAATACTATGCCAAAAATGAGAAGGTTTTCCTATTCTTGTGGATTTTTTTGCAAGGTGAATGGCCAATTCTTTATTTATTTTTGATATGACATTAACAAAGATAAAATGGCAACATACGGTAAAACATATATTTTAACCTTAAAACATTAGCTTCCTTTTTGGGAAGATGCTGGATTGTCTTTTCTTATTATTTGATTACTTACTTTAAGGGCCCCAAATGGACGTTCCAGTTGTAATGATAGCGGCTGTCGGTGACCTTGATGCTGCAAAACAGATAGAGAGAACGATTAACTTCAAAATCCCTGTACTGCTAATCAAAAGATCGGGCAAGATTGCTGACCTTATTTCAAATAATTTACTTAGAAGGTATAATAATTTTTAAGACAAATTTCAGTGAAAGCTTCCTAAGTTACTGTATATCATGTATATATTTCGAGAGTATAAACAAAACAAATGAAAAAGGGTTTAAACCAATCCATAGAATGAGCTCGAGGCGAACAGACTAAAACCATTCAAATATTTTGTTAATTTTGGCCGCCGTGAATTCAAGTGTCTTAAATTTCGGATTGTTGTAGACTTAAACCATGTCAGTTATCTGGCAACTTCAATACAAAGTTGTCCAAATTCGAGCTGCACTTGTATTATTCTGAAATTTCATTTTGACACACATATATCATTTCAGTGAGATTAACAGGAACCTTAATAAGAAAAATGCTGCCATGCTTGGTTTATTTTCCGGGGAGAACGAAATTAACAACTTACTTCAACTGCTAGAAACAATAAAGAAAAGTGAACATTTGGTAACCAAGTTATTTACATGTAACAGATTCTGTGAATCTTTCCCTGTAATGCACATGGTCTTGGATTTGGCTTCCTTGTTCGAACGTTTTTGTTTTGAGTACTTTTCGTTTTCAACAGTTTTTGGCATTGACCTTCCACTATTTTGATTTAAATGCTACGGATGAGAGGTTTATTATACTCCTTGAAATATCGATAAATAGCATATCCAAATTAACCGTTTATACCCGAGATTTGGTATTTGTAATTTCTAAACCACTGGGCAATAACCGCTGCTGGTGGACCAGAGATTCCCGAGGGTAATTACAAACCTGGTCGTCAGACTTGTCTGACACGATTTACCATAAACTTACTAATATTTTTGTCGCTGAAATTTACGATTTTAAATTCAAAATTGTTTAAGGGAGTACGAGCTTCAGAAGTTGAACATTTTCGAGATCCTCGGCTTTTATCCATTCAAATGCATTAAAAAAAATTCAACATGTTTTCTTAATATTTGTTCAGAACTATGAAGAGAAGGTCATAATAAACACCCTATAACAATTTCATTCAATTCTAATTACAATTTCTATGTTAAAACAGAAGACGAACTTTCAATGTACTTCCTATGAAAAATCTAGAGAAGTTTTTTTCCCGCCATATTTTTAGGTGCTTATATCTTGAAAACGGCTCCATGTTTTTGAAAACTTTTTTCATAAAGTCTAGCTATTTCGTGCTATTCTTTCCAAATGTTCTATTCGAAAAAACTTTTAATTACAAAAAATCTCAGGCTTGTACTCCCTTAAAACACCAGGCTTCTTTCCTTGTAACGCACATGGTCGATGTCCTCGGTTCTGGATTTGGCTTCTTTGTTCGAACGTTTTGGTTTTGTGTACTTTTTTCAATAGTTTTGAAATTGACCTTCCAATGTTTAGATTTAAAAGCTACTGATGAGAGGTTACTTCTGGGAATATTGGTACATATCATATCCAAATTAACCGTTTATACCCTTGTTTTGGTATTTGTAATTTCAATACTATTCGTGGGTTACTAATATTGGTGGTTTTCCCGGATGTATATAAACCACGAATATAGACTCCCAACTAAGTGTTATTTTTACATCGATTTGATTACATTTGGTAACATGCAAAAACCATGAAAAGTGATATAAGCTAAGGTGTACCACTGTGGCAATCAAATGTCGTAAGTCGATAATGGCATAAAAGACCCATTGCGCGCCATCCCTTTTTAAACTACATATTAGAATAATAACATAATAATGAATATTAAAATACAAAATCAAATTTAATTTGAAATGTGGGGCTAAGTAATATATGAAATAAAACACCTAAAATTGGGAACATTGAATAACACGTTTATTAAAATGTTTCTCTTATAATAAAAATTAAGAATGGATTTATTGGTTAAGATGAAATAAAAAATAAAACAACCACGTTAAAGACATGTAAATTATTGTTAAACATGTCACTTGTACCAGAAGAAAGTGAAAAATCCAGGAAAAAATAATCAGCTTATTTTTTTTTCGTCTGTTGATTTATTAGAAAACTATAAATTTTTTAATTCAGATTAGTGTATATGATTTGAACAAAGATGAAGTAAGAATGGAGGATTTTATTGTTGACTGCATTATTGCAGCATGGTCATTGGAAGGAAAAAAAGGTATTCAAATTACCAATGTTTGTCAGGGGTCCGAAAAGGCTATTTCAATGTATACAGAAAAAAAGGCAACAGCCCGAGGAAACAAACAACATGTTTTTGTCTTTTTTCGTTTAAACAATCTGGTTCAAATTGAATTCTTAGCTAATACATCCAAAACTTCTATCGCTTGCGGTGTGAGTGCGTATTTATATCGGATTATCTTTGAGATCTGAATTTCACAGAATCAAAAAAAAACTGTCCACCATAGTCTGTATCACAGGATTCATTTTCTAGTTTTTTATTTTTTATTTCAAAGTCTTTCGATTTGTTTCCACCCCGTATTTTTCAGGATGACAAATAATAAATGAACTACAACTTTTCTCCAATAATTTACCCCTCTTTCCTCCCTTGGCATCGCATCACAGATTTTAAAATCTCTACCAGGAAATTCTATGTTAAAATCTGCCATGTTTGTTTACAAACTGGTCCCTTTTGTGGGAGTTAACCTGCTTTAGTTAAGAAAAAAATAGGGAACAGGTTAAGGCCATGACTATTAGCACGAAAGTAATCAAACATGGCGGATTTTAACGTAGGATATCCTGGTAAAGATGTTAAAATCGGTAAAGAGCTGTTTGTCAACTTGGTTTTAAAATACGAGTACATCGCCATACATGTGTGTAGATTAAAATAAAAGCTGTTCAAATTATCCAATTCTTTTCATTTTGATACCCATCGAGGTACCGAGGTATATCATGGCTTGTTCTGTCCTTTCGTCTGTCTTCATGGCTTCTTTCCTTTCTTATGCTCGTCACACATTTTGTATCCACTATAATATTCATAAAATAAAGTTTCTATACTTTCGATTTAAGGTTTGTCAGATCAAATAACTTGTGTCTTTTCATTTTATACCCACTGAGGTATGTTATTGTTTGTTTTGTTCGTCTGTCTGTCCGTGCTTGCATTCTTTCACTCGTAACACTTTTTGGATTCACGCACTACTCATCTAGATCTTAAATGCAGTGATGCATTTTCTTTATCATTACTATTTCTTATTTAACGTAGTTTTGCACTTACTTTTTACTTTTTAATAATTTGATGTTTTTGATAATTTTTGGGAATTTTTGAAAGCCATTTCTGAACGTTTACCATTGACCAAATAGGGTTTGATATGATGCAACGCTAAATCCTCATAGGGTAGGGATGTTCTGCTGAAACCTTTGGACCTCTACACCATCTAAGACTACCATCATATCATATTATATTTGCTTACTACTTCTCAAAGCATGTATATTTATTTTTGCATGTCTGGCAAAAACGGATTTTTTTTGTACAGGATTTGTATAAGTAAGACGTTAAAAATGCCATATCATATATTTATAAAATAAATTCCGGATTAATTTGTTTATTGTGGTAAATTTGGATGATTATTATTATTTGAACCAGTGAATGAAATATACGAGGAAAAGACATTTATCTCACCCCACACTCCTGTACAAATAGGAAATTCCTTTTTCCCGGTATTGGAACCAAAAATAAAACATAAAAATCCTCAGTTTTTTGTTAGTGAATGAACAAGCCTTCTTGGTGTCATGTAAAATGCCATACCGAACAATATCTCATAAATAAATGAAAACATATAAATGTAGCGAAAAAGACAAAATTTTCCAGCAATATTTCCTATAAAATTAACTGCACGGTAAAAAGTTAATGTTCATGTAAATCAGATTCTTAATAGCACGCTTTATAAATTGAACAATCTGGTAATGTTAGACCTTATTTGTATTTGAATTGAATGGTGACCTATCCATGTCCATTTTGATGTTTGGTGATGTTTAAAGCCTTTCATGATCACGAAGATCATAATCATCTGTATAATAATTATGGTTATTCCTTTTTTCGTTATGGGAATATTGATTGACCAATGATTTTGAAATTTTCTGGGGAAGTACTAAGAGGATCACTCAAATGTGTGCGAATGTGTACTTTCAAAATTTTCAAGAT
The DNA here is from genome assembly GCA_963971305.1 of Arcuatula senhousia. Taxonomy (NCBI): domain Eukaryota; kingdom Metazoa; phylum Mollusca; class Bivalvia; order Mytilida; family Mytilidae; genus Arcuatula; species Arcuatula senhousia. The sequence continues at coordinate 62,016,931 of OZ020305.1, read as the reverse complement.
GACTACCGTTAATTTAAAAATGACGGTCGTAAACTGAGAAATAGAGATGGAATACTTTCAAAGGCACTATTGGGCAAATTATGTTTTGACATTGCAACACAATGATAAATATCTAAACCTTCGGCCATTTTATCATCCGTCATGCTCGGTTCGCGAAAAAACTAAAATAACTACTACAAAATAACTACGCACACCTAGTGTTGATTAAGGGTAAGATATCATATGAGACATGTATTTATCTATAAATTTTACTATTTTCTATTACTATTATATTATATAATTTTATTTTTTTAAAAATTACCTTTCAGAAAATAAGCCAGTTCAGCAAGAAGGTAAACCAGTTACAATAATACTTGGAATGTAGCCACATGCCATAATAATCAGAATTATAATATATTTGATATTTCAGAGACTTGTCAAAACCCACTATTCTTTCAATATCAAAATTAGTATCAAAATAATCACGAAAATAGCAAAGAGGAACCTATGGGACATTTGAATGTCAACATGCGGAGAGGACGAATACAAATCAAAGCAACTTAACACAAGAACAGCACGAAAAAGCAGAAAACAAAAAAGACACTATACAACTGAATCGAACTCAATTACGCAAACTCAAGTCGTTCTGTAAGAGTAAGAAGTTCCTGCTTGCTATAGCACACCCGTAGCATTGCTTATTGTCATGTCCAGTTTAGGTGGACAAAACAGACTCCTATGACAAATCAATATTTTCAAACATCTGAAATCTCATATTTGTCAATGAGGTCTTTCATAAATTTTTTCAAGCAGAGACCACAATCGAAAAGCACCATAACCTTGTGTAAGCAGTTTTATGTTATACTTGACGTTCTATCGATGTCAGTTGCACAACCTCGTTATTTTCAGTACAATTAACAAGTTTTTTAAAAACCGTATAAACTTAAAAAATTGACGTTTTTGTCTAACAGTAAAACAAAATTCAAATTATAATGTAAATGATTGCCTCTTTACTTAAACAAGATTGTTCATCCATTTACTATAATTTTCTTTACCATATTAGACCTGAAAAGTAATATGTTTTCATATTTCATTATATTCCGAACCTGGAAAGGAATGCAAAATGAATTATTAATAAGGCTTCAGTTCCAGTTTATTAAAGAATAATGCAAACCGATGAATTCACCGAAAAAAAAACCACACAAAATCTGTTAGAATTGTTTTATTGCTACACAGATATACCTACACAGATTTTGGAAAAATACAAAACAGAACTGAAGCCTGGTTCTTCTTCTCTTTACTTCTATATTGCATATCAATACATACAGGAAAATCAAAGTGACAAGGAAAATAAGGTTAGTATACTTCTTTTATGTTTATACGTTGTTTTTAATCTGTTTTGTGTATTTAATGCTTTGCTACCAGTTCCCTGTATTTTTCCCCATCATATTACAAAACTGATACTCTTAATGCAATCTAATCGATTAAACCATAAATGCCTTTGTCATGCGATCCGCTAGCAACTATCTTCACGTGAAGATAAAAGGTACCGGATCGTAACCCTTGGTTAGCAAAGATGTTGTCTGAAAGTCAACAAGAATGAACGAAATGTTTTTTTACCCGCTTTGGTATTTGTATTTTGAAAACACTTGGTCGATAGCAGCTGCTGGGGGACCAAAGTCCCCGAGGATAATCAAAAGTCTGGTCATCAGACTTGTCCGATATAAAATAACCAACAAATGTTTTTTTTTTGTATCTGAATTTCCGATTGTTAGTTTCAATTTTTTTTATTGTTAGATATTGCTTTGAGACTTGTGCTTGTATTGGGAGTGATACGTGTATTTACCTGTAAATTGTTTGAAAAGAAATAAGAATATATATATGGTTAGGGGATGGAACATTTAAAAAAGGGAGATGTTTGACCTTCAGACGTGCTGTACAAATAGTCTGTTAATAAGAAATAACAATATATTGCTTAGAGCTGCGTATCTAAACCATTTTCTAAGATTGCTATACATTTGGCTGACAAACAAAATAATGAACTCAAAGGCTACCAATGTAGCCAAACCCCTGGGGGAATAATCAAAATCCAAAATTTTCGGTACAATATACGTCCATAGAACAATAACTGAGCCAAGTTTCAGTTCTGTGTTCCAAATCACCTGGGAGTACTTGCGCGGAAGAGAAATGTGCCCTAAGGCTACCAATGCAGTCCAGTCCCTAAGGGCATATTCGAAACTCTGATAACTTCGAAACAATTTACACCCAAAGTGCAACTACATGTACTTAGCCAAGTTTATTTCTGTATTCTAAATCATCTGAGAGGAGTTCCGTGACAACGAAATAATGTTCCCATAGGTTACCCCAATCACAATGCAATCAATGACCCAAGTTTCATCTTTCTACTCCTAGTGGTAACAGAGATTCCTCTGGACATTAACGCCGTACGTACGTATGAACGAACATACATCGAACAGTACGTACATCGAACACCAAAACATTATCTGGCGCTTTTGCTAGCGCAAGGAAAAAATAAATAGGGAATGACAGTCGTCACATATGTCTTTGCGAGCACGCAGTTGCGAGACTTAGAGTAGATGGTCAGTGACAAAACATTCTATCAATTAAACCGCCAGTAGGGCACACCATTTATTGTATGTCTCGTAATATCACATTTCGGAATGTTTACCTCGCTCGAACTTGAATATTTACATAACAATTATATTTTTATTGATTTAAGTTGCCGTTTCTTTATGTTGGTTTTGTCGTGTACACTTAATCCACATCTCTTTATCGTCTATTACTTGTAAAATCGGTAACAACACAAACAATGACCTCTTTATGTACTCATAGAAAAAAAAACTGTGCATGCCTATAGGAAATCCATTGTACGCAAATTTCCTTTATCCAGAAAATCGTAAAATTTAAGCTGTTAATTTTCAACCACTAAAAGGAGAAACGTTTTTGTGAGAATCAGCTGAGAAATCTTAATATAAAAACATGTGTGTCGTTTTTAAATTGTGATTTTGTGAATTCCAGATTGACACTACCTGATTTCAAACTGCGAACAAAGCATCTTATAGGGGCTTAAGAATTAATTTTTTATCTAAATCTTTAGGAAATTGATTTTGCAACACTTTTTTGATAAAATGTATCAAATACTAAATGAAATGTGGAATTTGTAATTTTTAAAGTGATGCACAGTTTCTTTTTTCCATTAGTGTATATACAATGCATCAGCTACATTTATTACTTTCGTTATATGCAAAAGTTTGTTATAGGAGAGAGATCTTCAACTCTTACTAGCTGAGGCAATACTTGCAAATAGAGTAGAATTTGCTTCAGCAATGTTACAGGATGGAATAAACTTTGCACCGGAACACCTGGATTATCTTTATCACAAGGTATATTTGCTTCGTTGATATGTGAAGAAGTTATGGAATGTTCGTTATAAAAGCATGGTAAAAAAGTGTAAAATTAAGTTCAACAACAGAACTGTCCGTTCAACTTAACAAGATTTTGTCTGCTGTCAAAGAAGGTCAACAAGCATACTGTGACACTATTCATAATCGTAGTGGAATTAATCACATGCAATCACATGTGGGTTTAAAAAACTCAATTTATTAGATAACTTCAAATTTCGGTTATTTTCCGAGGTTCATTCTTTGAAAACTTTCGATTTTTCAACGTTGTACACCACATTGCTACAGGAAAAGCTAAAGTGTCGTCAAACAACTTCTCGAAAAGGCTTTTTTCTAATTGTAGGAACTTTGTTGTTATAGTTTACAATTCTACATATTTTTCCAAAACATCTTATAAAGATAAAATCTGTAACACATTGTACCAAGTTTGCAGTATGCTTGATTTCCTTATTGACAACATATTTGTCATATTTAGAGGAGATTTTTTTAACAACTAATTGGCATTACGATAGGCACACATTATGCTCCTCTCCTTGCCGATTTGTTCTTATATTCTTACGAGACTGAATTTCTTCAAGAACTCATGAAGAACAAGAAGTTGAAAAAGGCAAGGTTCTTTAATCTCACTTTCAGATATATCGACGATATCCTCTCTGTAAACTACGCTTCGTTTGGTAGATGGATTCCTTTGATATATGCTCAAGAGTAAAGAGATAAAAGAAACCACCGAATCAAATTGCTTCGCATCGTTCTTTGATTAGCATCTCGAATACGACAAGGATGGTCATCTCAGTACAAAAATTTACGATAAGAGAGACGACTTTTAATTTCCCTAACCTTGAAAGCAACATTTCTACCTCACTTGCTTACGGTGTTTATATTTCACAACTTATTCGATATGCCAGGGCTTGTACACATTTTTCTGATATTTTTTTATACGACACCGCTGTCTCTTTGACCGACTCTTAGACCAAGGTTACAAGACAATGCGTCTCATACGTTCCAAAAAAAATCTTCCTTCGATTTGAAAATTAAGTTGAACGTATTGGTTAGTGTTTGTTTTGATTAGTGTTTTGCTGATTGTTGTACTGAGATGATAATCTTATTATCCCTTTTATGTCGTCACAACCGTGTTGTGTTGTGTTACTACCGGTCCCTAAGATCGCATTTGAGGGAGGTCTGGCGCGCCATAAAACCTTGTTAACCCACCATTTCATTTGAAATGCCTGTACCAAGTCAGGACCATTGCGATCTATAACTATTTCGGTGTGTCCTCTATGTTTTGTCTTTTCTCTTGGACATTGAGATTGATCCTCCAAGTTTGGTAATTTTGTTATTACCTTTATGTACATTGGAGCTTTTAACATAACTTAATATATTTTTGTATGTCTGTATTCCTTGTCGAAATGACATCGAATCGATCCTCTGAACTACGCCCATTTGCTGACAATTGCAATCACCTACAATACACAATGTGCTTTTTTTCACGTACTAGAAATTAAACCTTCGATAAGGTTTAGATTTCTAGGCATAGTACAGATGGTTTTGCCTTAGATGTCCGAATAGTGGTTCGAATTCTGCTTGAGGAACGACCAAACATTGGAAAAAGCAAACCTTTGAAGCTCTTCAGACGTACAGATAGGTCCAGTCCTAACCTGTACAAAAGTGGACAAAAAGCAGACTTTAGGACAGATATTTTGGTCAGGTCAGGTCAGCTTGAGCTGTCCGGAAAGTGAACCTTGGTCTGTTGGAGTGGATCACGGTCCGCTTTGTCTGGTCAGGTTCACTATCTTGACCAGAGGTCTGGTCAGCTAAAAGCTGTCCTGACCAGAAGTCTGGTCAGCTAATGGCTGTCCTGATCATCTGTATATAAAATAGTTCTTTATAGCGAGGACAGCTCGTAGCGGAGAGCTCTAAAGCAAGTTCCTGCAAAAAAAATGCCTAATACTGATTTTGATTTTTTTCGTCCGGATATGCTTCTCACAGTTTATACATGTCCGGTGTGAATTTGTTAGTTAGTTAGTTATTGCTTTACTCCCAAGCAGCACGATTTCGGCTATTTCCGGGAGATGAACATGAAAATGGTGATACAAGGAACATGAAATGATGATGAAGTGGAAGAAATGGGGACACAAGGCCAATAGGGTAGGATAGTTTTGACTGCCACTGGAAAAAGGAGTGATGGGTAGGGACGGGAAATTTTGCCTCCTGCATGGGGATCCTACAGGTCCTACTCTTACCGAGACCTGCAGCAGGGTTCTTTAACGTGCGAGGAACGTGACATTTTTCCCTACACGGTGCACCACTATGGTTTGCGGTCAGGTTTTCCGCATTATCGCCTGACGACCCCGCATCTCTCGATGTCAGGGCTGCCCCATTCAACCACCTGAGGCACACATCCCAGTCGCTTTGTGGGCAAAGCGGCCTGACCCCGATGTCAGGTTTCTGAGCGCTCTTTAGTGGACTTTTACCGACAAGCTTAGCGCTGCTGCAGGCCTATTCGCCTCCCGGGCCCCGCACGGGACGTGTGAATTTGTAAATAATTACCAATTTTGATAGTCGCCTTCGTAAAATATTTATGTCAATGCAAAACAAGGAGAAAAATATTCTGAAGATGATTAGTAACTACATTTTGTTTTAGTGAACAAAGTTTATTCATTTGTTTTAACATTTTCTTTTTAACGCTTATCGCCCAAAGCACCTTGTCCCAAACTGAACGTTCAAGAAAATGAACAAAATGAACTGATAAAAAAAATAACAACGATCTTATTTGACTACTTCGATTCAAAATCAAATTGTTTATTCCTTCATAAAAAAAAACTATGTTAACAAGACAAAGACGCTTAATATTTAAGACATTGTGTCTTTAGCTCAAAATAATAATCAATTATCAATCCAAACATTTGATTTCATTCGGGTTACTCGGAAACGCTTGTGTATCGCTAGTTTTTGTAGGAAGAGATCACAACGGTGAACAGTTGCATCAAAAGTGATCACATCTTTTCGGGAATGAGTCCTTGAGATCTTATATTCTAAATTTTAAACAATTTTATTCCTTAATTGAGATGCGGAACTCCGTCATATCAGGGCAACAAAGAGTATCCATCTCTGCTGTTTGATGTTGCAAAAATGTATTCGAGATACAACACTGATCAACTTATATTTACATGTATGCTGCGTGTACTGTGCTCGCATTTAAGCAATGCCTATCTCATATAAATAGAATGATTGCTTTGTGTGACTGTTTTGATTGTCGAAAGGACATCGAATACTCTTGACAGACTAATGTCGTTTTGTTGAACTACATAAACCATACATCATGATGATGTCATTTGTTACATGCACTAGATTCAGCCTACGAGGAAGTATAACTTGGTCAGCAAAGGCTATTCGTGTATATAGCATATCTGCCCACGCGGTTTTGGGTGTTGTAAGTTGTAAGGCGGTGTTGAATGCAGCCATACTTCATTGCTTTTATGTGTAATACGTCTATCCTAGTTGTGTTTTACACAGTATCAAATGCACATTAATTTATTCTATTGTTATGCTATACAACGTGAGTTTAATGTAAAATTGTTGCACTCGTATCTGTAAGATAAACGAAATTTATAATTTTAGCATTTTAAATTTATGTTTCGAGTGTTTCAGGGTTTGAGGTGTCCTTCATGCAAAGCAAAAGACTGTATACAAATCCATTCAGTACACCATGTAAGTTTTGTATTTGAAAAAGAACTTTAATTTTTCATCACCTAGGAAATGTCTATTAGCTTAACTTCTAAACTACTTAACCCGGGAACCGTATTTTTTATGGTTTGGCATAATTGTATATCTTAAATTTCGAGTTCGCCTTGGCATTTAAAAAAGGCATGTCAAAGTTTTGTAGCCAGAATTTCTAAGTACATCATAAATAATATTTAATCGTAAATAAGTACATCACTTATTAACTTTTTTCGACTCTTTTGCTAAACTTCAGATAAAATGAAGCAGAATAATTTTATCGTTATATTTTTATCATTACTGTTCTAATAGATCGAGATCTTTTTTTTTTGTAGTTGGTTTAGGTTAGCAGTTTGGCCATCATTTTTTAAAGTTGTGACTATCCATCTCTTTTGGGAGTTATAATTGTTTATTATTAGCAACACTTATAGATCATGTAGATGGCACTTTTTACGGGAGAATATATTGTTGAAATATCTAGTGCCAAAAGTGATGGCTTTCCATTGCTGAATATCTGATGGCTGTCCATCACTTAAGTTTATTAAAATAAGTATGGATATCCATCACTATTTTCTAAATAAAATGTTTATAAGCTTGACCATCATGGCTAGGGAGTAAAACTATGTTCCTGTTTAAAATTGTAGCACGAAAATTCATCACTCACCGACAAGTTATGGTGCACATGTAAAGCAAGTTGTAAACTAAAGATTGGGAGTGAACACTGTTCTGAATGTACACATGATATTGTCACTTGTTGGTACGTATGTGTGGCAAGCTGAGATGACTATCATTTTCATGTTAAAATTTGATCCGAGTTCTACGTAACCAACCGTTTTACTTGTTTACTATTTATATTTGATTATTACAATGTATCGTTCCATTTAAAACATCAAATAGTTTTGAAAATTTTCATCAAAAATTCATTGTTTAAATGTGTGATTTTTATTTCATCATACTAATCCATGCATTACTTGTTTCAAATTCTTTGCAGAAAGAATGTCAAATAAACTGTAACAGTTTCAAAGGTCTTCAAATATTAAAATATCGTTAGATTGATAGGAATAAATATATAACCAAAATTTTAAAACTATTGGTTTTGAACTTCTAATTTTACGGAATAAGACACAACCATCATTGTAAATTCATCAACGGCAGTTCAAAAATCATCAAAATGTTGTGGTGCAGCCTTAAAATTGACATTGCCTAATGATATGCAATGGGACCTCAATTAAAAATAATGCATACGATTCAAAAGACCCCTAATTTATTATTTTACATATTCTAATTATCAATTCCTTGATAATAATTTATACTGAGAAGATCTTCTGGGAAGTGTTGGTATAACACTTTGTATGAAAGTGTCGTCTAAATACTTTATATTGGGAATTCTCGTCTTAATTAAATATTACCTAGCAGAATGAAACAGATGCTTGTAAACCTCCTAATTTGTCCCTCTGTTATACTGTGCTAGTTTGGTCCGAGCTGTCAAAATATGTGTGTGTAAAATTATATACCTCCTCAAAAGTCGTACAACTCTTGGGACAAATTTATAAACGACGACAAATTTGTCTAGCCTGAAAACTGTCAATTCAGCGTGCATATTCAGTTAAGCCATTTTCCAAACTAACATCTGCACTTATCTGAAAGATAGAAGTATCATATTTTTCTATAAGTGCATGATGTCTACCGCAAAGTTTCTGAAGTGAAGACAACCAGATTCATGTCAAGACCAGATTCTTTGCATTCGTGAAACACAGTAACAGAGAAAATCACTGAACGGTTAATTTTTATATGTACACTCATGTACATTTAAAGAATTGGAAGTTTTAAACCTAAAATCATGCAAAAAAGTACTCGCATCCAAAGACGCCGAACGAGGAAATAATTGTGTTACTCTAGAAATTGCGTCAATCAAATGTGGGTTCTAAAAAATTCAAAAGAACTGATGGGAATTCTCCACTCGTAAGTCATTTTCATCTTGTCTCCAAATTATAGATGCGAAAACGCGGACCTTTTTCCATATCAATAAGTCTAGTTTTAAGATAAAAAATAGAAATGCTTAAGTTTCTTATCGACAACATATCTATACAGTTTGATGGACGTATTTTCTTTAGACAGGCGGCATCTTAATCGAACAAGTTTTGCACCGTTGTTTGCCGATTTACTTCATTCATACTAAGCGAACATCTAATTATCACTGCTTGATAAAAGGATCGCAGAATTGCTTTATTCTTTAATCTCACATTTCGTTAAATTAATGATATCCTATTCCTAAACAATCCTCGATTTGGTGACTATTTACATATCATCTATACCCAAAACTTGAGATAAAGGACACTAACAATTCTAGAAGAACCTTTCGTATTTAGATTTATATCTCTCAATCGACACACTAGGTAGGCACTGCACTAAGCTCCATGAAAAACGTGATGGACCCAACTCTCCAGTAGGCAACTTTCTGTTTTTGTGTAGCAACATTTCCTTCACCTAAGCCTTAAGAGATTATGTCACAGCTGATCCAATATTCCAGAGCTTGTTGGGTATATTGTGACTGTCTGACAAGCAAATTGTTAACACTTGTAACACTTGTTAACACCAGGTTGTGTTGCAATCCGGTTGTTTTCATCACTGAAGAAAACAAATCGTCTAAAGAAATTTTAAGTAAGACTAGATAGATACGGGATATCTATCTGTCAGATGGGCACAGATTTTAATTAGACATAAAAACTTAGAATTGTCTATTTTTTAATCGGATTGGAACGACGCTAGATCGATCGTCGGCAACGTGACGGGTGTGGCAGGAACTGATTACTCTTCCGGAGCACCTGAGTTCACACTCATTTCGACTTGATTTCACGTTTCAGATTGCTGTAACGTTGTAAATTGTTTTCGTTTGTTTTGTGGTTTTCGTTGTGTTTTTTTCTTTTTTATCTCCATCGATTTTGTCCTTTGCATATGTATGCCAAAATTAAGGTCAATTCGAAAAAAAATGCATGTCCAACTTAGGGTTTTGGACTTTATACATAATAGATCGATAGATAAGACACAGTTATTCACCTAATTTGTTTTTCATCTATAATTGAATATAAATTTATAATGGAATGTTAGGATAGTTTAATGAATTTACTTTTCAATCTATTTTAGCTTCGAAGGGTGTAAATGTTTGCGCCATGACCGTAAAACACATGATTGTACAAGTGAAGCTGACACCGCCAGAAAATTACTAAAGAAACACCTTGGTTGTGGTAAGGTTATACGTGCAACGGTTGAGATCCCTACAGTTATTGGTTAAACTTATTTAGTGAACAGTAAAACTCGTACAGAAAACGGTTAGACTTAAAATTTTCTTAACTTAGATGAAGATAGAAATATACTAAATTATTATATTACAAACTTATAGTCTTTAATAACATATATTCATTTATTCAAAATTGAAAACACAGTTGTGACGTCATGCTTTTGTTTATTCGGCACTTTATTTAACCGATAAGTACTGTTTTGTCTCAATATTGGACTGCTTTCTACTTATTATATGATGCTGGACGGCCAGTAATAATATTTTTCGAAGAGAAAATGCCGCAAGTATAAAATTCAACATATTTGTCGTTAATGTATATAATGCCTAGATTCGAATCGAATCTTTCTCTTCACAGCCCAAGTCATTTAACGTACGGCTGCCGATAACTCGAATGATAAGTGTTACGATAGGGTATTTAGACCATTCTGATTGTATTAACGTATACTGTGGATTCATTTATTTTCGTGAATACCAATTTTCGTGGTTTCATAAAAATCTATATAAGTTCGTGGATTTTATATTCCTGGTTCTGAAATTGGAAGCATAGATAATAATGTTAAATTGCCTTTTTGTGGAATATCAAATTTATGGGTCAAGGCAACCCACAAAAACTGATTCCCAACGTATTATAATAAAACCACAGTATACAATAATAGATGAAAATAATTTTACCATACCTGAAATCGATCCCGCAATCTTCGCCTCAATAGTCCACGACCTTTACCATTTGGCAATGGAATACTCGACCGAAAAGTGTTCAGCTAGGATATATAAGCTATCTGATTGTATTAAAGTATATAATAATACAGATAAGAATATATTTGTGGTCGCTTTAGTCATGAATTTAACACTGATTTTATGCATAAAGTGTGTTTTTAGATAAACAGCCTTAAACCGTCAATTCGGTAAAATAAAGGGCAATAAATAACCAAATGGACTGTTTACAGCTATTATCTAGCAGGTACTGATCCATTTACTCCTTCTTACAGGCTTACTAGCATTATTTGCGACGTTGCTCTTTTCCGTCTTTTTAAGCCTGTAAGAAGTGAGCCTCTTACTACTGATGATAGGAAATTTCTCCATATTCCATTTAAGAACAAAGGGATAGATGCTATAAACATTAGCAATATTTTAAATCGTAAGGAAGTTACATCTCAAATTCCTCATTATTTCAAAAATCAGTCAACACCAATTGTTTCCTATCGCTACACTAAAACCATAAGTAGTAAAATTTTCAACCACAAAAAAGCATTGAAGAATATCTAAAGTCCCCTCTGACATGTGATTGCTATGCTTCTCCCTTTGTCTATGGTCCATCTGGTCATGTCATCACGGGTGATCTTAAGATAATTGAAAATGATTTATTACGTAATGTGGTTTCCCATGGACCTAAATTCAGGGAACCGCAACGTATAAATTGGAATCATAACTTTAAGATTATCATGGACGCTGTGGAGGACTATGTTAAAGCCTGGATAAAGAGGGAAAAGGACCAAGAACCAGAGCTTGAATCACTGTCGGACTGGGTAAGGACTATCCGATCTCTTGTACGAAGCCGAATAGACAAACTTCGCAAATGTGTGAACCCCCGGCCTTCTTCTGTATTTAGAGATCGTGAAGCTCTCAATTGTCTCTCTTCCTTACATGACAGGTATGTTGTCACGCCAGCAGACAAGGCTTCCAATAATATAGTTTTTGTATGTAAAGCACATTATTACAATTGTCTAATAAAAGAACTAGGCATTGATGGTAATACTTCCGCTAGTGCTACATACACACGGACTACATTTAACAAAGATGAAATCATAGCCAACCATTGCTCTTTTATGTCCTCTTTCAATATTCCAATGAAAGAGGAACATAAAGAGTTACCATATTTGTACTGGATACCTAAACTTCACAAAAAATCCGTACAAAGAAAGGTATATAGCTGGATCTTCATCATGTTCAACTACAGAGCTGTCCGTTCATTTAACTAAAATCTTGTCTGCTGTCAAAGAAGGTCAACAAGCATACTGCGACACTATTTATAATCGTAGTGCAATTAACCATATGTGGATTTTGAAAAACTCAAAAGATTTGTTAGATCATTTTAAATCTAGATCATTTTCTGAGGTTCACTCTTTGAAAACGTTCGATTTTTCAACTTTATACACTACCTTGCCACACGAAAAACTAAAATGTCGCCTGAAAAAAACTTCTCGAAAAAGCCTTTTCAAATTCAAGGAATTTTGTTGTTTTGGGTTATAATTCTACATTCTTTTCCAAAACATCTGTCAAAGATAAAATTTGTTACACACTGGAACAAGTTTGCAGTATGCTTGATTTCCTCATTGACAACATATTTGTCACCTTCGGATGAAAGATTTTTCAACAACAAATCGGCATTCCAATGGGCACAAACTGTGCTCCTCTCCTCGTCGATTTGTTTTTATACTCTTACGAGACTGAATTTCTTCAGGGACTCGTAAAGAACAAGAAGATGAAAGAGGCACGGTCATTTAATCTTACATTCAGATATATTGATGATGTCCTTTCTGTCAATAACACTTCATTTGGTAGTTGGATTCCTTCGATATATCCTCCGGAATTGGAGATTAAAGAGACCATCGAATCTAATTGCTTCACGTCTTTCTTGGATTTGCACCTCGAATTTGACCCAGGTGGTCATCTCAGTACAAAAATTTACGATAAACGAGACGATTTTAATTTTCAAATTATTAATTTTCCTAATCTACAGAGCAATATACATACTTCTCCTGCATACGGTGTTTATATTTCTCAACTTATTCGATATGCCAGAGCTTGCACACATTTCACAGATTTTTTGATTAGACACCGGTTTCTTCGTGACCGACTTTTGAAACAGGGCTATAAGAAAATACGTCTCATACGATCACTAAAAAAATTCTTTCTTCGTTATCAGCCACTAGTAGAAAAGTTCAAAATTGAGTTAAAAGATATGACAGTTAATTGTTTTAATTAGTGTTTGACTGGTCTGCTGTACTGAGATGATCACCTCAATATCCCTATTGTGTCTCACAACTATGTTGTGTTCTATGGTCATTATCGGATCCTAAGATCGCAATGAAAGAGGGAGGTTTGGCGACATAAAACCTAGTTTAACCCACCATTTCGTTTGAAATGCCTGTACCAAGTCAGGACCATTGCGATCCACCAGTTCTCTGGTATGACTGATTCGTTTTTATCATTTTCTCTGGACTATGAGATTGATCATTCAAGTTCGGTAGTTTTGTTATTACCTTTATTTACTACAACCAAGCCAATGTCGCTGCCGGTGGAGTGAAAATTCCCCGAGGGCATTGCAACTTGGTAGCTTTTTTAGCAATCATGAAAAATTACAAAATTCAGAACTCGATGCCGGCTAGGACGTCTCCCGGATTACCAAGGTCCTCCTTTGCTAGCTCTAGGAACAAGGTAGCAAATGAAGTTGTTGTTCCTATGAATATCCTTAAGGATACCACCAATTTGACTTTTGTTCAGCCAGAGGGTAACTATTATTTCAAAACATCAGATTCATTTCAAATTATCAAACCATGTTCTATTAAACTCAATGACGTTCTAAAATCATCCCCTATTCCTACTATTTCGACATGCAGATCTAAAACCGGCAAAAAATCAACTTGCAAGACCTGTGATATGCTAATTATTTCTCCTGAATTTACCAGTTACTTAAACGGTAAAGTTTACCAAACCCTTTCTCACGACCCTCTGGACTGTTCTACCGGAAATGTCATTTACGGAATTGAGTGTACTTTATGTGGACTGTTGTATGTCGGTGAAACCAAAAATTCATTGCGTTCTCGCATGAATGGTCATAGGTATGACACCAAAATTTCTGATTATCGGGTTTTGTATAACCACTTTAATCAACCTAACCATGACCAATGTTTGAACATGAAAGTCCGGTTTATCGAAAAGATATACCACGACACCAACAGTCCAAATCTTAGTACACCTCACCGTAAAAAACGAGAGCTTCACTGGATAAAAACTTTAGGTACTGTAATGCCTTATGGATGTAATGATAACATCAAAGGAGTAGGAAATCTTTCTAGCCCTCAATGTAGTGAGGTGAATGTTAAGAAACTGTTTGACCCCAATGGTAGACACAAACGTAGTCATGGTCACAAACGATACAAACCAAGATCTGGTGCCAGTCAAACTGACAACAGATCTCTTTCAGACACGTTTGATGATCTGGTTACAAGTCTACAACAACCATTGGGAGTCCATCATGTTCGTACCATTCTCTATTCACTACGAGTCACGAAACTTAAAGACCTACGTGATCTTGGGTTAGAAAAAGCAGGTACTGATCCATTTACTCCTTCTTACAGGCATACTAGCATTATTTGCGACGTTGCTCTTTTCCGTCTTTTTAAGCCTGTAAGAAGTGAGCCTCTTACTACTGAGGATAGGAAATTTCTCCATATTCCATTTAAGAACAAAGGGATAGATGCTATAAACATTAGCAATATTTTAAATCGTAAGGAAGTTACATCTCAAATTCCTCATTATTTCAAAAATCAGTCAACACCAATTGTTTCCTATCGCTACACTAAAACCATAAGTAGTAAAATTTTCAACCACAAAAAAGCATTGCAGGACCTAAACATTGAAGAATATCTAAAGTCCCCTCTGACATGTGATTGCTATGCTTCTCCCTTTGTCTATGGTCCATCTGGTCATGTCATCACGGGTGATCTTCAGATAATTGAAAATGATTTATTACGTAATGTGGTTTCCCATGGACTTAAATTCAGGGAACCGCAACGTATAAATTGGAATCATAACTTTAAGATCATCATGGACGCTGTGGAGGACTATGCTAGAGCCTGGATAAAGAGGGAAAAGGACCAAGAACCAGAGCTTGAATCACTGTCGGACTGGGTAAGGACTATCCGATCTCTTGTACGAAGCCGAATAGACAAACTTCGCAAATGTGTGAACCCCCGGCCTTCTTCTGTATTTAGAGATCGTGAAGCTCTCAATTGTCTCTCTTCTTTACATGACAGGTATGTTGTCACGCCAGCAGACAAGGCTTCCAATAATATAGTTTTTGTATGTAAAGCACATTATTACAATTGTCTAATAAAAGAACTAGGCATTGATGGTAATACTTCCGCTAGTGCTACATACACACGGACTACATTTAACAAAGATGAAATCATAGCCAACCATAGCTCTTTTATGTCCTCTTTCAATATTCCAATGAAAGAGGAACATAAAGAGTTACCATATTTGTACTGGATACCTTAACTTCACAAAAATCCGTACAAAGAAAGGTATATAGCTGGATCTTCATCATGTTCAACTACAGAGCTGTCATTTAACTCAAATCTTGTCTGCTGTCAAAGAAGGTCAACAAGCATACTGCGACACTATTTATAATCGTAGTGGAATTAACCATATGTGGATTTTGAAAAACTCAAAAGATTTGTTAGATCATTTTAAATCTAGATCATTTTCTGAGGTTCACTCTTTGAAAACGTTCGATTTTTCAACTTTATACACTACCTTGCCACACGAAAAACTAAAATGTCGCCTGAAAAAACTTCTCGAAAAAGCTTTTTCAAACTCAAGGAATTTTGTTGTTTTGGGTTATAATTCTACATTCTTTTCCAAAACATCTTTCAAAGATAAAATTTGTTACACACTGGAACAAGTTTGCAGTATGCTTGATTTCCTCATTAACAACATATTTGTCACCTTCGGAGGAGAGATTTTTCAACAACAAATCGGCATTCCAATGGGCACAAACTGTGCTCCTCTCCTCGCCGATTTGTTTTTATACTCTTACGAGACTGAATTTCTTCAGGGACTCGTAAAGAACAAGAAGATGAAAGAGGCACGGTCATTTAATCTTACATTCAGATATATTGATGATGTCCTTTCTGTCAATAACACTTCATTTGGTAGTTGGATTCCTTCAATATATCCTCCGGAATTGGAGATTAAAGAGACCACCGAATCTAATTGCTTCACGTCTTTCTTGGATTTGCACCTCGAATTTGACCCAGGTGGTCATCTCAGTACAAAAATTTACGATAAACGAGACGATTTTAATTTTCAAATTATTAATTTTCCTAATCTACAGAGCAATATACCTACTTCTCCTGCATATGGTGTTTATATTTCTCAACTTATTCGATATGCCAGAGCTTGCACACATTTCACAGATTTTTTGATTAGACACCGGTTTCTTCGTGACCGACTTTTGAAACAGGGCTATAAGAAAATACGTCTCATACGATCACTAAAAAAATTCTTTCTTCGTTATCAGCCACTAGTAGAAAAGTTCAAAATTGAGTTAAAAGATATGACAGTTAATTGTTTTAATTAGTGTTTGACTGGTCTGCTGTACTGAGATGATCACCTCAATATCCCTATTGTGTCTCACAACTATGTTGTTTTCTATGGTCATTACCGGATCCTGAGATCGCAATGGAAGAGGGAGGTTTGGCGCCATAAAACCTGGTTTAACCCACCATTTCGTTTGAAATGCCTGTACCAAGTCAGGACCATTGCGATCCACCAGTTCTCCGGTATGACTGATTCGTTTTTGTCATTTTCTCTGGACTATGAGATTGATCATTCAAGTTCGGTAGTTTTGTTATTACCTTTATTTACTTACAAAACGTTCAAACAGAATTTGTTTTCTCAATCCTTTTCATGATTTTGAAATAGAAAACCAAGACAAATATAAGCGACACCAACTTTTTTAAGAAAAAAACATTTTATGCATTCGAAACACATAATATAAAATGATAGAAAACCAAAAAGTAATCACTTCAATGTATAGACTCTTATTGTGTAATGGACAAAACAGGTTATATCAGAAATGTATAAAAGTCATGAAAATCCAACTTTTTGAAATTTGATCTAAAAACCAAGATAATAATAGCGTTTTAAAAGATTAAGTTTCTATATCAAATGTAGGTTTATAACAATTTATGAATGCATACATGAAATACTGGTTTCCAACTCAAGTTACATCCACTTCTGTCAACAAATTAAAGGGACTGAAGTAGTTATTACCATAAAAAGTATGAAAATCGCTTAATCAGCCATTTTTTTGTAAATGCATTATTTTGTGTTGTCTATAACAAGTTCATTGATTTTCTTAACGCTTAAACACTTGTTTAAACGCAAAAGACGCCCCTAAAGCATTTCAATTGTTTAAATTCATACTCGCATGGATCCATAAAATTGAAGTCTTGGTATTTTAAATCAACAATTGGCTTCCTAGGTTCTTGTATGGGCCTACGCTTTATCATTGGTGTTAAATGACACCATCCATATTGATAAAATGTTGATCTTAACTTCTACTCCCGGCAATAGAAGCAAACCTTCAAATGGTCACAATAATGCTTTTTAATAAAAATGTCGGAAAACTGAAAAATATCAATTAAGAATTTCCCACTATGAGATTTTCGGAACGGTTTTATGAATATCATTTGTTATTAGTAACCAAATGTCAACTTTTAAATCAATTATTGTAAAATATTTCAAGTCAGCATTTGATACCACGCAAAAGCAGATGCTAAAGCTTTATAATTTTTAGGTCTAAAGCCGGAACAAACAATTCAAAAATGCTTGATGTGATATGTTTATAACCTAATTATTACAGAAAACCTAAAACATGTGGTTTTTATCAGCAAAATTTTAAATTGACGCAATCTAAAAGTTGTAACTGAAACAACATTTTTGGGTTGCTTGATCTGTTTGCCAATATTGAATATTCTTCAAAATCTGAAAGTTGTACGATATTAAATTGTCCGATCCTGCTGTGCCTTCTTGTTTAGCTTACCTGACCCGAAGAGTCATCTGAGCTATTGTCATCACTTGGCGTCTGTCGTCCGTCCATCGTCCGTCCGTCGTCTGTGAACCTTTTGAATCCTACATTGTATGACACCATAGGTCCAATTGCAATTAAACTTAGTATGGTTGTTCTTTAGCGTTTGGTGCTTAGAAATGATGTGGGGATTTTTGATTCGTCGTTAAACATTGCCGCCGTGGCTAAAAAGAGAACAAAGGGGTAAATTGCAGTTTGTTTAGAAATAACTCAAAACTGGATAAAGATTTCAAATTCGGAGTAGAGTGAAAGTGATTAACCCCTAAAGATTTGCCTACCCTGAAATTTTAAAGAAAATCCATCAATCAAAGTAGGACTGATTGTCCTTTTTCTTGATTTTTTTTAATGAATTTTGCACTTTTTAAAGCTCGATCAATATCTTAAAAAATATATAGGATATTTGAGATATTGAAATTGCATATCGGTAAACACATTTTCCAAATATTATGTAATAAGGACAACGTTTTAGGACCATTCCCTTTAGGAGTCATTCCCCTTAGAACGGCAACATTGACCATTTTCATGGCATTTTCTCATTACATTTAAACGTTAACTCTTCTGACAGCTAAAGTCTAATTGGATCCAAACTTGATATAGTAGTTTATTAAGCTTGGATGTATAGAATTGATGTGGGAATTGATTTCTGTTTGGTAGTAAAACATGATCGCCGTGGCTAAAATAGAACCTAGGTGTAAATTGCAGGTTTTTGTCAAAAACTCAAAAAACGGTGACAGATTTTCAAATTCTGATGGAGAACAAAACTGATCAGCACCTCAAAATCTTCCTGCCTTGAAATGTTGAAGAAGATCTACATCCCATGTAGAATTAATTGCCCTTTTTTCTTATTTTTTTAAAGAAATTTTGCACTTATTCAACTCAATATCTTAAAAACTAAATGAGATATAATTTAGGAAATTGAAATTGTTTATAGTTTAGCAAATCATGATCTACAAAATATACTCATTACTGCATTAAGTTAAACAATGATCCCTTATTAAACTAATAATCCTTTTGATGTCAAATAGGTTTTGCCTAATGTCCTATAGTATAGTTCATGTACATAAGTCAGGTAAGCGAGATAGTCTCCTTGGAGCCTCTTGTTTGAAGGAAGTCCAGAATCATTCCTGATTGGCCTTAAGTCCTCATTGCCTCAGCCTTTTCCTGATGCTTATAGTGTCGCCCCTTTGATGTTAATCTCCCTGTTATAGCAAAATTCATGCATCTTGGGGGTAAAGCGAATTAGTTGTCATAAACATTTATAACGTCTTTAGGCGTAGAGTTGAGATTTGTTCTAACATCTCTACTGTCCTGGCAGTTCTAGAATTGTTCTAAACCAGGACACCAACTGTCATAAACTGTTCTGGGTTAGAACTGTCATAAACTGCTCTAGACCCTGACACTTCTAGAACTGTTCTAGGCCATGACAGCTTAGAACTCATCTCGCCCTTGACAGCTTAGAACTCCTCTAGTCCATGACAGTTCTGTTCCCTGACAGTTCTGGGCTCTGACAGGTCCTAACAGTTCTAAATGACCTCATGTGTTGTTTATTATAATGTTTTGTAAGCCATACTAAAATTTTGTTTTAAAAATTATAAGGTTTCTGTTAAAATTGTATTCCCGATAGCCATGCAAATTTTATTACTTTGGACAATGAACTAGAGTAGTTCTAAAACCTCACGGTCTAGAACTGTCTGGAGCTGTCATGAGCTGTCACGAGCTGTCAGGATTTGTCAGGAGCTTTCAGGGCTTAGAACTGTCAGAGCTTAGAACTGTCAGGGCGCAGAACAGGCAAGAGCTGTCATGGCGTAAGACAGCTTAGAACTGTCAGGGCTTAGAACAGTTCTAAATATTTCATAGGGCAGAACTGTTCTATGACATGACAAGGCTTGTCATAAACTGTCCTAGAACTGTCGGCTGAACAGAATAAGAATTGATTCCTGACTGTTTCTGACAGTTCTAAAGAGATGTTAGAACTGGCCTCAACTGTATCTTTAGAATGTAACTGGTGTTAAGACTGATTTAGAGACATGCCTTTACCTCAAACTGTCTTAAGATAATTATAATGATCCTTTCTTACCATGTAGTATTAAATGTAAAATTAATTATTTTTGTAGGACCAGACGTTGAATGGACCAAAGATAACAAGATATGTCCGAAACCAAAAGAGGAAGGTAAACTTAAATCTTACTAGCTTTTCAATTCAAATACTAGTAATGCGCAAACAAACTTAGTAAGATACAACATTAAATTTGTCAAACCACGATGATTTTGATGACTATAACGGTACATTAGCTTTTTTTGTTGTGTAACAAATACAGGAGTACATGTACCAATGTACATTCTACAAAAGTACAACGTGTGACTATAGTTATAAAAATCGTTCTCAACATGCTCAATGTGAATTTACAGAAATAACGCATTTTATAATTTTTCGTGAAAATACTCATTAACATGGCATACCTACGAATCACTTTAGCGGACACAATGAGACATTCTTGTAATAATACGTTACTTTAGCATTATGACGACCAATAATTTGTAATATTGTGTTGTTTTCGCTTAATTTTGCGTTTTTATCGCGCCAAAATGCTCAAAATTCCGTTTAAATACGTTTCTGCTATCGCGAATGAATACATTACTTTTGCGTTATTCCGCGTTACGCATTTTTAAGCTCTTTAGGCGTTCGTCGTCGGTCCGTTAACTTTTCCCTAAAGAAAATATTCTTTGAGACCTCTGAAGGGATATGTTTTAATCTGTATATTTAGAATGTCCTCTACCAAGTCAAACTCCTCACGGTTCCAGCTCCTGTTCAACGGTCCATACACTAATCACTGCACGAGGCTTTCCGAACTTTTTTTGGTTCCCTATTAATAAACCATGAAAAGTAATCACTACATGTATATCACAATACATTGCACTACTGCGTGTTTTTATTATATAGCATATTATATCAACACATTGCACCATTCACTTTTAAATAGTGCGTATTTGAACCGTTTTTCAACAAATTTAAAGAAGTTATGGGCTATAAAATAGGACTCTAAATAATAAGGATGACAAAATTTAGACAGTTTATCGAAATAAAAAAAATCATTAAATCTTGATGACTTTATTGATTGTGTCCGGCAGTTGAATACCCGCTTCTACTTTCACCAGGAAAGCACAGCTTAATGCGAATGAGTTTGTTACTATTAAGTTTGTGAAAGTTATACACGTCGACAAACAGATCAATCGTTTAAATGTAATCACTTTGCAGTTCACCATATCCATTCTATATTATATCAATTACTTTACAGAGCTGTGCGCAACACCATTTATCATATATATACTTATATTACTATACCAGTTGCGACCAATTCTATATCTTTCTCTCCCTATCCACCTATGTTCATCGTGTACTGTGTTACAACCTAAGATTGTCTACGAAGAGGCTTAACTAGGCAACCAAAAGCTAGACTTTTTTCTAGCCTAGGTGGTCTAGTGGCATAGGGCGCTGGACACAGTGCAGGCGAAGCTGCCATAGATGATATAGTATGGGTTCGATTCCAGCTCAACCCCATGCTGGATTTTCCGGTGTCAACGGCTTTAAAAAGATGACACACGGACACCCCTTCTAACTTTGCAGCTCACCATATCCATTCTCTATTATATCAATTACTTTTACAGAGCTGTACGCGCTTCATGCACGTAAAAGACCCCTTTGTGGACCGCCAAGTAGTGCACCACATAGGCTAAATTATCCGCTCCTACCCATCTCTCCCGCTTTTCCTGTGGTTCTTCAAAATTTAAATGTCCTTTGTTTCCCACCGTATCCCCATATTTCATTTATCATCATCATTTCATGTTCATATTATTGTCCACAAAGCGACTGGAATGTGTATTCAAGGTGGTTGAATTGGACAGCCAGGTCGATGAATACCGGGATTGTCAGGGTACAATGTCGAAAACCTGTCTGCACATCAAAATTGGTGAACCAAAGTTGGAAAAATGCCATGTTCCTCGCGCGTTAAAGAACCCTCCTGCAGGTCTCTGTTAGAGTATAACCCGTTAGCTCCCCATGCATGAGGCTAAATTGTCCATCCCCGTCCATCACTCCTTTTTCAAGTGGCAGTTGATTGGCTTTGTGCCACCCTTTCCGACACTTCATCAACATTTGATCTTCATTGTATCACCATCATGTCCATCTCTCGGACATAGCCGAAATCGTGCAAAAACTAACTCATCATCATTTCATGTTCATATTATCACCCTTTTCATATTCATCGCCTTTATGTATAAGCAAAGAGGCACCTATGAGGCATTTTGAGTGTCAAAAGTCTGAAAGGTCAACGACAAAACCGGTAATATTAAAGCGAACAGGAACAGCACGAAGAAACACAAAATCAACCAAACAGCATCAACAACGCGAACTCAAGTTGCAACACGAGTGAACTCAGGTGCTCCGGAAGAGAAAGCGATTCCTGCCTGTTATAGAACACCCGTCGTGCTGATTATTTCCAATGTCAGATATATAACATATAAAGTGTAACAATGATTCAAAACGCTAACCCATTCTCCCAATAGACCATAAAAGTGTTGATTTTGAAAAAAAAAAAAAACGTCAGCCAACCATTTCCTTCGAAATGTCTCTAACAAGAAGTTTTAGTTTAAAAATATTTTATTTGAAACAATTTCGATAGGGAATCGGACACAAGTACAAAGTATTTATGAAGTCCTCTCCCGATAACAATACAATACAGAAACAGTTATGGATATGCACGTTCAAATATAAATATGATTGTGATAAAGTAACAACTAAGAAATAAAGCAAAAAGGTAACTAAAATCATGGTCATGCGTTGTGTGTGTGTGTTTGTGTTTATCTGATCTTAACTAAATTAGGAATCGTTTCGAGTGCAGAATGAATTCAAACACATGATTAAGTACTTTCATTATCAAGTTATCTTTTTCGGAAAGATACTTATCACCATTAAGAAATAATCATATGTTGCGTGGAAATTGAGGGGACTTTCAATTAACGTTTGCCTTATTATTTCATAAAGAGGGCATAAAGAGGACTTCTAACGAGAAGTAAAGAGGCACAAATGGTGCATTCGAGTGTCAGTAGTTCAAAACGGTTACGACAAAACCAGTAAACAGTACGAAGAAACACACAAAACTTGAGCAGAAATCAACAACGCGAACGAACTCAAGTTGTAATGAGAGTGAAATCGGGTGCTCCAGGAGAGTAAGCAGTTACCAGTCAAGTCCATTGTGTTTAGTACTTTCTCTGGTATGTCTTTGTCATGTTTATTCTTTTCTTATTAAATGTATTATTTTAAACACACCAGTTCGATAGTCTTGTTGTTACTTATATGTTTCATATTTTTTATTACGTATTTGAGTATTCAAATTAAATATACAATAAAATTATTGACAAAAGATTTTGGCACGCCTGACATGCGTTAGTCTTCGTCTTATAGTTTTATTATATATATCTAATTGTGTTTGCCATTTTCAACTTTTTTGGAAGAGCGCATCTAATCAAGACTCATCAGATGCGCTCTTCCAAAAAGGTTGAAAATGTCAACTCAAACGCTATATAATCAAGCGCGTGCGGACAACTGAAAAAGTGATAGCTAGAAAAGGGGTGGGAGTTGGGAGAAGGGGGTGGAATGGAAGACGGGTGGGTGATCCAAGGAGGTGGGAGATGGCACCCCGCTGTCCGCCCCCTTATTCAAAGCAATTTGCCCATGACGTGTTCGTTAGTGGTGACAAAGTGAATACCTCACGGGAAGATTGTGAACAGAAAGTTGCGTTATCGTATTTATTAACTGAGCTTACACAGTCACTCTAGAAGTAACAGGCATTAACTTTTGTTATAGAATTTGGTAAAAAAGATTATATATTGATCCTCGTATTGGAGATATGATTAAAGTAACGATCATCAACGAATGAGGTTACGATCATCATCGCGATTTCTATTTTCCTCGTTTTCTTCCTCCTAAAGAATAAGAGATCTAATTCTAGCAAACCACTCAAACATAACACTAACGAGGCCAAGCTTGTAACATAAAAGTTATCCAAAGAAAGGACAATTTGGCAGTATTTGTTGATTTAATAATTGTCCAAATTCTTGTTCGCCATATTGGGATGATCGTAACTGGAGTTACGATCATCACGTTGACGACAGTGATGCAGTGTTATAACACAGAATATTAAAAATATAATATAAAAAGCTGACTTAAGTTATATGTTTATGTTTAGTTTTAAGGAATACTGAAGAAAATACAAAAAAGAATAAGTGTTCCATTTTCCAAAATGGTGGGACAGCTTAAATAGGAGTTATTTTCCTCATTCGCCAAAATTTGATAATTTTCGCATTATTTTAAATTCTTTTGAAAACCGTAAGTGCAAGAGGACAATTAAGCATTGCAAAAATTGTTTAGTGTATTTAAAAGATCTACAAAAATGATTTTAGGGTCAAAATTGTCAGATTAATCGTTTAACAGCTATAATCCTTAAACCATTTTTCTTTCAATTTCTACTGGTTTGAAAAAAAAATTCTTTTCTCAAAAACTGCTGAAGGATATCATCTAACAAGTTTGTGAAATTTATGCACCCGACAAACCGCCATGGCCACTGGTGCTAAAATTAGATCAGGGAATCAGCCTTTACTTTTCAGCCTATAGCTCGAAAAGTTATCGGTATAAAGAAACAATAATAAAGAATCTGAAGCAACATCTCTAGACTTTATCAGAATTACATGCTTTACAAAACTGTCCAATCAAAGTTGCGGAACAATTTAAGTAGGAATTATTTCCCTTTATTCGCCCAAAATTTATCTTTTTTGCGTTTTTTAAACATTTTCTTGAAAACCGTAAGTTAGCGTTGGAGATGTTAAGCACATTGAAGTCTACAATTATGAGATCTTGTTCAAAGTTGTCAGATAAACCGTTTAGGACTTATCCCCCTATAATCGTTTGTATTCTACGGAGCCCGGATAGGGACATACAAAGAAAAAAATTATATTGTGCGCACAACATATTATATTGTGCGCACAACATATCATATTGTGCGCACAACATATTATATTGTGCGCACATTATATTATATTGTGCGCACAACATATTATTTTGTGCGCACATTATATTATATTGTGCGCACATTATATTATATTGTGCGCACATCATATTATATTGTGCGCACATTATATTATTTTGTGCGCACATTATATTATATTGTGCGCACAACATATTATATTGTGCGCACAACATATTATATTTTGTGCGCACAATATATTATTTTGTGCGCATAATATATTATTTTGTGCGCACAATATATTATTTTGTGCGCACAATATATTATTTTGTGCGCGCAATATATTATTTTGTGCGCACAATATAATATGATGTGCGCACAATATAATATAATGTGCGCACAATATAAATATAATGTGCGCACAATATAATATAATGTGCGCACAATATAAATATAATGTGCGCACAATATAAATATAATGTGCGCACAACATAATATAATGCGCGCACGATATAATATAATGTGCCCACAATTGGTGTTACTAAAACGCGGAAACGGAATGCGGAACAAAAACGGAAAACGAAACGGAAAGCAGAATAAGTGTTTTATTTGTCCTACATACATGTATGTTTCATATAAACCATTTAACGTAGGTCTATTAAACAAGACAGATAAATGCACATTTCCTAGTTCCCATTAGGCCATATTTGGCTTTTATCATACCTTTTCCTTTGTAGTTATCTTGCAGATTATCCGCAATAGTTTGCCTTTCACTCCCTCCACGTTTTCCATTTTTTTTTACCCCTTGCCTTCCCGTTTCACACCATTTTCCATCTTTATTACACTAGTACAATTGGTTGATTAAACTTAATATTAGGAATTTGAGTTAAACATGGATATTGGAAAAACCTTGGCTCTGTAGCCATAAAATGATATATAAAATAATTATAAAATGAAAAAAAAACAACAAAAGTTCAACCTACTATAAAGACAATTAGGAAGACAATTATTCTTGAAAAGTTTGAGAGACTCAGATTTGTCAGTCGATCAAGTACCTTTTAACCGTAGCTCGATCCTGACAATCTTTTTAGCAAATATAGTAAAGTAAAATTAAGATTGATGACATATATGTCAGATATAGCTTGAAAACCTGTTTTATTTCGTCTCCTGAATTCCAAGTAGACCCTACACGTATTGGAAGACGGTTCCGGTCTCCAGTTTAACAGAAACTGGAGCAGCCAACCCTAGCGGTGGTGTGTCATGGGCTGGTCGACCCATGGCACTAAGCGCGGTGTCTAGTAATGAGTCGCTGCAGAGGCTTAGTTCTAGCCTATAATGTCACGACTATAGACTTAAATTCCAGTATTTAATGATAACCCCACTCGTAAGATAGGGGGCTATATTGCAATCATTTTGTCCGTCGGATTGGGGTATTCTTAGCAGGACTAAGTGAAACCCCTTGCTTCATCCAGCCTTAAAAATGTTGCATGACAAGTTCGGAGAGTTCGTAAGGTAAAACATACATACATGTTATTATTCAACAAAATATCCGTATAAATATACCCTACATCGAAGGAGAGAGAGTATATCTGTGTCCATCCGTAGTTCCGCCCCGTTTTTGTTTACTCGTAACTCATTTACTATAAGTCCTAGGTTGTTAATATTTGGTGACAAGAAGCAAAGGTGTACCAAAGGGGTAATCAGTATCATAAAACCGTAAAGACAAAGACAAAACCGGCAGACAAAAAAATCATCACAACAAAACAAACCACATAACAACATAAAACACACACAAACATAACAACAAAACCGCATTCAGCAACGCGAACTCAAGTCGAAACGAGAGTGAACTCAGGTGCTCCGGAAGAGTAAGCAGTTCCTGCTTGCTATAGCACACCCGTCACGTTGCCAAAGATCGATTAAGTGTTGGTCAAATCCGGAAAGGATGACATTACAAAACTCTATGTCAAACCAACATCTGTGCTCATCTGAGAGATAGAAATCCCGTATTTGTATACAAGCACATGATGTCGTCCGTAAAATTTCTTGAGTGATGACAACAACCTGGGAGCAACGTACCCCTAGGTTAACAATTTGCTTGTCAGCCGTGTGGCTCTATCAAGGAAGTCGTTGTACTCCCCACATGCTCTGGAATAGCGAATCAATTGTGATACGTAAACTCCATATGCTGGAGCTTTATATTGAAAAATACAATTATCAAAATGGGTAAACAACGCTTTATTTTGGTATTCTGTGTGTCGATATTTCAAGGAGATACCTCTAATCAGCAGCATTTGAATCAAAACATTGTAAGGTCAAAAAAACCAAAATTATTCAACAAATGAAAAGTACTCAAATCCAAAAGGTCCCAACGGGTCAATCGAACATCTACTTCTTGTTAACCGAAAACTTTACACACTTTAATTTCGTCCCGCCTTTGCAAAGTGCGTGGATTCAAAACCGCTTTAGACATCAACTGTGACTCCACCAGGAAGATGGTAACCATAAACAGAAATGACATTACCCAAGGACATTGATATACGAATATAAGATCCAAAGAAGCAACCAGAAACTGTTAACCAAGACTATAGAACTGTATTTAACAAAAATGGGCAAACCAAACAAAAACAAGTGTGGCCACTAAAAGTATGTCTCGCTTGCCGGCACCATCACTAAAATCAACTACCTAAGTATTACAAAAAGTTTTCTGCCTGAAAAAAAAGACCCAAGAAAACAGAGTCACTACAGTGTAAAAATGGGTGCAGGGTCACACATCGACTGTAAGTTGGGTAGACCATAACCTCAAATGTCTGTATACCAAATATCAGATGCCTAGCTATTATACTTTTCCAGCAATTCATCGTCCACAAAAGTCTTACAAAAAAGTTTACCGTCTGAAAAAAGACCTAAGTTCACAGAGTCACTGGAGCGTGAAAATGGGGTCAGGGTCACACGGCATGGTGACAGTTGCATAGACCAACACCTGAACTGTCTGTATACCAAATATCAGATGCCTAGCTATTATTCTTTTCCAGCAATTCATCGTCCACAAAAATCTTACAAAAAAGTTTACGCCACCGCCGCCGCCGCCGCCGTCGCCACCGCCGGAAAGTAATACCTATGTCTCGCTTTCGCGACTATTCGTCGCAGGCGAGACAAAAACGAAAAAGAACCAATTGGATATCAGCCATACATGAACAATACAAGCTAAAACACGGGTAAAAAACAAGAGAAAAGAAGAAGGAAGGAATTGAAGGAAAATGACGGGGAGAAATTAGGGGAAGAAGAAGAAGGGAGGAAACTGAGGAGGAGGAGGGAAAGGAGGAGGGGGGGGGCAGGAAGAGAAGGGAGTAAAGCTATGCAACAACACAAAGATACGACCTTCACCACAATAGCTCGTAGAGGGGGGGCCGTCCATGAAAGACGAACAAAAAACAAATTTTAAGCCATACAAGTGGACAAACCTCAGTACAGGTGCCCATAAAGGGCGAAACTAACAAAACAAAGAAGGATTAATCTGTGTAATAGATTGGACCACGTGACTCTTGGATCTAACCGGTTAGAACTGGTTAGAACTTGATTTATCACTTTGATCATTTGCTTTTTATTAGCTCACCTGGCCGAAGGCCATGTGAGCTTATGCCATCACTTTGCGTCCGTCGACGTCCGTCGTCTTCCGTCGTCCGTCTCCCGTCGTCGTGCGTTAACAATTTCAAAAATCTTCTTCTCTGAAACTACTTAACCAATTTGATTGATACTTGGTAGTAATGATATATGACATATTGGCTACAAACGATCCTCATTCTAAATTGATTCGATAAAAAACATAGCCGCCGGTGCTAAAAACAGAACAGGGGGGTAAAACAGCAGTTTTATGCAAGCAACTCAAAAACGGTGACAGATATCAAAATTCTGGCATAGGGTAAAAGTAATCAACACATCACGATCTACCTACCCTCAAATTTTCCAACAAACCATGTGGAAATTATTTCCCCTTTTCTTGATTTTTTCTGCGTTTTGCACTTTTTATGTCTCCCAAACGAAAGTTTGGAGACATATTGTTTTTACTCCGTTTCTTATTATTATGTCTCCCAAACGAAAGTTTGGAGACATATTGTTTTTACTCCGTTTCTTATTCTTTTTATTATTATTTTTTTTCTTCTTTCTTCCCATGAACGTGTCCGGTAGTTTTCTTGGAAACGAGTCGAAGGATTTTCACGAAACATTGTAGGATGGTAGATGGGTTACTGAAGTTGTGCACGGACATTTCAAAATTTTCAAAATGGCCGCCGTTTCCGTGTTATTAACGAAAGTTCATAATATAGGACATTGCAATATCTCGGTAACCTAGGTGCGTAGGAGGCTAAAATTTTGTAGATGGATAGAGCATAAGGAGCTCTTCAATTATACGAAAAAAAAATTTGAAGCGATATTTACGGTTTTCGAGTTAATTACGAAAATGTGATTTTTCGGGCCTGAAAATGGGAAAATTGTCAAAATGCTTCGATTTAAAAAGAAAATTGTATCTAGAGGTTTTAAAAGATGGCGAATCATAATATGAGGTCAAAAATTTTAAAATGGCCGCCGTTTCCGTGTAATTGGCAAAAGTTCAAAATATAGGACATTGCAATATCTTGGTAACCTAGGTGCAAAGGAGGCTAAAGTTTTGTAGGTGAACAGAGCAAAAGGAGCTCTTCAATAATATGAAAAAAAAAATTAAGCGATATTCACGGTTTTCAAGTTATTTGCGAAAATGTGATTTTTCGGGCCTCGATGTGAAAATCGAAAAATGTGAAAATGTGAAAATCGTCAAAATGCTTCGATTTCGACAAAATTTGTATCTTGGGGTTATAAAAGATGGGGAATCATAATACGAGGTCAAAAATGGGTTCGTTTGGGAGACATTTTTGTGTTGAGCATCCCCAACACAGTCAGTACTTGTTATGTCTCCCAAACACTATGTGTTGGGAGACATATTGCTTTTACTCTGTTTCTTATTATTATTATTATTCTTTTTTTTCTTCTTTCTTCCGGACATGAAACTGTCCGCAACGTTTTTTGAAAACGACAAAATGGAATTGCACGAAACTTTGTATGATGGTAGATTGGTTATTGGAGGTGTGCACAGGCATTTCGAAATTTTCAAGATGGCCGCCATTTTCAAAATGGCCGCCACGGCAAAAGGGTACCCTAAAATTATCTCGGAAACTACTGAATGGATTTTTATGAAATTTGGTATGTGAGTAGAGGGTTATGAGTAGACTTGATACGTAAAATAAAAATTTTCAAAATGGCCGCCATTTTCAAAATGGCCGCCACCGAAAAAGCAAAAATTGCAAAAATGCTTCGATTTTAACAAAATTTTGTATCTAGGGGTTTTAAAGGATGGCGAATAAGAATACACTATCAAAAATTTATTCGTTTGGGAGACATTTTTGTGTTGGGCATCCCCAACACAGTCAGCACTAGTTATTATTATTCTTTTTCTTCTATCTCCGCGGCATGAAACTGTCCATGCGAGTTCTCAGAAATTGCTTGACGGATTTGCACGAAACATTGTATGATGGTAGATGGGTCTTTGAAGTAAATCCTTACCTATTCGGAATTTCCAAGATGGCCGCCATTTTCAAAATGGCCGCCATTACATAAGGGTACCCCAAAATTATCTCAAAAACTACTGGACGGATTTCAACCAAATTTGGACGTTCATTGACAAAATTAAAAAGGACTTGATTGGTGAAAAAAAAAATTTCAAGATGGCCGCCATTTTCAAAATGGCTGCTACTGAATATAGGCAAAATTTGAAAATGTCAACCGATTTGCATGAAACTTAGTATATTAACAGAACAGGGTAAAGCGACCTCAAATCTGTAAATAAAATTTTCAAGATGGCCGCCATTTCAAAATGGCCGCCATCCAAAGTTGTAAAAATTGACCATTTTCAACCAATGCTTCAATTTCAACAAAATTTTGTATCTAGAGGTTTTTATGAATGGTGAAATAGAATACGGTGTAAAAAATGCGTTCGTTTGGGAGACATTTTGTGTTGGGCATCACCAACACAGTCAGCACTTGTTTCTCTTGTTTTTCCCCGAGTTTTTAGCTTGTATTGTTTATGTATGGCTGATCTCCAATTGATTCTTTTCGGGTTTTTTTTTTTTTGTTTGGTTTGCCCATATTATATTTCAAGAACTATATAAGGCATTGAAGTTATTTCAATTGCATAATGTTTAGCTAAGTTAGCTCTAAAAAATGTTCATTGGGTCGAAATTGTCAGATGACCCCTTATAGGGGTTATGGCCCCTTAAATGTCAAAAAAATGGTTTTAGCCTTATAGATTGTGAACGATAAAAGATAGGGAAAATGTTTTTCTTGCTTAAATGTTCAGTTCATTTAGCTCTACAAAAGTCTTCATAGAGTGGAAGTTGTCAGATGACCCCTTATAGGGGTTACGACCCCTAAAACAACGTTTTTTTTATGCTTTTGGCCTATGGAATGAAAACTATAGCAGATAGAGAAAAGCTGTTGCTTGCTTAAATGTTCTGCTCATTTACAACAATGTAGCTCTACAAAAGTCTCCATAGGATCGAAGTTGTCAGATGACCCCTTATAGGGTCAGATATTTCAAAAACGGGAGGGCCATCCTGTGGCTCATAGACACATTTTCTAGTCCTCATTGGAATCCAAGTAAAAATCCCTGCCTGCGGTGTCAATCAGATTTGCAATATCTCTTACCGTTTCTGAAAAATTAGGGGTCAAAGGGGCAAAAACGTCATATTTAAAAGTCGGTCAAAGCAAATGGTTATACACAAAAAAAATTAGTTGTAGCGGGCCAGCCAATTGTTATGAAGTTTTAGTATGATGATTAAATCCACTAAAGGATGTTTCTTAGTACTTGCATTTGGGATTGGTTGTCCCTAACGTTTTTGAAAAAAGGACCAAAAAGGCTTAAATGGATTTACTAACAAAACTGTTGTTGAATGTTTATTACTTATTCGGTTTTGAAAATATTTTTTTTTATTGAATTCCTCATTAAATACTGTAAACTAAATGTGTCAATGGTTTTGATATATATTGCATCGTTACATTGTTGAAGAGGCCAAAGACCGGCCACGCTCAAAAATCAACTTTTTAATTTTTGGTCTAATTTTCAAAAGGTTTGTACAAATGTATAAAAAAATTCAAATATGCATTGAAAGTCAACCAAAGATTGCATGTGTCAAAAAGCTTTGCGAGTTCACCATGGGCTGCATGACTGTGGCCAAAGCATTTGACAATCCATATTGGGTCGCAAACGTATACAGTGTTCAACATGTGTTGTGGTCGTATCATGCTGCGCTCGATGTAGCTTTTTATTCAGTTTTGTTTTTGTCAATATATTTCTTTTAGGTGAGATTCTATGCGTTTGTTTTAGTATTTTGGTGTTTTTCGTCCACATATTTTCCTCTGTGGGTGAGTTTTTCTTCAACAGTTTTCCCTTTTCGTCCCGATTTTGTGAGTTCCTTTTCATAGGTTGATGTTTTTTCGTCAACAGATTTTGTTTTTAGTAAAGCTTTATCATGTTTCTTTTTTAAAACTGATGTTTTTTCGTCAATACATTTTGATTTGTTTGAATTTGATGTACCGATTTTCATTTTTGGTCCAACTTTTTGATCACTTTCTTGTTTTTTTGGTGTACGATTGCATTGAAAACGCTTTAAGTAGCCTTTATAGGCTTAAAATATTTGTTTTTGGGTAAAATGGGGCGTATATCAATCCAAATTTTGGGGAGGTAATGAGGGGGAGGAGGTAAAAGGGGGGTAGTGGATACTGGTATTGGGTCTGCTGCTCTTAAGCAATAGCTATAAAAAAAAATGGCTGCTAAATGCTGTAGAAAATGGGAAAATGGCCGCTCAGCCTTTCGCTGCTGAAAATGAGGGAAATGGCAGCAGCTGATGCTGCTGAAAGGGGAAAATGGCTGCTCTTGCTGCTGGGAAATGGGATATATGGCTGACTTCCTGCAGAAGGGGCTGGTTTGCGGGGAGGGGACTTGCTGTTCCTTGGGAGGAATTAAAACGCTTACACGGGTTCGGATACTTTATTGAGTTCATACAGTCTACAGTTTAATCTTCTTTCATTGGTTTGCTGGCTTCTTTATGGTGTTCCTTGATTGTTTTAGGCTTTCTTCCTCCATTGTTCTCTGTATATTTGGGCTTTTTGCTGGTATGCGACGTTACCAGACGGAACACAGCAGAAACTGGACTTAGTGAAGATTCCTGGCGAGGTGTCTCGAAAAACTATTGAGTAATTGTAGTTGGAGCTGACAATGACAAAGGAGTAGCCACAAGGCACGAATTTTGTAAGATGCGTCGTGGAGGATTCATTGTGATCTGGTTGACATTAGCTGCAATAATATAGCTCCTTCGACGTTTTTTGATTAGGCGGAGCTACAAAGGGGTCCCATTACCCGTAATGGAGCAAGTCGAAATTTTATGTATAGCTCTTAGACTCTCTACGTCCTTAGACTATGCTGGTCCTCGTCTTGATTTTTTTTCTTTGCATGCTTTACTGATTTTTTCTTCATTATATTTTTGGGCTAATGTTTGTCTTCTCAGGCTTCTTTATATTTGCCTTGTGAGAGTCTTGTAGCTTTGTCATGTTTGTCAAGTGTTTTGTTTCCTTGTATATTGCTTTTCCTAAACTTTCAAGTCTTTGTCCGACAGCCTTTTACGTCTTGAATGTTTTCTCGGCTCAGAAAACAGCAAGAAGATGCATGTTATAACTCAGCATGCTTAAGCTGTGTATGCCAAATTTGAAATCAATCCCTTCAGTGGAAGCCGGAAAATTTGTTACGAACGTTTGTAAAGAGCGGACTGGCGGACAAAATGATTGCAATATAGCCCCTCTTTTACGATAGGGGGAATCATTAAATATACTGTAATATAAATTCTATAGTCGTGACAATAAGCTAGAAGCCTCTGCAGTGCCAGGGGTCGACCAGCCCATGACACATCAGCGCTAGGGTTGGCTGCTCCAGTTACAACTGAACCGGAGACCAGGACCGTCTTCCAATACGTGTAGGTTCTACTCGGAATTCAAGAGACGAAATAAAACAGGTGTCCAAGCTATAGCTTTATATACCAAAAGCTAATCCGACATGCCATCAATCTTAATTTTACTTTTCTATATTTGCTGAAAAGATTATCAGGATCGAGCGACGGTTAAAAGGTACTTGACTGCCAAATCTGAGCCTCTCAAACTTTTCAAGAAATTTTGTCTTTCTAATTGTCTTTATTGTTAAACTTAATGTTGTTTTTAATCATTTTATAACAAACCTCCGGTACTGAGCTAAGGTTTTCTTTCAAATTCCATGTTTAACCCAATTTCCTAATATTAAAGTTAGTTAATCAATTGTACCAGTGAAATAAAGATGGAAAACGGTGTGAAGCGGGAAGGCTAGGGGGTAAAACAAATTAAAAAACGTAGAAGGGGTGAAGGCAAGCTATTGCGGATTATCTGAAAGATTACTACATTGGACAGGGTATGATAAAACCAAATTTGCCCTAATGGGAACAAGCAAATTTAAGACACTTATCCGGCTTTTTAAAAACATCTGATTAAAAAATTTTTATATAAACATATGTAGGACAAATAATAAACTTATCCCGTTTTCCGTTTCGTTTTCCGTTTTCGTTCCACATTCCGTATCCGCGTTTTAGTAAGACCATTGTGCGCACATGATATTATATATTGTGCGCAAATGATATTATATATTGTGCGCACATTATATTTATATAGTGCGCACATTATATTATATTGTGCGCACATTATATTATATTGTGCGCACAAAATAATATATTTTGCGCACAAAATAATATATTGCGCGCACAAAATAATATATTGTGCGCACAAAATAATATATTGCGCGCACAAAATAATATATTGCGCGCACAAAATAATATATTGTGCGCACAACATTTTTTTTTCTTTGTATGTCCCTATCCGGGCTCCGTAGTATTCTTTCAACTTTTACTGAATTTTTTTTTCTTAAACGTCCGAAGGGAATGTTTCAAAATTTTCATTAAGGGTGTCCTCAGTCAAGTTCGGTTTAATCGTAAGAATTATCTCCCTTACACTGCTCTCTTTCATTGTGAAAAAATGCTTTTGAAACGCCTTGTTTTAAATATATGTAAACGACAAAGGGTTTTTAAAACTCAATTTTTGTTGCATTTTCTATTATCTAACCTTTAATTTGATATATAATAAAGGTTAAGGTGTATTCCAAATAAGTATCTGTTAAAAATATCTAAGGCCCCAACGTTTTTTTTTATCAAAAGTAACACCAACATCGTCTTAAATATATAAAAAACAAATTGGGATGATAAAATTCTTAACAGACCAGTCTTTCATTTACTCTTTAACCGACTTTATCTTCAGAGTTTACTGAAAATCCTGTTTTGTAAAAGCCAAATGATAAACATATTTGAAAATGTATCCAGTATAATTCTGCAAGATTGACGCTTGCTATACTTATATTTTTACTTTTCTGATTGAATAGATTTTAAACAAGAGGCACCCAGGAGCCTGAATCGCTCACCTGACATATGTGCCTGAAATAAAGGTTCTTAGGCAAAATCTATTTTACATTGAAAGGGCTATAAGTTTAATAAGGGGGTCATCTGACAATATGGTGATTCTTAAGGTGCTATTCACTTTTGTTCTCAATTAAAATTCAAAAATCTGTCACCCTTTTGAGTTATTAGCAAAAAACTGTAGTTTAACCCAAATGTTCTATTTTTAGCCACCGTGGCCATGTTTTACAACCAATCAAAAATCCCCACATCAGTTCTATACATCTAATGCTAATAAGCAACAATACCAAGTTTGGTTCCAATTGGACTTAAAGTGTCAGAGGAGTTAACGTTTTCAATGTAATGAGGAAATGCTGTTTAAATGCTCAATTTTGACGTTCTAAGGGCAATAACTCCTCAAAGGAAATATCCTACAACAATGACCTTATAACATATTTTGTAGATCTTGATATGCTCAACAATATGCAATTTAAATTTCTCAAATATCTTGTACAGTTTTCAAGATATTGAGCTAAATAGGTGCAAAATTTCCAAAAAATCCACCAAAAAGGGCAATAACTCCTACAAGAGTTGTTGGATTTTCTTCAAAATTTCAGAGCTTGTAGATCTTGCAGTGATGATCACTTTTGTTCACAATCAAAATTTTAAAATCTGTCACCCTTTTGAGTTATTTACAAAAAACAGCCATTTACCCCTATGTTCTATTTTTAGCCACAGCCGCCATGTTTTACGGCCAATCAAAAATCCCCACATCAGTTCTATACACCTAATGCTAAGAAACATTAATATCAAATTTGGTTCCAATTGGACTCAAAGTGTCAGAGGAGTTAACGTTTTCAATGTAATGAGGAAATGCTGTTAAAATGCTCAATTTTGACGTTCTAAGGGCAATAACTCGTAAAAGGAAAGGTCCTACAACGTTGACCCTATTGCATATTTTGTAGATCTTGATGTGCTTAACAATATACAATTTAAATTTCTCAAATATCTTATATAGTTTTCAAGATATTGAGCTAAACAGTTGCAAAATTTGCAAAAAATCATCAAAAAGGGAAATAACTCCTACATGGGTTGTTGGATTTTCTTCAAAATTTCAGGGTAGGTAGATCTTGCCGTGCTGATCACTTTTGTTCAAATCAAAAATTTAAAATATGTCACCGTTTTTGAGTTATTTACAAAAAAACTGCCATTTCCCCCTATGTTCTATTTTAAGCCACAGCCGCCATGTTTTACGGCCAATCAAAAATCCCCACATCAGTTCTATACACCTAATGCTAATAAATATTAATACCACATTTGGTTCCAATGGACTCAAAGTGTCAGAGGAGTTAACGTTTTCATTGTAATGAGGAAATGCTGTTTAAATGCTAAATTTTGACGTTCTAAGGGCAATAACTCCTAAAAGGAACGGTCCTACAGCGTTGATCCTATTACATATTTTGTAGATCTTGATGTGCTTAATGATATGCAATTTAAATTTCCCAAATATCTAGTATAGTGTTCAAGATATTGAGCTAAACAGGTGCAAAATTTGCAAAAAATCCACAAAAAGGGCAATAACTCCTACATGGGTTGTTGGATTTTCTTCAAAATTTCAGAGCTGGTAGATCTTGAGGTGCTGATCACTTTTGTTTCAATCAAAATTTTGAAATCTGTCATCGTTTTAGAGTTATTTGCAAAAAACTGCCATTTACCTCTATGTTCTATTTCTAGCCACAGCGGCCATGTTTTACGACCAATTAAAAATCCCCACATCAGTTCTATACACCTAATGCTAATAAACAACTATACCAAGTTTGGTTCCATTTGGACTTAAAGTGTCAGAGGAGTTAACGTTTTCATTGTAATGAGGAAATGCTGTTTAAATGCTAAATTTTGACGTTCTAAGGGCAATAACTCCTAAAAGGAACGGTCCTACAGCGTTGATCCAATTACATATTTTGTAGATCTTGATGTGCTTAATGATATGCAATTTAAATTTCCCAAATATCTAGTATAGTTTTCAAGATATTGAGCTAAACAGGTGCAAAATTTGCAAAAAATCCACAAAAAGGGCAATAACTCCTACATGGGTTGTTGGATTTTCTTCAAAATTTCAGAGCTGGTAGATCTTGAGGTGCTGATTACTTTTGTTTCAATCAAAATTTTGAAATCTGTCATCGTTTTAGAGTTATTTGCAAAAAACTGCCATTTACCTCTATGTTCTATTTCTAGCCACAGCGGCCATGTTTTACGACCAATTAAAAATCCCCACATCAGTTCTATACACCTAATGCTAATAAACAACTATACCAAGTTTGGTTCCATTTGGACTTAAAGTGTCAGAGGAGTTAACGTTTTCAATGTAATAAGGAAATGCTGTTAAAATGCTCAAATTTGACGTTCTAAGGGCAATAACTCCTAAAAGGAAAGGTCCTACAACGTTGACCCTTTACATATTTTGTAGATCTTGATGTGCTGAACAATATGCAATTTAAATTTCTCAAATATCTAGTATAGTTTTCAAGATATTAAGCTAAACAGGTGCAAAATTTGCAAAAAATCATCAAAAAGGGCAATAACTCTTACATGGGTCGTTGGATTTTCTTCAAAATTTCAGGGTAGGTAGATCTTGAGGTGCTGATCACTTTTACCTAGCAAGAATTTTGATATCTGTAGCCGTTTTTGAGTTATTTGCAAAAAACTGCATTTTACCCCTATGTTCTATTTTTAGCCATGGCGACCATGTTTTACGACGAATCAAAAATCCCCACATCAGTTCTAAGCACCGAATGCTAATGAACAACCATACCAAGTCTGGTTGCAATTGAACTTATGGTGTAAGAGGAGTTAACGTTTTAAAAAGTTTACGGACGACGGACGACGGACGGACGACGGACGCCAAGTGATGACAATAGCTCACCCGACGGGTCAGGTGAGCTAAAAACTCAGAAATTCTGTTTTTAATTTTTTTTTCTTCTATCTATCCCATAGCGTTTTCATTTTATTTACTACTCCGTCGTCAATTTTTTTTTTATTTTTTAGGCTATTACATCAACAAATGATAATTATTTGGACAGACAGTTTTTCTTTTTCCGAAAAACAAATCCTGGCCAAAGGCCATGTGAGCTATTGCCATCACTTGGCGTCCGTCGTCGTCGTCCGTCGTCGTTAACTTTTCTTCAAACTTGTTCTCCTCTGAAACGGCTGCACAGATTCAAACCAAATTTGGTCTGGTGGTACTTTAGGGTATTCCCCACAGAACTGATGTGGGGATTTTTGATTCGTCGAAAAACATGGCCGCCGTTGCTAAAAATAGACCAGGGGGTCAGACTACTGTTTTTGGCTTGTAAATCAAAACGTATAAGAGATAGATGAAATCTGATGCACGTTACTGCTTCAGCAACAAAAGCTCTACAAAAGTCTCCATTGAGTCGAAGTTGTCAGATGACCCCTTATGGGAGTTACGGCCCCTTAAAGGTGAAAAATAGCATTTTTTCATGTTTTTGGCCTATGGAATGAAAACTATTGCAGATAGAGAGAAGCTGTTGCTTGCTTAAATGTTCAGCTCATTTAGCTCTACGGTCAAAGTTGTCAGATGACCCCTTATAGGGGTTATGGCCCCTTATAGGCAAAAAATAGAGTTTTTGGCATATAGAATGAAAACTATTGCAGATAGAGATAAGCTGTTGCTTGCTTAAATGTTCAGCTCATTTAGCTCTACACAAGTCTCCATATGATTGAGTCCCGTGCGGGGCCCGGGTGGCGAATAGGCCCGCAGCAGAGCCTAGCTTGTCGTAAGAGGCGACTTAGGGTCTTGGGATTCTGACTTCGGGTCAGTGCTCAGCCCACAGAGCGACCAAGTGTGTACCCTAGGTGGCTGAATAGGGTAGCCCTCGTCCGCAGGGGTTATCAGGTCAATAATACGGAAACCCTGACCGCCAACCATAGTGGGCCAATGTGTGTGAAGAGTGCCACGCTTCATGCACGTAAAAAAATCCTTTGTGGACCGCCAAGTAGTGCACCACATAGGCTTAATTTTCCGCCCCTACCCACCTCTCCCCCTTTCCTGTGGTTCTTCAAAATTTACCGGTCCTTTGTGTCCCACCCCATCCCCATATTTCATTATCATCATCACTTCATGTTCATTTTATATCATCCTTTTCATGTTCATCGCCTGTAAATAACCTATATAGCGTTGCACGGGCGTAAAACACCAACTCACTCACTCACTCACCATATGGTCGAAGTTGTCAGATGACCCCCTATAGGGGTTACAGCCCCTTAAAGGCAAAAAATAGTGTTTTTGGCCTATGGAATGAAAACTATTGCAGATAGAGAAAAGTTGTTGCTTGCTTAAATGTTCAGCTCATTTAGCTCTTCAAAAGTTTCCATAGGGTCAAAGTTGCCAGATGACCCCTTATAGTGGTTACGGCCCCTTAAAGGCAAAAAATAGTGTTTTTGGCCCAAAGAAAGAAAACTTTTGCAGATAGAGAAAAGATGTTGATTGCTTAAATGTTCAGCTTAATTAGCTCTACAAAAGTCTTTTTAGGGTCGAAGTTGTCAGACGACCCCTTTAAGGGGTTATGGCCCTTTAAAGGTGAAAAATAGTGTTTTTTGCTTTGGAATGAAAACTATTGCAGATAGAGAAAAGCTTTTTATTGCTTAAACATTCAGCTCCTTTAGCTATACAAAAGTCTTCAAAGGGTTGACATTAAGACCAGGTGAGCGATTCAGGCTCCTGGGAGCCTTTTGTTTAAAAGCGCAATGATTTTGTCCAATTATATATATATATTGTACAAATTTGTGACTTTTCAGTCCGAAAAATGGGACTTTTTTATGTTTTAATTAAATCATGAAAACAATTACTATTTCAGGAAAAAATGAAAATGACGATAAAGAAAGGAAAACAAGAGTATTTCATGATCTTTTAATATGGTCTTTGTTTAGTAATAAACCTGACTTTGCATCGGTATTCTGGAGTAGATGTCCTGATCAGCTATGTAAGTGCTAGCATCTGGTATACAAAATGTAAAATTAAGTAGCCCTATATTTGATAAATTGAAAAAAAACACTGTCCCATACAATTACTAAAAAAAAATTTCCGATACCAGTCATTGGCATAAAATACTAAAATTATGTCAAATGCAATAATTTGTAATTGTGTTAACGGTTTTTTTTCTGAAATGATCATCTCTCTCTCTCTTTTTATTGTCTCGACATTTTTTGGGGGTGGTAAAGGGGGGATCCCAACACGAAAACACGTGCTCAAAAACGCTGAAAACGAAGTACGAGTTACAAAAATCGCCAAACACGAAACACGAGAAAAATGATTTCAAATAATCGAAAACACGAAATCACGTGCCTCAAAAAGGCAGAATACGAAGCACGGGTAATAAAAATCTCAAAACACGGAACACGGGACAAAAATACAGATAAAAACGGAGCACGTACAACATCCCCAACACGAAAACACGAGGAAAAAAATCCAAATCACGAAAACACGTAAAATAAAAACGTTGAAAACGTAGCACGAAAATAACCCTTTACCAACACCTTTTGTGTGTACTATCAGACTATCTAGGATGCAGTATGGAAAAGACGCCATTAAACCTAGTTTAACCCACCATTTCCCTTCGAAATGCCTAAACCATTTAAGATGTTTAATTTGTCTGGTATGTCTTTGGCTTCGTTTCATTTATGTAATGCATGTTAACGACAGCATTGGCGTATCTTTATAATATCTTGCTTTTGAGGGTTGAAAGAGAATAATAGATTGGAATACTTCTTTGATTTTTTGGGGGGAAAATTCTCTGCTCTTATTGCACGGTTATATTACAGGTTGTTTAGGGTCCAGTTGCAATTAAGTAAACTTTTATGTTTTAATTAAAATAAGCATACAATTACTATTCCAGGGGAAAAAATGGGGGGATGGGGTTGCCATGCTATACTGAAAAAAAAAGAAAAAAAGCACATCATTTTAGAAATGCATATATATGTAATACTATATGTGGAAACTCAGTGGTGGATCCAGAAATTCTGAAAGAGGAGGCCCGCTTTGGTCACGCTTCAATGATTTTCTATATATTCAACCAACTTTTCAACCAAAAAGGGGGGGGGGGGCGGGCCCCCCAGCCCCTCCCCCCCCCCTGACTCCGCCTATGAAACTTTATTAACTTATTTAACATAAATTTTGTACTTCCTTATTTTCAGGTCTAGTATTGAATACTTTTGTTGTCTTTTTGAACATCCTTTCCTTCGGTGTTACTCATTCTTGACGTGAATACGGACACATGACCTTAGTTGTCCAATGAACTGTTTAAAAGTAATAAGAATGGGCTCACTTTATTTACTGAATGTTTTCTTTTTTTACTATGTTTTTTTAAGAGAACAATCGGCCTACTCTGTTTTGCTTAATCATGTTTGGTTCATATATCATACCTTTTAACTATTGGACTCGTCTTAAGGGGATAATATGTCAAAAATAAGTAATATATGTTTACTATAAAAAAATTTTTTAAGTTGAGAAAAAACTTCTTATAAGTCTAGATTTGCAAAAAGCGTTTAAAATTGATGACCGAAGATATCTGTTTTCACTTTCAAGAGAGAGATATGCCGCTTAAATCCTAGTGAGAAAAGATATTTATCAAGTATGTCGGTTCTGTATGGTGATACAACTCTTAATCATTCATTGTTTTGACGTGGGGTGTCGGATTTAGAACTGATGTATTTGATTCTTTTACATCAATCGATAAATGTTTCTTAGCTAGTTGTCAGTAACTTCGAGTGTTCTCAAGAGAGTTCCTCCTTGTCTTGTTATTTTCGTACAGTATTTTGTCTTAGGTTCTCTCTTGTTGAATTGAACTTTTGTCGATTGAGTT
Source organism: Arcuatula senhousia (assembly GCA_963971305.1). Taxonomy (NCBI): domain Eukaryota; kingdom Metazoa; phylum Mollusca; class Bivalvia; order Mytilida; family Mytilidae; genus Arcuatula; species Arcuatula senhousia. The sequence goes on along the minus strand of OZ020305.1, from coordinate 61,974,189 downwards.
TTACAGTGTGTTTTTTATATGTTGCTTTGTGCAAGCTTATCAATAGGGGGAAGGTTGGATCCAAAAAACTAGTTTAACCCCGCCACATTTTATATGTGCCTGTCCTAAGCCAGGAAACTTTGCCAAAGCCTTTGTTTGTCCTTGTCATTCTATGTTAACTGTTTTATGTCAAGAATTGAGTCTTTCGTTGATGATTTAGGGATTGGTTTTGATACTTTTGTATTGTATTATAAGTCTTGGGCCAATGCAAGACGGTAAGCAGTGACCTATGGTCATGTTGAAGACTGCTTGCTGTTTTCCGTTGTGATTTTTTGAATTGCTGTTTGTTTATGTTTGTTGTGTCGCGTACACTTATTCCACATCTCAATATCGTATATTATGTAAACGCGAAAGACTTTACTTTTTGCAAGCTGTATAGGATATTTCCATTTCAGTGACAGCACTAACGGCAAGTGCTTTGTTAAAGAATATGGCAGAAACAGCAAAGGGTTTACAGAACAGAAAACTTCATGATCAGCTGTTACAACAGTCAAAGTAAGGTTATATATATTTTGGTCTCGTTGTACATAGTGCTAGTAGTTTTCAAAGGGGACCGGGTTGACAGTAATTTTTTTTTGGATTCAATAAATATTTTATCTTACGGAGTAGTGAACAATTCCATCTTTGACGGTGAACAAATGAATAGGACAGATTTTGTTTAACTGTACTGTACCTATTATTTTTTAGTTTAGTTTAGTAATTAAAAACGATAGTAACGTACATCAATATTAGTCTGATACATTCAATACGTCATGCTTTGTTTACATTATTATTTTTTATGCAAACTCTCCGTCTACTGTCATTACTGTTGTGGAAATACAACTTTTCAAACTAGAAGCGCATTGTTTTAAATCCTTATAAAAACTATGTTTTATAAAGTTCTTAGCTTTTTGTCAAACTGGAGGATAACTCGTCATAAATTACTCTTTATTCAGCTGCATTTGACATTTTGCATGATTGTTTTCTACATTCGTCAATCTAAGTTCAACTCCTTGATAGAACTAAGTTTGAAATAAATCACTTTATCACAGGTTATTTCACGATAGAGTTTTTGAAATGCAGAACACTTTATACGAGGATGATAACGAAAAAACAATGAAGTTGATGCATGAAAAAAGTACGGTTTGGGGAATGGAAACATCACCAACTAAATTTGCATTCGAAAACAAAATGATTGATATCATTGGCCACCCTTGTGTGCAGAGACAAATGAACAGAATTTGGTATAACAAATCTGGTATGAATCAACCGGAAGTGACAACTGCATCTACTAATCTAAGAGACTTTTGCAAGGTAAATACTTATTACTATACCTTCCGTCGTCGTCGTCGTGTTAATAATTTTGTTTTAAATCTTCTTTCCTAAAACTACTTAGTTTTCGATCTGTCGAAAAATATTACCGCCAAGGGGTTAGACTACTGTTTTTTGGCGTTTAAATCAAAAGTTTAAGAGATAGTGAAAATCTGATTGTCCTTTTGAAGTAAAAATGATTTTTTTTTTCTTTTTTTTTGCCAATAGAATCAAAAGTATCGCAGCTAGAGAAATGCTTTTCGTTGTTTAAACATTCACCTCATTGAGCTCTGTAAAATTCTCTGACCGAAGTTTAAAGATGATCAAGGGGTAACAGCCTTGTAAAGTTAAACAAATAGCGTTATTTTTCATATTTTGCCATACAGAATGAAAGCTAATGCAGATAGACAAAAGCTGTTGCTTATTTAGACCTTCAGCTAATTGAGATCTACATTGTACATAAATCACAATTTGGTTAAAATGTCAGATTTCTCATTTCTAAGGGGCTTTACAGGGGAAAAGATAAGACGCATCGACCAATGAATAAGAACACTAAGTATATCACCAGCGAGATAGATAAAAGAACGTTTACAAAGAGCAAAAATTCTAACAAAACATACGTTATCAAAATTAAAATAAAATTCTGAACTTTTGAGAAGTAAGCAATATTTGTGTTGATTTTTATTCACACCGAAATTATCATAAAAACTTTTTTTACTTTCTGCTAAAGATATTGGCATTTTTTTAACCAGCAAAGCATGGACACTGTTTTTCATCATACAAAATACTGACCAACTGGACATTCTTCACCCTTCATGTACGGACATACTATTCTCAAGCCCAAAATTATCAATTTTTCCGGAACATTTCAACCCATTGGCATGAATGTAAAACGACAATTTTTACCTTATATTTTTTTTACTCAAATTTAAACACAACTATTAGTGACATAGTGTAACCAACATGTACTGCCTTGTTGAAAAGAACATTTTATAAACATATTTAAATAAAAATGAAGTCCCTAGGATGCTTTCATTTTGATACTTGAAGATCTTTTAAACTCTTTTATATTTGAGTTGAACATGTTTAACTTGAAAGCAAGAGGGTTGGTCTTGGTTTTTCGTTTTGGCCAGAATGTTTTTTGAATGCGTCCTAATAGATTTTTTTTAGAGCGTCGCGACAGAATGTTTTTCATTATAAGCATTTCTTTTGTATACCAGAAATTGTTCTTCAGAATTTTTTAAATATTTTTTTTAAGGAATACATTATTTCCAAAATATTTTTAGGAAAAAAATCAAGCCCCCCTTCAAGTTAAATGGTCGGTCCCTTACAGAGATATTTTTTTCATATATTTAATATATGGTTATAACCAAAAGTTGAGCTTTTGAGAAAAATATTTAACTTTGAAATCATCGCACTTGGAAATCCGAGCACTGTTTTAAACGTTCTAGATCTGATTGGCTGATTTAGTAGTAGGTGCCCTCTTTACTCAATAGTTCATGAATTTAATTTTATTTTGATGACGCAAGTATTGTCAGATTTTCCGCTCTTTTTAAACGTCATACATGTACTTTAAATTATCTCATTGGTGATGAACCTAGTGTTCTGATCTTTTCTTGTGTTAAGCCTCTTAAGTATGACGCTAATTCCGACAATTCGATCACTTCAAACTGTTTTATCGTGTACTAGTGGTGGTAACGCCACAGGGTAATGAAATGCGTCTAGTATGGCAGAGTTCGAACGCCTCTAGATCTCTGTTGTCGCTGGCTAGCCTACTTGTAGGTAAAAGGGAGAGTCGAGTGCGAAAATCTTTCCATTCTCAGTACATAGCCTCTACACTACCAATACTCTTTCAACGCCTCCTCGTGGTAATGCACGGTAACTTGGGTATAGTACTCAAGGATAAGTTGAAGGGGGTCTCGGAATAGCAAGGACCCTAGAGGGGCAGAGTGCAGGCCTATTGGCGTGTGGACACGTTCTGGATATCACCAACCTTGCCCCAGATATTGGATAAATATCTCCGCTTCCTTCTGGAAGACTTTGGTTAGTCAAAGGCTATGGAATTTAATATAAAAAGAAAATATATAAACACATTAGCAAGGTAAAGAAGTCTTCTAAGGGAGACAACCCCTACAGAAAAACACTGGCACACAGAGTCAAGGGGATTATGCTTTTGGTAAGCAGCCCAGACATGGAAAAAGACATTGCTATAAAAAACCGAACCTGAGGAAATTATAACATGGGTAGAAACTGAAACCTTTCAGGAAACTACACTTATAATAGATGGCAGTCAAACCTGCAAGGAAGCTGCCAGACAGAAGGTGGATGTTCTCAACCAAAAAGAAGTTCTTAGAATTAGATGCTGGAACGTCTGTACTTTATACAAAACAGGCTAATTGGCACAAGTTGTTAAAGAAATGGACAACTACAATATCCAAATGCTAGGTGTCCGTGAAACAAGATGGACTGAAAGTGGCACACGGAATCAAGCCTCAGGACACCAAATTGTGTATTCAGGAAGAGTCAACGACCATCATAGTAACTAACTAAATGTTTTGGGATGGAAACCATACAGTGATAGAGTTATGTCTGCAAGGTACCACTCAAAATATGCCAAACATACAGTTGTGGTCTGTTATGCACCAACAGAAGATAAGGAAGATAAGGAGAATAGGCATTTTACGATCAGTAACAGAAAGTAGTAGTGGAAACACCAGTATATTATGTTTCACTTTTGCTTGGAGATCTGAATGCAAAAGTTGAAGGTAAAGAACGTGTTATGGGAAGAAATGGTTGTGGTGTTATGAAGAAAACGGCAGCAGGCTTATAAACCTATGCGAATAAAACAAGCTAGTTATAGGTGGTACCATGTTTTTATAAATTAACATGGAAATCACCACATTGTCAAACCGAAAACCAAATTGACCATGTTATGATAAACAAAAAAGGGAGAAGTACACTGCAAGATGTAAGTGCCATGAGAGGTGCAGATAAAGGAAGCCACCAAATGCTTATGCTGGTACATGTAAAAATCAAGCTTTAACTTAGGAAAGCAAGAAAAGGTGAGCAGAATCCGCTACAAGTTGATGTAAAAAAGTTAAATGATTTAATATTAGAAAAGCATTCCAAGTTGAAGTGAAAAAACAAATTTCAAATCCTCAACAATGGTCAAGAACTTACTATTGACAATTTTAATACCGTCCTTGTTGAAGCAGGAATGACAACACCTGGAAAGAAATGGAAAAAGAAAAAAGAATGGCTATCATCAATAATATGGGAACTAGTAGAAAAAAGACGTAAGACCAAACAGAAAATTCTAACAACAAAATCAGTTAAAATTATGGAGCAACTAAAAGAGAGATATTCTGAAGAAGATAAAGAGGATAAAAAATTGCACGCAAAGATAAGAAAAACTACGCTGACAAACTCGCACAAGAAGTAAAGAGGCAGCAACCGAACAAGACTTGGGCATCCTTTTTAGAAATTCTAAAACATTAAGTAAAGGGTTTGCAAGCAAAACAACATCAGTGCGTAAGCAGGACAGACAGCTGGGATCTAACATTAAAGAAGAACTGGCATGTCGGAAAACCACTTTGAAAGGGTTAAAATCAAGATTTGCCGCATACAGAAGCAATCATAAGAAAATGGAGAAGATAAGCTAGACATAAACACCAATGAAATAAAAATAAAAACAAAGTTCCAGACAGTTAATTTAGTTACGCCTGGTGCGCGTGTCGTCTATTCAAGACTCATCAGAGGCGCTCTACCAAAAATATTGAAAATGCCAAATACTATATAACTATGAAGAGCATAGAACAATAAAACCAAAAATACCAAACGGGGGAACCAAATTATTTCTAAGATGATCAACCTATGTCTGGGGTAGGAAGCACCTTAGGGTTTAGACGATTTTGAAATTTAAACGGATAATTTAAACCTTTGATGTGTTCTCCAACACAAAAGTGTTGGTGCCGGAGCCATCAGAAGATGAGGTGGTCAACAGGTCAAAAAGGCTATCAAATCTCGAGGGGTATTATGCTACTTTCAATTACAAGCAAAGTCCTGTGCCAGATCATTTTAAACAGAATTACATCAGTTGTCGACCCATACTTCAGGAAAGAACCAGCAGGATTCAGAAAAGGAAAATCATGTATAGATCAAATTTTTACCCTTAGACAAATGTTTGGACTGAGAAATAAATGGAACGCCACTCTCTATGCGAACTTCATTGTTTTTACAAAAGCCTTAGACAGCATACAGCGTCCTGATCTATGAAAGATTCTCATTCACCATTGCATTCCCGACCGACAAAATTATATCAATCATCCAGATACTATACAGAGATTTTCGAGCACGAGACAACTGTTCTAACTGACAGATTGCTTCCTCATTCAAACAGAAGTGCGTCAAGGGTTTCTTTTTTCTCCTCTCATCTTTACCTTTTGTGTTGACTGTTTAATGAGATGTAATACCAGAGAATATGGATATTCAAAGCAAAACATACAATCTGGTGAAGTTTGGAAAACAGATAAGGCTTAGAGTTAACACAAAAAAGACAAAAATCGTGAAAATAAACACTACCAGCGGAGGCGAAGTAAAGATAAACTGCACCAAAATCGAGGAAGTTGATAATTTTGTAAACATTGGCAGTAAAAGCAGTGCTGAAGAGGACCCCATTAGTGATATAGACAATATAATTTTAAAAGCCAGATCCGTTTTCAGAAATCTCAGAAACATCTGGAAATCAACCACAATTAGAACAAGTACGAAACTTCGAAATTTTAAGACAAATGTTATTGCTATTCTTTTTTTAAAGGAGCAGAGTCGTGGAAAATTACAAAAAACATCATACATAAACTAAATACCTTTCAGACAAAATGTCTCCGCAGAATTCTAAAAATATTTTGGCCAACCAAAATAACAAATGAAGAATTGCACAAAAGAACTTCAACAGCCCCAATATCAGAACAAATCAAAGAACGAAGATGGAAGTGGATTGGCCATGTTTTAAGAATGAATACAACAGATATTCTTAAGTGGCAATCAGATGGACACAACCTGGTAAGAGAAGCAGAGGTTGACCAAAGGAAACGTGTAGATGAAAGACGAAGAATGGGCGTGGGGCATGCTACCGAAAATGACAGCACAGAGACAGAGATGGGGGTCCTCGGCCAAGGCCTTTTGTGCTCCCAGCTTTCGTAAGGGGTCACGTGATTTAAGTTGTGATAACGGCCATTTGATTATTGATTTTTAATTACGAGTAAACAATAATTTAAGTCTAATAAAGCTTAATTGGACATTGATAAGCGGATTAATCAAAACAAAAAGTATTAAGAAGCAGTAAATCACAGTAATGCCATCAATTGTAGGCCAACCCAATATTTGACAACAATGAAAGAGTTTATCATTCGATACTGTAACAAAAAAATGAAAATAGAGGCGTAAATCATTTTTGGAGTGTCACAAATTCTAATGATGTTTTGGGCAAACTTCGAGCATTTGAAAATACTTTCCAGACAGTTGACAGCTATAATTTGTCTATTTTATATGCAAATCGTCCTCATAATCTAATTAAAGAGAAATTTAAATATTTAATTAAATGAAGCTTTGAAGCTTTAAAAAATCTAAAAGTGTTTACATCTGTTCTAAAGTTTCAAGAGTTTTGGGTAAATGTTTTTTTTCAGTAACGAGACAAATATATCACCAAGTTAATCGTATTCCCATGGGAACCAATTGCGCTTTCACAATTTATGGCCAAACTACAAAAAGACACAAACAAACACCATCTTATCGACATGTTCAGTTTAAACATATTTTATAGATAGTATCAAACATACATGTATATACAAATAGTTAGAACAAATACAAAAATAGGATTCGGAAAGAAGCAATTAGCTTAAATTAATCCGTCTCCCTGATAATACAAACAATTTCAACATTTTACATACATAATGCATGCTTATTTATAACAATAACATTCGTTCATCAAAATGTATGTGAAGATTATGAATTAACTTAACTCGTAAAGTAAATAGAATTAAATATGGCAATATTGTAAGATAGAAAAAGATACAGTCAAGATATTGGAGGAGCATGAAATTACGACTTTGAAATCTTGGAGTTCCTTGATGCACATTGCGATGCGTACACAAATCCAAAGAATGGACATTTATATTTGTTTTATGGATTATAAAATAACAACCCAAGGACATCTTAAAGTTAAAGCTGTCAACTACTGCAACAACTGCGATGAACATCGGCCATAACATCTGATGACATAGACAGACAATGGATATAGAAAGAAAACAATGAACATGACAATAAACAGTCGACTTATTCAGACGTTTTACTTAACTCTTTTAATTTCTTAAAATAAATAAACATTTTAAATATTAAAAATAAATTATAATTAAAATTTCGGACGACCATTTCTTTTTTTTTCAAGGGCAGAAACCTTCAAAACATGTCACGGGAAAACAAAAGTGCAACAACAAAGCAACTTTAAATAGACAGAGCACATATAAATGTATATTATTTATTCAGTAAATTATAATTACATTCAAATCATACGAATACAAAAATATTCACACAATAAAAACACATCAGAGACTCGAGCATGCAGGTACCCGTATAAACACTTATCATACGCAATGTAGACCAAACAAGTGGCCACATAAACTTGACCCTGGAATAAGAGGCCACCTGTGTTAATCAGCCACTTTTGGATTTTCCCGGGGGTGGCTGCTTAAAACAGGGTTAACTTACATATATACTACATTGTAACCTCTTTTATTATTATATTCTTTAATCATTTTGACACCCTTTAAATAGATTAAAAATAGTCTGAAGAGCAAATGTGTATTTACAATGTTTTAAACACACTTATGTGTTTCTTGTTAAAATAATATAAAATATAAATTTTGAAATAATCACAGTGACGAGTATATTACTGATTTTTGTTCTTTTTTTCAAGGGTTTCTTTAGTTGCTGTTGCTGTCCCTGGAAGGCGAGCTGCGGGAATATAATGAATTCATTCTTAGCGCCACTTACAGTTTTCAACGTTCATTTTGTAAGTACACAATTCATTCAAACTTTTTTTTTTTTTGCTGTGCCTTTGATAACATTTTTGTAAGTGTAATTTGTAACTGATCAAGAACGCGTTTAGACCTCTGGATTTTTATTAAATATACTATGAATTCAGTGGTATAGACATCAATGATACAAGGACGGATCAACATATACAATTATACAAGGACAGATCAACATATACAATTATAAAGGACTTAAATGTAGGCCGACCTCACGGTGGAAGAATTTTTTCTTGAAAAAGAAGCAGAGGTACAAATGGCGCAGCCGAATGTCAAAGTCCGAAAGGGCAAAAACAAAACCAGTAAACACAAACAATGACAGGACGAAAAAAAAGACAACATACTAAACACAGAAAAACAAAAATTACTGAATATTAATTAACAACGTGAACTCTAAAAGTATTGAGAGTGAATTCAGGTGCCCCGGAAGAGTAATCGGTTACTGCCTGCTATAATACACCGTTCTAAAAATCTACTGTTCAAAGAGTTTCACAGAAAATCACAACATCACACTCAAAGGGAGAATTAGTAGATGTCTTGATCACGTGTTTTTGAGAGAACGAAGTGTGCTAAAAAATTCTTGATATCATTCGAAAGATAAAGTGACTAAGAACAACACAATGAAATATGCACGGAAAAAACCTTAAAAACATATTTCACATTGATGTATTGGTGTCTTTTGTAATAAGGGTTGTTCTCAATGAAAAACTTAAAAGTTTCTATTGTAGGTTTTGATGTTTGTTCTTCTGGTTGACTATAGTGCATTCATATTAACTGGATTAAAGACCATACAAAGTTTTCATGATGTTAGCTGGTATGAATGGACTCTATATGCGTATTTGTTTGCGGATTTGCTTCAGGAAGTTATCCATGTAAGCTTAATATTAAACTGTTTAAAGTGACAATCTGCGAGAAAACCATGCAATTTGATTCCAAACCAATATTTTCATATTTACTTCAGAGATGGTTCAATAAAAAGACATTCATGAAGGACTTATTTTGGCAAAATATTTTTTTCTGGGAAATTCAAGACCTACAAGGCTCATCAGTATCACTTAGAAGAGGAGCAGAGGGTCGATTTTTTGTCGATTTGCATTAATTGTATGATACATGGCTATATTATAATATTTCATTGGAAACAGGAAAAAAAACATGTGGTTACGTTTTGAGAAAAATGAGGTTAAAGAAAAATCTTGAGTTTTCACTTCAAAGGCAATGTAGAGTTCACAATATGATATAAATAAGACTTAAAAGACGTTTTTTTTTATGTTAAGTAATTATACAATCTTATAATACCGGTAAGAATAAAAAAAATATTTACAAAAAAAAAAAAAACATGCCGAAGTGAGCATCTGAAATTAAGAGGTAAAAAACTTATTTTTGTAACTTCAATTAAGGAATGACTGTCAGAATTTTTTTTTCATTGGGGCATGAGAAAAAAAAGTTTTGCACATTGTATAATCCGCGACGCTATATTATACTTATACTTAATGTGCAAAACTTTTTTTCTCATATCCCCAGTGAAAAAAAAAATTATTACAGTCATTCCTTATAAATAAATTTTCAAAATGATTAAAAAAACATGAAAATCTTACTCATAAAAGAACTAAAATAGTGACACTTCCTGTAAAAAGTGGGCATTTCCCCATTGGTTTTTTTTTATTGAGATATGAATAAAAAAATTTCGTCCAATCAAATTGCAGTATTTCAATCAAATTTATTTATCAACGTGCAACATGATCCGAGCGTAACAATTAAAATTTCAAATAATTTTGTTTTCATTCTGTCTATATAGGTGAGGGGGGGGGTAGGACCTTTTTCGGGACACCGGGATTGGCCATATTTAAGCTTGGGATTCCGGGATTTGGACAATTTAAGTTCGGGATTCCGGGATAAAATTATATCAACTTTACCGGGATTCGGGATTTTCTCATCTTTAAGTCGGGATGACGGGATTTAAAAAAAAATAGTTCAAATTCCGGGATCAGACCCCTTCCTACCCCCTCATAAGTTGAAATCCTTTACCTTACCATACCTGCCAACTGCGCTTCGCTGAGAATCAATTTGCAAACTCTGCTAATTTTTGCATATAACAACCTTCTTCCTGACCTTCGTTAACATTGTTTTTATTTTTTTTTATCAGAATTTCATGTTTTCATATGAATGTAGTTCAAAGCAACTTTTAGAATATAGAATAAAATAAAAATATAAGATAATAATGCAATAAATTAAATTAACCGCTGCTAATAAGCCCTGAGTTCGGTAAAGAGCCGGTGTAAAATTAAAGCTTTTCAAATTATCGGTTTCTCTTTATTTTGATACCAATCGAAGTACCGAGGTATATCATGGCTTGTTCTGTCCGTGCTTCCTTCCTTTGCTCTTTTCCGTCTTTTTAAGCCTGTAAGAAGTGAGCCTCTTACTACTGAGGATAGGAAATTTCTCCATATTCCATTTAAGAACAAAGGGATAGATGCTATAAACATTAGCAATATTTTAAATCGTAAGGAAGTTACATCTCAAATTCCTCAATATTTCAAAAATCAGTCAACACCAATTGTTTCCTACCGCTACACTAAAACCATAAGTAGTAAAATTTTCAACCACAAAAAGGCATTGCAGGACCTAAACATTGAAGAATATCTAAAGTCCCCTCTGACATGTGATTGCTATGCTTCTCCCTTTGTCTATGGTCCATCTGGTCATGTCATCACGGGTGATCTTAAGATTATTGAAAATGATTTATTACGTAATGTGGTTTCCCATGGACCTAAATTCAGGGAACCGCAACGTATAAATTGGAAGCATAACTTTAAGATCATCATGGACGCTGTGGAGGACTATGCTAGAGCCTGGATAAAGAGGGAAAAGGACCAAGAACCAGAGCTTGAATCACTGTCGGACTGGGTAAGGACTATCCGATCTCTTGTACGAAGCCGAATAGACAAACTTCGCAAATGTGTGAACCCCCGGCCTTCTTCTGTATTTAGAGATCGTGAAGCTCTCGATTGTCTCTCTTCCTTACATGACAGGTATGTTGTCACGCCAGCAGACAAGGCTTCCAATAATTGTCTAATAAAAGAACTAGGCATTGATGGTAATACTTCCGCTAGTGCTACATACACACGGACTACATTTAACAAAGATGAAATCATAGCCAACCATAGCTCTTTTATGTCCTCTTTCAATATTCCAATGAAAGAGGAACATAAAGAGTTACCATATTTGTACTGGATACCTAAACTTCACAAAAATCCGTACAAAGAAAGGTATATAGCTGGATCTTCATCATGTTCAACTACAGAGCTGTCCGTTCATTTAACTAAAATCTTGTCTGCTGTCAAAGAAGGTCAACAAGCATACTGCGACACTATTTATAATCGTAGTGGGATTAACCATATGTGGATTTTGAAAAACTCAAAAGATTTGTTAGATCATTTTAAATCTAGATCATTTTCTGAGGTTCACTCTTTGAAAACGTTCGATTTTTCAACTTTATACACTACCTTGCCACACGATAAACTAAAATGTCGCCTGAAAAAACTTCTCGAAAAAGCCTTTTCAAACTCAAGGAATTTTGTTGTTTTGGGTTATAATTCTACATTCTTTTCCAAAACATCTTTCAAAGATAAAATTTGTTACACACTGGAACAAGTTTGCAGTATGCTTGATTTCCTCATTGACAACATATTTGTCACCTTCGGAGGAGAGATTTTTCAACAACAAATCGGCATTCCAATGGGCACAAACTGTGCTCCTCTCCTCGCCGATTTGTTTTTATACTCTTACGAGACTGAATTTCTTCAGGGACTTGTAAAGGACAAGAAGATGAAAGAGGCACGGTCATTTAATCTAACATTCAGATATATTGATGATGTCCTTTCTGTCAATAACACTTCATTTGGTAGTTGGATTCCTTCAATATATCCTCCAGAATTGGAGATTAAAGAGACCACCGAATCTAATTGCTTCACGTCTTTCTTGGATTTGCACCTCGAATTTGACCCAGGTGGTCATCTCAGTACAAAAATTTACGATAAACGAGACGATTTTAATTTTCAAATTATTAATTTTCCTAATCTACAGAGCAATATACCTACTTCTCCTGCATACGGTGTTTATATTTCTCAACTTATTCGATATGCCAGAGCTTGCACACATTTCACAGATTTTTTGATCAGACACCGGTTCTTCGTGACCGACTTTTGAAGCAGGGCTATAAGAAAATACGTCTCATACGATCACTAAAAAAATTCTTTCTTCGTTATCAGCCACTAGTAGAAAAGTTCAAAATTGAGTTAAAAGATATGATAGTTAATTGTTTTAATTAGTGTTTGACTGGTCTGCTGTACTGAGATGATCACCTCAATATCCCTATTGTGTCTCACAACTATGTTGTGTTCTATGGTCATTACCGGATCCTAAGATCGCAATGGAAGAGGGAGGTTTGGCGCCATAAAACCTGGTTTAACCCACCATTTCGTTTGAAATGCCTGTACCAAGTCAGGACCATTGCGATCCACCAGTTCTCCGGTATGACTGATTCGTTTTTGTCATTTTCTCTGGACTATGAGATTGATCATTCAAGTTCGGTAGTTTTGTTATTACCTTTATTCTTACGCCTGTCACACTTTTGGTACATTGAATCTCCTGTACTATTTCCAAAATAAAGTTTCTATACTTCCGCTGTCTGGCTTGTCATATCAAATAACTTGTTTCTTTTAATTTTAAACCAACTGAAGTATGTTATGGTTTGTTCCGTTTGTCTGTCTGTCCATGCTTGTATTCTTCCCCCCATCACACTTTTTATGGATCGTTGCACTACTCATCTCAAACGCCTTGATTCATCATGACTCATCATTTCTTATTAAGCGTGGTTGTCCACTTACTATTTCAGTTTTCGATAAGCCTTTCATGAACATATATATAACCATTGACCCCATAGGGTTTATATGTTGCATCGCTAAATATTCATAGGCACCTTGGTAGACAAATATACATGTAGATGTTCATCTTCTATTATGTGATTAATTGGATTTATTCAGGTAGGGGTGTTCGCATGAAACCTTTGGACCTCTAAACTATTCAAGACTATCATCATAGCATACTACTCATAACGTTTATATTTTTTTCATGTGTTGCAAAATAGGAATTGTTTGCACAGGTCTTGTACTATTCAGACGTTCAAAAATGCCATACCATATATTTGTAAAAGAAATTCCGAATGATTAAATTTATGGTGGATTCACCTATTTTCTTCAGGCTAGCTGTTAGTAAGGATGCCAATAAATCCCAACCCCAGTTGGTCAGAAATTAAGAAATAAATGGAAATTTGATGGAAGACACCATGCACTCATAAAAGTTATAGATTTTTATTCTCTCAGATGTACATGGAGATTTCATGCCCTGTCTTCAAAAAGTATGGGTATATAGTGTTTTGGTTGGTTTGTCCATCAGTCCAGGCCATCCATCTGTTCAAAATGTTGCAAGATGGGGCTTTATGTCTTTTGTACATATTCTTGTTTAATCCATCTTTACCAGATTTGACACACTGAATCGAAACCAAGCATTACGTTTGGGAGTTTTGCATCAAATATGGACTACTAAAACTTCCGTAGCACCTGGTTTCATTCTCGGTATGACGTGAGTTCGCGTTGTTGACTACTATTCAGTTTTTTTGGGATGTTATCACGGTGTCTGCTGTTTCGTGCTGTTCTCAGTTGAATTTATTGGTTTTGCCTTTCAGTCTGTGGACGTTCATATGCTCAATTGGTACTTTTCTGCATCTGGCCTTCGGAACATGCCTACCCATCCGTAGTAATTTTCCAACCTCCCGCTATGGTTGAACAACATTGTGAAACTCTGCATCATTTGCATTCGCTGTCATTTTATCTTGACCATAATTATTCGTTAAGTGACAATCAATTCATCCTTTTCCATATTTTAGATATAAGTCTATTGGACTTGGTCGGATGAAACTTGGACTAAGGTCCCTAAGTAATTGTGTATATCATTAGAGTAGGACCCGTAGGATCCCCATGCAGGAGGCTAAATTCCCCGTCCCTACCCATCACTCCTTTTTTCCAGTGGCAGTCAAAACTCTCCTACCCGATTGGCCTTGTGTCCCCATTTCCTCCACTTCATCATCATTTCATGTTTTCATGTTCATCTCCCGGATATAGCCGAAATCGTGCTGCTTGGGAGTAAAGCAATAACTAACTAACTAAACTTTTGGCATTCGTTTCAATTCTTAATTGACTGACAATATACAATATGTCACCTTATTATGTTGCCTACAAAGTGTTGCAGTATCGACATATAGGAATCACACAAACCATATTCGTAGTCTTGCGTCGTCCTGCAGCGTCACAAAAATTTCTGTCACAGTTTCCTCAACAAGTACTTGTACATGCAAGAGCTTCTAGATATTTGGCATTTAGGTTCATCCAATGGTCCAATTAGATGTAAGGCGATTTTGTAACCAAACATTGGTACTTCATATTTACCGAATACTTTAGATTTTACAAGAACTTTTTAGAAGGTAAAACCACATTTAAAAGGTAAAATCCAATTAATAAATATCATTAAAAGGTAAAAATTAGACCAAAACAATAGAAAGATGCCAAAATGTTTCGGATCTCACATCCTTCTTCATGGACAATAAAAAAAAGATGTGGACACATCAACTGTCGAGAACTGAATGACAAGTGTCGACCTTGGGTACATCACCAGTGAGAGAGACTAGATGTTCGTTTAAAATGACCAGATCTATGAAGGCTTTCAGAGGCTGTCCAATCAAAATCCAGGCAATAGCTGGCACATGACAAATTTTGTTTTTCAAAAATTCTCATTGATTTCACATCAGGTTAACATCCATTCCCCAAAACAAACGCATATTTTTGGTTTAGTGAAGTGATAACATAGATATAATTTATATAGAATGCATAGAAAATATGCAGAAAAAGTGAGATAACTCTTGCATTTTGCAAAACTTGGTTGCTTTGTTCATGAACTTTAAGGCTGAATCACAAGTCATCCATGTTGCTTTCAAACGAATCTTGGTGATTTTTGTTTTACATATGAGTCCAACAATACATTAAAACAATAAATTTGCTGGGATGAAATTCTTCAATTGCCAGATTCTGTAGGCTTTTGTCCGATTTCTACTTGGACAGCCTCTTCATACGTCGTCTTCGTAACTGTATATAAAGTAAACATCTGTCTTTATATTGATTCCAAAGTGTTGAAATGTTCCTAAAATTTGATAATTCTTTGCTCAAGAAATTGTCTTTGTTTTTCGCAAGTGCAAGTTTCAAGTAGAACGGTAACTTGCATGTCTTGGACGCTGTGATTCGGCAAACAAAATTGTTGCCCGAATGGGCAATCTTTGCATTTAAGAACACTTCTTCTGTGTTTGGCTTATCTGTCTCCCAGTCTACGATGAGTCTCACCTACGTAGATTTTCGAATACTTAGCACAGCAGATTGTGTACGCGTTGATTACGTTTTCAGGTATGAAGGTGAAACCGTTCCTCAAGTTGAATTCGTTTGAAGGACGAACTCAGTCTCCAAAGTGAAGTCACATGCAAACAGATGGGTCGACCACAACCCCTGGTGCCTGAAAAATTTTGGCGAGGACGTTTAGTGGCATTATTGTGCGAACTGGAAACTATATGTTGGCTCAAGCTCTTACCTTTGCGGAATGAAGTCAGAGTTGGTGATTGAAACTCAGTCGACATGTGTTCATCTTTCAGGACAATGGATGTGAAGTTGCGTAGCAGAATGTTTCGTATAGCAATGTTGTGAGGATGGTATGTTAGAACCAAGGAAATACGGTCATTCTCGCGTCTAGTCATGGGTTCCAAATCCCGGGGTCGTGCCACTGAGAATCTGAGTCGATGGCTTTATTCAAGATGTTATTAGGATATCCCCTTTTGACAAAGAATGATTTCATGGTCTAACTTTGAACTTTTTGCAGCTCTGAGGATGACAAGATCGGTACTTTAGGTAGCAATGAGCATCTGTAGGTTTGTAAAATATAGAAGTTTCTATTTTGCCATTCCTTACAACGATGCCATGATTGTTCCTAAACGTTTCCTGGACAGAGGACCTTATCCGCATGTTAAAACTGACATTCTTTTGAGGTTGGCGGAACTTGTCCTCAATCTCAACACTTTCCAGTTTTATGGAGATTTCTACTCCCAGTCTGGTGGTTTTTGAGGAGAAAATGTTTTCAGAGTACGTTGGTCCTGTCCCAGACCTATACAAACGGTACATCGGTGATGTGTTTGGTAGTGAAGATAGTGAAGATGATCTCAACGCAATTATAAGCTTTTCTTTTCCTATCACACTACCATTTAATACACCTTCACTATCTCTCAAGATAAACTTTCCTTCCCTGATTTGGAATGTAGCATCAAGAATGGCAAAATAGAAACTTCTATATTTTACAAACCTACAGATGCTCATTGCTACCTGAATTACCAATCTTCTCATCCTCAGAGCTGCAAAAATGCTATTCATAAGTCTCAGTTTCTGAGGCTTAAATGTATTTGTAGCGACGAGGATGACTTCAAAATTCATAGTAAGACCATGAAATCATTCTTTGTCAAAATGGGATATCCTAATAGCATCTTGGATAAAGCCATCGACTCAGCTTCTCATGTGACACGACCCCGAGCTTTGGAACCCAGGACTAGACGCAAGAATGACCGTATTTCCTTGGTTCTAACATACCTAACATACCATGTTTACAACACTTCTATACGGAATATTCTGCTATGCAACTTCAAATCCATTGTCCAGGAAGATGAAATTTTTGGCACCTTTTTATTGTTTTGGTCTAATTTTTACCTTTTAATGAGATTTATTAATTGGATTTTACCTTTTAAATATGGTTTTACCTTCTAAATAGTTCTTGGTTTTACTCATTTATAAACCACGATACAACATCTGTTATTATTACTTTAGTTTTTATATACATTATAATTACGTGCCAAAACCTCTTTATGTTTTGGTATGTTGCTTCCTCTTATAAAACTATATGGTGTTAAGCCATTTTATACCATAAATCATTAACTTTCTGTTTATGGAATATTTTAAAATGCAGGCGACATATGTCTTTCATGGAAGACGCCACTCTAGTCGTTTACTAGTATGGTTTTCGTTTTCTTTCACTTTAAAAATTTTATGATTTAAGAGACATCATTCAAATAAATACAACTTAACTAATTTTGAACAACATAGCAATGAAAAGAAGGAGTAAAAAAATAACAGTGCTGAAAAGGGCGTGGGAGTAGCTTTCACAAAATATATCTACAGTACCAAAATTTGTATCTTATTGTAAAAATAATAAAAACGTAGGGAATAAAGTTTAAAAAAAACCAACAACACAGAAAATTAGAAGAGCAAGAGCGCTTACAGGCATCAAAATTGGAAAATCAAAATTAGTTATATATACTTGCATAGTCAAAGAAGCAAAGGTGTACCAAAGGGTTGATCGAATATCATTATACCGAAAAGATAATGACAAAATCAGTAGACAAAGAACATCACAACGTAACAAACCACACCACAATAAAAACACTTTTAACAACACAATCGAATTCAGTAACGTGAACTCAAGTCGTGACTCAAGAGCGAACTCAGATGCTCCGCAAGAATCAACACTTCCTGCTTGCTATAGCATGATGTCTTCCGTAAAATATCTTGAGTGATGACAACAACCTTGAAGCAACGCACCTCTGTGTTAACAGTTAACAGTTTGCTTGTCAGCCGTGTAGCTCTTTTAAGGATGTCGTTATACCCTCCACATACTCTGGGATAACGAATCAATTGTGATAAGTAAACTCCATATGTTGGAGGGGACGGAATGTTGCTACACAGAAAGGGAAAGTTGACTATCGGAAAGTAAAATTCATCACGTTTGTCATAGAGCTTTGTTCAAAGCCTTCCTTGTGGTTCAATTTTCAAATTTCGATAAATAAATTCAAATTTACTTCACTTTCAGTTTTGCTTCCCCCCCAAAAAAACCAGTCTCATAGTGTCAAAAGAGGCAAAGAGGCACCAATGAGGCGGGGCATTCGAGTGTCAAAAGTCCGAAAGGGCAACGACGAAACCGGTAAACACGAACAAGAACAGCACGAAGAAACACAAAACACAAAATCAACCGAACGGAAATCAACAACGCGAACTCAAGTCATACCATGAGTGAACTCAGGTGCTCTGGAAGAGTAAACAGTTCCTGCCTGTTGTAGCACATCCGTCGTGTTGCTAATTCTCAATTCAGTGTGTCAAATCTGGTAGAGGCAAACAAAAAGAATTCTACGACAAACCAAAATCTGTACTCATTTGAGAGATAGAAATCCCATATTTGTCTACGAGTGTACGGTGTCTACCGTAAAATTTCTTAAGTAATGACAGCAACCGAAATTCAAACAAGTTCCGCAGAAAGTATAATAAAACAATCATTTATTCATACATTTCATAACATTTTTGAGAATTGTAGGCATGAGAGTGCTAATAAGATTTAATTGTTTTATAAAATCATAAAGCACTTTAAAAACAAAAGTGTGATGGACGCATGAATGAACATCCGGTATTTCTATGACCTCTGCGTACATGTAGCGACGGGAAAAATCACTATAAATTAAATTGTCATGTCCTTTCTATTATTTTATACGGAAATTAAAAGGTCCCACGTATTTGGCTTGTATATTATAATTTACGTTTTAAAAATTGCAAAAATATCAAAAATAAGAAAGTTTAATCCAGTAGTTATAGACAGTCCTTTTGTATAATAGTAAATGTGTATACATATATAATTGTCCTGGTAAAGCTTTTTAAAGAAATACCTTAACATTGTATATAAAAACACACGTGCTTTTTTTAAACGGATATGATGTTAATTCCGAAGACATATTTGTGTTAATCCGAACATGCCACAGGTGTAATTTGATGATCTTTAATCCGAAATTTCTTAAAAACTACAATGCCAAAAATCTACATGTGAATGCAGATGTGCACTTTTTGAATACATGACATGGAACCTCTTCACAAAAGAGAAAATAATCGAAAATTCAATGATTATTTTTGATATAAAAAGTACGATGTCTTTGAGTTGCATAAAAATGTTCTATAGCCTTTTTAATGATTGTTGGCAAGTATAACATATAATTCTCGTGTCAAAAGCATTTTATGATTAACATGAATTGATTTACGGTTGATTTGATTGACTTTAAAAACAGTGGTAAAATGTGCACTTTTAAATGGGTACTGTAAAAAACGTGATAAACGTGACCACGTCAAAATACTACTACCAAGCAAAATAGAAAGTACAATAATTTTCCTGACATCAAATATCAAATTTAGCTTTGTGTCATACTATTAACCCATTTATCTTCATATTATCAAATGTTGAACAGGAAATCTTCAAAGGGCGATGCCTTTGCTTCCAAAATACAGATAGGTGCACACATAACCTGTACGGAAGTTAACATAAAGTTAACTTTGTGACTGCTTTCCACGTCTGCTCATGTCTGCTATAGCAGACATTCAAGTTAACTTGCGTTAACTCATGACTGGTCAAAGCAGACTTGTGACAGCTTTTTTATGACTGGTCATAACCAGTCACAAAGACATGACTGCTTTTACCAGACCAGTCATTGCAACAAGTTTGCTCTTACCAGACATGTTTAATTATGCAAGGGTTTGATTGAATAAAAAACTGTCTATAACATAAAAAACGAGTTTACAATACAGTTTACGCAAAAGAACATAAAATGTATCCTTTTACATTCAGTTTTTAAAGCAGACATTTCACAAAGTTAACTTGACCAGACCTGTCATAATTATGTGACTGCTTTTAAAAACAGACGTGGAATTATGACTGCGTTTCAAGTTAACTTAGAACCAGTGGCACGTCTGCTCAAAGCAGTCGCATGACCAGTCGCAAGTGAACTTGATGTTAACTTGGTGTCTGCTTCTCAAGTTAACTTACCGTACAGGTTATGTGTGCACCCATCTGTAGATGGCAATTTTGAAAATCCTAATCAATTTCCCAGCTTTCCTAAGGGATGACATTGGCAATTTTTCAAATTTTTAAATACATCAAAAAATTTGATTTTTGACATTGTTTTATGTTTAAGGAGGGCTCTTTAAATCAATGCATTCCCATATACTTTAAAAAGCTATATCTAAAGTCCAACCCAATGACAATTAAAGCTCTGGTCATGCTAAATGTCATCGCTACAAGTCAAAGAAAAGGGTCAGTGTCACATTTTTGTTAGAAAATTCATTTTTTTTACAGCATTAAATTTCAAACAAAGTACATTGTGTATAAGTGACAAGATACATGTATATAGCTTGTTACAAAAAAAATACTGGGACTGTCTTTGTGTTTCACAAAAAGTGAAGCTCAAAGAGTAAAAAAAGGTATTTGTTAAAGAATAATTGATAAATTGAAGATATTGTCAATTTAAGATGATGAAGGCACACCCATAATTAATCTAGTCGGGACTCTGATTATTTATCCAAAACAATGCTTTTTGTTCTGAAGGATTTATGTTTACAAATATGCTTGCTTTCATTATTGTCATGATAGAGGTATCCAAAGATGACAATTGCCATTTTCGCCAGAGTCCCAAAATGTGCATGCTTCTGTACCATTTTGGCGACATTTAAATTTGTACAAGAGTTGTTAAATGTATAGTAAACAATTTTATCATTTCTACAGTTTATTTTCGTTTGCTCACAAAAAGAACTTCAAAGTAATCTGTGGAAAGATCGATGACTGAAAAATATTCGGTCAAATTTTCAAAAAGCATTATGACAAAAAAAATCATGCATCCATCCCCCAAAAAACTTTTCTTTTCTAAAAGTCATTTAAGACGATGCCTAAAGTTATACCCACATGAAAAGAAGTGTAAAAATCGCATTGCCTGATGCACTTTCTTTTATTTTTTCGGACTTTTATAGGTAGAAAACATTTTCAGCTTCACCAAACATTTTGTCACTTTGACCAAATTTATCTCAATCAAATTTATACAGACTTTTTTATATTGATTGTTGGTATGCAGACATAAGCACACTTTGAAATTAATAAGAATACTTTTCCCTGTATTGAACAACATTTTTATATATAATTACCAAATGGGTAAAGAAGCTCATTTTGGCATTATGAGGAAAATATATATAGCTAAATGCCACTTATTTATGCCTTAATCATGAAATAACGGCAGCTAGCATATTTGTAAACACAAAATGCATTCTTTTACATAAATAACCTGAAATATTGGCTGGACTTTTATTAGGTCTGTCTACTTCATCTAGAATTGACAATTTCTTCAATTAATCATCGATCTTAAAAAAAATACACAATTTGGACTCTAAACTTGTACATTTCTGCAATTCAACAACATTCACATGCACTTTTATGATGACGAACAATCTTGTCACTTATTAAAAAGCACTTTGCTTGAAATTGAACACACGCATGATTTACAAATGTTGTGAAAATATGGAAATTATCTATCAGAATTTGAGACCAATCCACTTATATGACTCAGCTTGTAGCGATGTCATAAAGCATGAACCGAGCTTTGATTTTGAATAACTTTGACTTTAAAGCCGTTTGTTTAAGTATATGGGAGTGAATTTGTTTAGAGAGCCTGCATTAGACATTAAACTCAAGTATTTGGCTGATTTTTTAAACAATTTGGAGAATAGCCAATGTTTCCCCGTAGGGATGCCTGGTAATGGGTAAAATTTTTTAAAAATGCCATCTATTTTGAAGGCAAAGTTATTACCCTTTGAAGATTTCCTGTTCCAGTTTTTTTTATTTGAAGATAAATGAGACAAAAAAAACTTTGAAGTACCTGAATTTCTGTGATTTATCAAGCTGATTTTGTAAAAATTTCCCAGTAATACTCATACCCTGTATGTCGGCCCTCATGAATTTCCAGAAAAAAAATATTTTGCCAAAATTAGTCTTTCAAGAAGTTCTTTTAGTTCAAGCTTCTCTTACGTTGATTATGATTTTGCATGGTTTTCTGGCAGATTGGCTTTTAAATCTTATAGCGATATTTTGGATCACAAATTTAACGCTTCTTAACAATTTTGTCTTAACATATTTTTAATTTTTGCGTTTCGAGAAGAAACATTCTAGTTATTTGATACTTTTCATTCTTTCACGCGACGGGTGTGCTATAGCAAGCAGAAAATGCTTACTTTTCCAGAGCACCTGAGTTCACTCTCGTTTCAACTGACGTTCGCGTTGTTGATTGACATTCAGTTATTTTGTGTACCCATGCTATACATGTTGTCTGTTTTGGTCCCGTTCTTGTTGGTGTTTACTGGTTTTGTCTCTGCCCTTTCGGACTTTTGACATTCGGATACCCCATTGGTACCTCTGCTCCTTTCAAAAGGGCTTGAGAATGTTTTTAATTTCAGTATCTTTTCCGTATGCTTGAAATCCAACGCTTATCCATTACTTAAGGAGAACTGGATAACCCAGATTAAATTAAAATATAAAACACAATGAATGAGCACAACTTACGAGTAAAAAAAATATGTTAGGGATAAAAACGAAAGATTTAATTAAAGCTCCATTTATTAAGGGATTAATATGTGCTCTTAATTTTTTTAATTGCACTGGTTCTAATGATATCATAGGAATACGAACTTTTTTAAAAAACTTTTCCTTGATCTTTAAAATAGCTTAAATAATGTTTCGATTTTTTTCATTTTTCTGCTTACAACCTGGATCTAAAAGTCGATTAATATGATGTAGGTTAAACCTGATAGGCTCCCGTAGATAAAGTAACTTTCTTATATATATGGTGCCTCACACTGGATTAAAGCAAAAACTCGTTATCTTTAAATAGCAGCAAGAAACGCAAGCTTTTGCATGATTTTGAAAAAAGGAACGCACTCGCAAACAGAACAAGGTAGTTATATTTTTAGGACCTCGCAGAAGCCACATTTAAAGAATTTTTACTTTCATTTTCGAATGCAAAGCCGGCTAGAAAGAATTTCCATATTTGTCTACGGTGCATGATGTCTACCGTAAAATGTCTTAGTGACGACAGCAACCGAGGAGCAACATAGCTCTGTGTTTACAATTTTTGTTCCAAACGTGACGTTCTGCCAAGAAAATCGATGTGATTCCCGCAAGCTCTGGAGTAACGAATCACTTTCGTTATTGCCTGAGCAGACGGAATGTTTTACACAAGAAGGGAAAGATGAAGTCATCACGTTGTTTGTCATAGAGTTTTGTTAAAAGTTTTCCTTGAGAGTCTATTAAGAGATGAAGATCTTAATATGAAGCAGACTTCCTAGAATATGTTGTGTCCTTTTCTCAAAATCCTAAGGATATATGAGGTGAAAAAAGGCACATAATTGAGAATTGTTCAGCGAAAGGATATCATCAATATTGTGGAAAGTGAGATTAAACGAGAGAGACAGTCTACGATCTTTTTTGTCGTGAACAGATTGTAAGAAATCCGCTTCATATGAACGAAGAAAAAACCAGCAAGACTGGTTCACAATTAGTGCCCATGGGAAGAACCAACTTTTTTCTAAAAAGCACGCTCACACAACTGGAGAAATATGTTGTCGATAAGAAAATTGAGAATATCGATTATTTGACCTTCTGTATATTTGTTCTTTTTCTTTGATGACAAAGAAAGTCTTAGTGTAATCGACTAACAGATATTTGTACCTGTTTGAAAAAATTGCAATTAATCAGTTGTGCCAATCGTGTTAATATGGAATACAAGTGTAATGCTTGGGAACATCAATTGTTTTTTTATGCTGTGACAAGATCAAACTGATTTAGAGTTAGAGTTTAAAATCTCCATTAGTTCTTTCGAATTCTTCAGAATCCACATTTGACACCATTTCTAGAATAACAACAATCGCAATATTTTTGTAGGCCGAGTTTTATTGTCGTAATTATTAAAGTCAACAGACCTGAAAGAGGGTTTGGTAGAGCATTTGGATAGCCCTGCAATGAAGCGCTGTATGGATTTTTGTGTAATTTAGGGATCCAATACCGGGATAGACACCAACAGAGAGACCGAAAGAGGAAATGACAGATTTGGTCAATAATGTCCTCGTAGCTGTGTAGGTGGTGCTATTGCCTTACAACCCCCCCCCCCCAAAAAAAAATCATCTGTGAAAGAGTCAATAAAGTGTTTCTTGCACACAAACAATCTTAACTGGTACAATTGTCCAGAAAAGATATCCTCATATCTCGTGTGTAAATTTTATTGATTGATGAATATTGTTGGAAAGACTGAGAAAAACCTGAAGTTCTTAATCGTTGCGTACCCATGTCATGTCAACGTCATCAATGGGATTAAACCATGAGAGAGGTTACTATGGAGAAGATAGTAATAAAACACTGTTATAGTATACAGTATAGCCAAGCCATCCGTGTGAAGAAAAATATTGTTGAACTAAAAAATCCGGAAGACAAAGGTTGGGAGACCTACAAAATGTACGCCATCACTTCAAGAGACGTGGGTAAAGTGACAAAGTTAATGATATAGGATTTTCTAAAGCAAATGCAGTATACAGAAAAGAGCTTCTGGGATACAAATAAACTTCAACGAGAGAGTTTCCTTGGTATTTACATACCACCATGCCTTAAAGACATTTCAAAAATTGTCCGTTTAATATCATCGGAAAGAAAATGAAAGGTATTCCCTGAACGACCCGATGTAGCACCCTTTCCAATCGAAAATCATAAAGGACAGATCTGTGGAATTACGACTCCAGCAGTATTCACCAATTAAACCTTGTGGAGACAGTGCAAGAGTGTTGCCAATTGCAATCCACAATCGAGTGCCAGAGCAAATAAAAAGGATAATGTAATTAAAAAAGACTAGAAAGAAGTCGACTCTCATTAACCTCATTGCCTGTTATGTTTGTTGGTTGCAGTGCATAAGGGAAAGTGCCAAAATATTCCACAAAAGGCTAACTGAACACAGTAGTGGTCTTACAAATAGGTGTCGGCACTATCCCTTCAACTACTTGCTAAAGTATGATCTTCTTCTTTCTCGTCCATGTTATTTTTTCATCCTGGAACTTGATCTTTTTGTCTTTCTTGATAAAACGAACGGCTCTTTTTAAAATCATCTCCAGTTTATCACTGTCTGCTGTAAAATTTGGTTTCCAGATAGTGACTCCGTTCTCATACGTGAAATGTATTGTAGCATAATTCCTGAACATTTCTAAGGTTTCCCATGAACGTGCCCAAGAATGCATAGGTTTTCTTGCATGTATTGCAATCACGACCTTGTTGTCTATCTTATGTATGTTATCAGTGATTGTTGGCGATTAACAAAATGTGACACTTGTAAGCGTAAAATCTGATACCACATTGACTGCCCTTTTTTCTAGAGTTTTTAAGTCGTTAATGAGTATTTGTGGTCTTCTTGCTTTTGAATGTTCTAATATATGCAGCAACCATCGACAAGCACATGTTGTTACCAAACAGCGAAATTAATGGGGTCGGTCAGATCGTTATTATTGCATAAGATATGATTGGTCTTAGGACTATACCTCGAGATTTTCCTGAATCAACTGATGTTTCTTAAGGGTGCTAGCCCTCTAATTGCTCTTGTATTGATCTTGTAAATAGGAAGTTTGTTAGTCGTGTAGAATTTTTTTCTGTTATTCCGTTGTTGTCAAATTTATAGAGAAGATAATAATGTCTTACAGTAACACAAGCTTTAGTAAAGTAAGTTTAAGATTGCTAAATTGTATATATATTTTTTTAACCTTAAAGCCGATAGCAAAACAGGCAACAGCGCCTATTGGCCTCGTTGAACATTGCTGGCTGTTTTTGATTGTGGTCATTTTGAATTACCGTTTGTTCATGTGGGCTGTGTCGCGTTCTTTCACTTATTCCACATCTGATTATCCTATATTGGTATTTGACAAGGTGTTGTAGTGAGTGGAATACCGACTCACCAGACAAAAAATACCTACATTTTAGTTTAAACGTGCTCCAAATATGCAAGATGTTATTATATCAAATAAATTGGACAGTTGATACCTGATATCGACAACTTAGTTTTAGTTTTACAAAAGTAATTTCCTTTTTCGAATCTTGCGTCTTTAAACTTTCACATACTCATTTGCCGTGTACTCTCAGAAAGTTGTATAGGTAACATAAACACTCCAAAAAACTAAGCAGCGCTTAAGCGTGCATTGATACTCTATGTTTTGTGTGAAAGAGATATGGTCTCATTTTTTTTTGTACAAACAAAACATAATGACCACCAAGCAACTTTTTTTATCTGATTTTAAACCTATGACCAACAAAAAATATCGTTGTGGTACCTATTACTCTAAAAATCGAAAAACAATCATTACTTAATCCTATTTGTATGTTTACAAAAAGTCATATTCATGACCTCTCATCCCGCCTTTATCATGCGCACTGTATAAAATTTTGTTTGTAAACTTAGCTTGTTCTTATTTGTATCCCGAAGTTTTAACCTGTGTTAAATCTACATAGCGACAAAACTCCAAAGCCGCCAAACGAATGAGATGACATTTAAGGTTCGTACGCAAGAAATGAAGTTGATTTCGAAAGTGCACATGGAGTGCGCATATGCTTGCCATCATATAAAAGGCTTTCGGAACAAAACATCCGAGATCCCGATTGATGGCTGTATAAAACTTAATTTAAAATTTGTATTTCGAAACGTAAGTGTCGATTGACAGTTAAAACATATTTATAAAAGTCCTGGAGTCGTCGATTTATACCTATTATACTGTTGGGTGTATCAGTTAGCAATGAAGTATCGAGTATCTGTTTTGTTTCGAGATGTTAGAATCTGTCAAGGGCAATAAAATCAGCAGATTTTAGTTTAGTTAAAACTTCACAGGCATAAAATATGGACTGTTTTGAAAAACTTTGGTAGAACAATTTGATTTATAGATTTTTTTTAGTTTATTTAGAGCAAATCATGACTAATATTGTCCTTTTCGACACTGCATGTCGGAAAGGGCAAAACATCTTTTCGAACTGTTTGATTTCTAGTGTAAATACAGAAATACAAATGACAACAAAGTTCCAGACAATAAATTTTGCTACGCCTGACGCGCGTTTCGTCTATTCAAGACTCATCAGAGGCGCTCTACCAAAAAATATTGAAAATGCCAAACACTATATGAAATTGAAGAGCATAGAACAGTAAAACCAAATATAGCAAACTGGGGAACCAAATGAATGTTTTGAATATGTAGGAAATTTATAAGATTATTTTTCATAGATGTAGTCAATTAAGGGTTAGTCAGACATATTACTAGAAATTAAATGTTCATTATTTCTATTTCGTTATTCTTAAATGTACATTAGTAAAAGACAAGGCAATGAAGTATCGGCAAAATTGTAAATTGCAATTGTCCTAACGTTTTATTGACAATGTCTCAAATTTTCTTTTGTAGGCTGGTAAAAATATATGGAGATATTGGAGAAAACGAAAGCACACGTTATGGTTCCTGACAAAGCGATTTTGTACAGACTTTTGGGAGGTTTTTAGAGTTTTGTCATATATAGTAATGATCGCGGCTGTCATTGTAAGATTTTTAACTTCTGGAAACCTTCACAGGATCACGCTGAGACTTTACAGCTTAGGCCTATTTTTAATCTATATCAGATTCTTACAATGCATGATTATAAACAACTACCTTGGACCAAAGTTGATAATGATAGCGGAAATGGTAAGCATAGATTCCTGATGAAACGACTATTTAGATCGTTAATTATTCCCCAAACAACAATATTGTGAAGGGTATAATGTTTTAACAAGTCTGTCTGTCCATCTGTTAATCTGTCCGTCCGTCCGTGATGAAAATTAGAAATTTTATTATTATAAAGATTTCTCAGGAGTTATTAATCACAGACTTTTGATATTTAGTAAAGAGCTCCGGTAGGGGTACCATATGGTGGCATACGTTTTCAGGTGTGTCGATCATATACTTCCTCTTGACTTTTTTCACAGGTTACACAGTCTGTGCCACATCTTTAATGTTATTTCGAACAGACAGAAAAAAAATATTGCGGTTATTCCTTAATCAAAAAAACTTCAGGCTTGTTAGGAGAATATATCAAAACCACAAGCATGGACTATGAATTATATCGGTAACTTCAGTGCAAGACCGTGAAATGGTATTTGTATTGGTAGAAAAACTCCATGTTTTACATCTTTTGATTCAATTCAAAACAATCTGAATATTTTACATACCAGTTTGTTACAATAAGAAAATATTTACACGTCTTTGCATTTCATATACTGTTCATGCAGAGACTAAAATTTGGAGTGTTAAAGAATTAGTAGACAAGTCAGAAAATTGTTTATTTAGATGAACAACATAAATTAAGCAGATCAATTAATGGATGGGCAAAATGTGTTGATTATATATCCAAAAGAATCCTTTTAATAGTACTCTTAAAGAATTGATGTTTGCGAATTTACTTGCTGTTAGTTTTGTCATGATGCAGCCATTTGGCACTTTGGGTCATTTATTAATTTTACTTTATACAAATGTGGAACAATGCAGAAAACATCTATTTTATTTATTTTTAAATCACGTCGAAGGTTGTATGTATGCTAACTAAATCAAGATAATTTGTTAAGATATCACGTTAAACTTTTTTATCAAAAGTGGCGAACTGCGTCATTTATATCTGAGGGGTAGTTGAAACAATGTATTTTTAAGGATGAGTAATCAAAAAGGAAAAGGAAAGTTCTAAAAATTTGTTTCCCGTGTGCACACAGTTTCTTAAGATTATAATAATCTGATCCTGTTATTTAAGCTTAATGCAGATGATAAATTTGACCTCATGGCGATATACTGATTTCGGTTTGGTTGTTAATTACGTGTGTTTTTTTTTTTATTGTGATTTGATTCGTTGTGATGATTTTATGTTTACCTAAGCTGTCTTGGTCTTTTCGGATGAACCCTTTGGCCACCTTTGCTTTTAAATAGCTAGTGACCTCTAGACCATTTCTTGAAGATACAAAGTTAATCTTTCTGGAAACATAATAAGTACGTTTATCCTGACTTTAGATGGACCTGTTGTTATCAACTAAAGTCACAATTAATGAATTGTTCAATGTAACACCCCACATTTTGAACAAATACGAATTTTTTGCATATCTAAGCTTATTTTCACTATAATAGAAAATAATGAGATGTGGAATAAGTGTACGCGACACAGCCCATAATCAAACGGCAATTCAGAAAAACCACAATGGACAACCGCCAGCAGCCTTCAACGAGGCCATTTGGCACTGCTCGCGGTTCTGCAATTGGCCCATGGTCTAAATAAAATGCATGTACATGTAATTCAAATCCAGTCCTGAAATAGTCACAGATAGACCACCTTTTAAAACAAGGAACAGAAAACATCAAACAGACAAGTACAAACGAAAGCTTTGTCAAAGATTCCTAGCTTAGGAATAAATTTCCTTTTATTTCAATTTAACATGGATATTGAGTGAGATTCTTTTTTTTTCAATTGAACGTTTTACTTGTGTTTGTTGCATGCTCCATGAAGATAAGTTGATATTCGAGTTTGCAAGTCATTACATTTTATACACATAATGTATCATGTTTTTTACCAATTAAGATAGAACAATTTTGTTAAGCAAAAAAGAAACAAGAATTTGACCCACCCATTTCTCAGACTTGTATCGATGATAGAATCCATGGTTGGAGGTTTGATCTTTTCATCTTAAAAGCCTTAAGTTTTTTTTAATAATACTTAGAATTTCATCGATGAGACCGACCTAAATTAGAGTTAGGAATCAGGCATTTTGGTGATTTGAAACAATTTTGAAAATTTTGCGGTAATGAAATAATGGTAAACATAATTTCTTTTGCAATTGCCAATGCATGACCCTTTTAAGGATTTATTGTTCAACCTTTTGAAAATTGAAAGATATATGGGACAAACCTTACAAAAACTTGTTTTCAGTAAGTTTATTTTGGGAAAAAATGCAGTAACTGTTAGACGGCCATCTTGATTTTCCTGGAAAAATATTTTGAATGGAATATCACATCCGGCATTTTTTTATAATGTTGTTTACAAATTTAAAAAAACAATTCATGAATGAAAAACTAGATTCAAAATCTAATACGAAAAGAATATTTTGATTAAATCTTCACATTTTGTGTTGTTGGTAGAAACATTGATAACTTGATACTAACTTTAAAATTTTAATATTAAGCTTTTTAACGAATTGTCATTTTTAAGCATTATAACGATCAAGTATGTCGGTTTTGTGCGATGATACTCCACCAAATCATTAATTCTTTGAAGTGTTGTGTCGGATTTAAATTCGATTTATCTGAAATATTTGACAAAGCTTTTGATTGCCCTTGTGTTTTTGATGTTTTTGTTCCTTATTTGAAAAGGGGGTCTTTCTGTTTTGATTAGAATAGATGCATTTATTTAAATTTGGGTCGATTGCAGAGCGGCAAACAAATCCTACTGGACTTGCTGAAGGCTGCTGGCGGTTTTCCATCGTGTTTTTTTTCTAAATAACCGCTTGTTATGTGAGTTGTGTCGCGTACAATTAATCCACATATCATAATTTTTTTATTATATAAAATATCTAAGATGAGGAAAACAACCGAGGAGAGACATAATCTTCTGTAATCAACTTTTGTCTTAGACGTGACGCTCTACAAAGGAAATTGATAAAAGTCTCATACGCTCTGCAATTACGAATGCATTATGTTAGATAAAATTCCTTGGCTGGAGCGAAAGGAAAATGGCTTTTGGAAAGTTGAATTCATCACGTATGGCATAAAGCTTTGTAAAAAGTTCTCTTGAAGTGTTTATTTCGAGATGTAGTTTTAGCAATAAAACAGACCTTTTAGAATACGTTGCGTCCTTTATCTCAAGTTCCTATAATAATAAGTGAGATGGAGAAAGCCACTAAAAGAGAATTGTTCGGTGAAAGGACATATATAAGGGAAAGTGAGGTTAAAACAAAGAAAGAGAGCTAGTGTACGATCTTTTAGGTCTAAATGTGATTGTAGGAATTATGCTTCATATAAAAAAAACAAATCAGCATGCAAAGATGCACAAAAAGTGCCAATTGAAATCATATTTTTTTGCTGAAATACACGTTAAAAAGACTGGACGGTGTCCATAAGAAAACAAAAGAGAATATCGATTATATGGTCATCTCTTCATGTTTTCGTTTACTTTTTCTATGACTTTTTTGATGACAAAGTAAGTCTTGGTATAATCGATTTCCAGATATTTGTACCTGTTTTTGCAACCTGCATTTAATCAGCTGTCCCAATTGTCCTTCCAATTGTTTTGAATTAGCAAACAACACCACTGAGTAAGGAAATTGCTGGACTAACTTGCCGAAAATGATTTATTGCATATCTAAAATATAATTTTAAGATTGCTGATTTAGGGCTGCCAGTATATCACCCTTTAATCATTCTTCCTGGTCCCCACAAAAGTAAGATCCGAATGGGTAACATCTTTCATGAAATCCTATCGGGCTTTGCTATACGTATGCATAAATATTCAAAAATAACATGTACCCCTCTTTTTTCACTCACCCGAAAATGTTGGAATATACGATATTCAAACCCACACAAGGCCTTCATTAAGTATCGTATGCATGTTCATGATATTATGAACACAACGTTTAAACCACATGTAAACGTAGAAATGTTATAGTGTGAACGCATTGCTGTTTAATGTAAGTGTAGACGAGATTATTTGTGGGTTTAATCAAGTTTAGAAAGGTTATTTCGTACAATTAATTGTTGATGATTTGGTAACTTATTGAAATATCTATTTACAGCGTACAAAAATTTATATCATATTTTATTGACACTTTCCCTCTTGTATTTTAAAAGAATTATTTTAAATCTTTTCACAGCTTTTGGAACTCCTAAAGTTTATCTGGATTTTGATATTATTTATGTTATGTGCTGGCGTCCTGTATCATGCAAATATGTATCCAAATCATTACGATATGTTCCCGAACTTCGAATTCGCAAGGATATGGAAAATCATGGCATTACCATACTGGCAGATATATGGAGAACTGTCACTGGAAGAACTAAAAGGTACTCATAAAAATGTTTTTGATTCAGTTATTTATCATGTATTCGATGTCAGGTAAACAAAAGGTAAAATTCTTTATGTGTAACAAAACAGATGATCGTTCACATGTATTATTTAATGTCAATGACTAAGATAGGTTTCTGACAAGGAGAATTTTGTCAGATCAACGATATTAATGTGTACAAACTATTACATCCGCATACAGCATTGATGCTTTTCAATGTAGTTTTACCGCTGGTCACATTGAAGGCTGCTGGCTGTTTTCCATTGTGGATATTTAAAATATACGTTAATAATGTAGGTTGTGTCGCGTACACTTATTCCACATCTCATTTTCTTCTATTTTTTTTAAATAAAAATAAAAGTTATATTCAATAAATTCAACAAGTCATAAATTCAACTTGAAAATTAAAGTTTACGTTTAATTTTCTCGAATTAATGTACATGATTTTTTTATAGGTGAAAACAATTCCAATGGAAGCTGCACGTTTGTTGAGGAAGAATGGGAAGCCAACCCGGGAGAACTGGAACGTTGTGTCGAATATGATTGGGTTATTTTGTTAATAGCAGCTTTTTATTTCCTTTTTACCAACTTGCTTCTGGTTAATCTACTCATTGCTATTTTCAGGTAAAATTAAACATAATACGAATCTGTATGTACAAAATGACTTAATATTTTTTATATATGAATGGTTAAGTCTAGCGTTGGTTTTTCGTATAGATAGAACTGATCATTGTTTGGATAAAAAAATAAGCAAGGGGACACCAATGGGCAATTTAAGTCGATTGCGCATGCCCGGGCACAAACCTGTTTTCTCATCGACGACAAAATTCTTCAAAATTCTAGATTACAGCCTTATATCTGGAATTTAAATTTGGTAACACATGAAACGTGTTTGTAAGGACTTTCATCTTTAAATATCCACAGAAAACGCAGATCCAACGAACTTTTAATTTTTTTCTTCACTTTGAATGGACTTTTGACAAATACGAAATCGAGGTCAACAATGGCGGCGCCCATGTAACTAGTGTACACAATGTTCCAGTGGACACTATTCTTGTCGTTAGCTCTGCTGATGATAGGAATTAAAGGTAATAACAAAATTACCGAACTTGGATGATAAGTGTTCCCACAACAGTTGACATTAGAAGACAGGAATCAATATCTCCATCACAGCCCATACTATCTTAATAACACACAGATAGGTATAAACATATTATTGACAGACGAACGTATAAGCAAAATAACAAACTTGGATAACATATACTACCTGATCAAGATTCCCACACAACATCATAGTACCAATTTAACATACAAAGATAGAAGTTTACATAAGCGCATCCTGCTTCTTATTGCTGGTATTGAACAAAATCCAGGACCAAGACGCCCTAGATTCCCCTGTGGGATATGCAGTAAAGCATGCAAAGACAAGGTAATTGCTTGTGACGATTGTGATACGTTGATCGACAAATCATGCCTTGGGATGACCACCAAAGAGTTTGAAAAGTTAAGTAATTTTGACTCATCATGGTATTGCCCATCATGTACCAAGCCAAACCATTCTTCCACCCTTTTATACGATATGCCAACCCAAATAGCAAGCCAAAGCTTACCGCTTTATTTGTCAACACACCCATACTTACTTGGCAGCTTATCAAGCCAATCAATAGAATCAACATCAGGATCATGCATTGAATCTCAAAATGCCTCTTACACTCCATGCTCACCAACTAGCATAACAGGTTTACCGATCCATACATCTTCACCAAAGCCAAACAACCAACGAAACCATAAATACAGAACCAAAAGTACCATAAGAATACTCAACATAAATTTCCAAAGCTTCCGAAAAAAGGAATACTGCTAGAGACAGTCTTAGAAGCCACAGACGCAGACGTGAGCCTTGGAACAGAGACCTGATCTAACTATCAAAATTAGCGAAATATTTCCGGATTACCTAAACTTGAACGTGGAAAGAAGAGACAGACCAAAAGACCCACATGGTGGGGTACTCATCACAGCTAAAAAAGGAGCTTCAACTTGGAAATATAGAAAGAAGTAAAAACTTGGAACTCATAAGTGGAACTATCAAAGTTGAAGGAAAGAAGCGATTAAGGGTAGCTACCTTTTACAGACCACCAACACAGACAGATGAAATTACCAGCAAGCAATATACAGAAGAACTATACATGCACTATGAGAAACAAATGTAAGAGAGACATACTCATTACAGGTGGAGACTACAACCTACCGGACATCATATGGAAGGAAAACTCAATACAAACCAACCAATATCCATTAAAGATGAACCGAGCATAACTTGATACTGTTGCAGATAATGGACTAGAGCAACTTGTGGACGAAAAACAGCAACTCATTGGACGTTATCTTTACAACACATTCGTCATTAAAACAGCGCTGCAAACCATATTCCCATCCATTGGTAACATCGACCGCGATATAGTTCTACTAGACATAGCTTGCAAGATGCTAAAACCAAAACCAGTAAGACGAAAGATTCTGCTATGGAAGAAAGCAGATATTTGTACGATACAGGAAGACATATCAGCCTATGGCACAACTCTAAAAGACAGATCTTTTAACAGCATAGAATCGATGTGGACAGATTTTAAAGATACAATAGAGAAAAGGTTTCCATCTAAAACAACCAAACCACAACACACAAACCCATGGATAAACACCAGAATTCGACATAAGATACATAAGACATAAAAAAGCTAGAAAGACCCAGAAGAAGCAAGATAAAGACAGATACAAAAAACTCCAAAAAGAGGATCGATGGGAAATAAGGAAAGCCAGTAAAGAATATATGACAGATGTAATATCTGATAAAGACAACACTAAGAGGCTCTGGACCTTTATAAAAAGCAAAGGCCAGGGGAGTAGCTCCACTAAAAGACACACATGATTTTATAAGAAGTGACAATCAACTTAAAGCCAACATACTCAATTTAAGTCAGTATTTACACAGGAAGACCACACCAACATGGCAGATAAAGGCCCAAGTCCTTTCACCACCATGAAAAATATCAACATAACAGAAAAGGTCGACTAAAGTTGTTGAAAAACCAAAAACCATACAAGGCTACAGGCCCAGACGACATACCAGCCTTCATACTATGAGCAGCTGCAGAAGAACAGGCACCAGTACTCACTGACATTTACCGTTTTTCTCTAGAGTCTGGAGAAGTACCACAAAACTGGAGGAACGCATTAGTTGTACCAATCTTCAAAAAGGGTGAGAGACACATAGCTGCTAATTGCCGACCTGTATCACTGACTTCCATCTCCTGTAAAACACATCATACACAACAGTATCATGGGACACTTTGACAACAACAAAATCCTTACTGATGCTCAGCATGGTTTCCGGAACAAACGATCTTGCGAAACCCAATTGATTGTTACTGTTCAAGAGATCGCCAAACGCCTAGCAAAAGGATCAGAAGTAGACATAGTTCTCCTAGTCCCACACACGAGATTGCTACATAAACTGAAATATTATGGAGTCGATATGAAGACGACTATCTGGACAGGATCATTTCGAAACAACAGAAATCAGAATGTCGACGGTCCTAGAAGGAGCCAAATCAGCATCTGCTCCGGTTATGTCAGGCGTGCCACAGGGATAAGTACTTGGCCCCCTACTTTTCCTTGCTCAATAGAACACTCAGAGACAAGACTTTTTGCTGATGACACCATCCTATTTAGAAAAATAAAAAGCCAAAACGACAGCAAACTGCTTCAAAAGATCTAACAGCATTGGAATCATGGGAAAGCACCTGGCAAATGGCATTCCACCCCACCAAATTTACAGTAATAAGGAAAACCAGCAGCAAATAAAAACCAGTACAGGAGACCCATTATCTCCTGCACAGTCACTCTCTTGAGATAGAACCAGCCAGTAAATACCTTGAAGTAACCCTTACCAGCACTCTATCCTGGGACAAGCATGTGGACAATGTCATTTCTAAGGGAAATAAAACACTCGGGTTTATCAGACAAAACATAAAAGACTGTCCGGAGACTACATATACATCAATAGTCAGACCTACGATGGAATACACAGCAACAGTCTAGGACCCTACTAGCCATAACAAAATCAAGGCACTGGAAAACGTACAGAGGAGAACTGCACATTTTGTAACAAATGACTATACAACCCGAATACCTGGGTGTGTTACCAAGATGATTGAGACACTTGGATGGGAAAGTCTGGAAGAACGCAGAAGACGAAGCAGACTTTGTATGCTGTACAAGATCCAGCATAACCTTGTGGACATCTCCAAGGATTTATACCTCCAAAGTGCAGACAGCCGAACAAGAGGGCAACATAGACTCTACCAAGAGAGGTCCAATAACACCACCTACAGAAACACTTTCTTTATTAGAAGATTTGTAGTAGAATTGAACCGACTTCCACCAGTGGCAACATCAGCATGCTCCATAGAAGACTTTAGGGGTATCCTCACAGTTAGCCCTACCTCACACTAGATCTTACGCCCTGTACATAATATTAGATGTAAATATTTGGCTTTTTAGTGTTAATAGTCCATGAGAAAGCTGTTGTACTCATGTGCTTGGGTATAAACAAAGTCCCGCAGATCTCTTTACAGTCGAAAATCGACTCAAGATCTTAATCGAAAAAAGAAGAAGGAGAAGAAGTGTCAAAAGTCCGGAAGGGAACCGAAAAAACCTTGTAAATATGAACGAGATCAGCACGATGAAACAAAAAACATTAAAAAAATCAACCGAACAGAAATCAACAATGCAAACTTAAATCAGATTGAGATTGAATCAGGTGCTCCGGAAAAGTAAGCAATGATGGATATTGTGTTGTATACACTTATTGGCATAGTAGACTTTATTGCCGGGAGCTTTGTTGTCATATGTACTTCTTCTAACACCCATGATGGTTAGCGCTGTTGGTGCTAGCCTGCCCCGGCATAAGCACCTTTTTGTTGAAGAACACATTAAAGCAACAAAAAGAGTATTGTATCACATTAACTTTTTTCATTATAAGTTTTGATTACACAAAGATTGGTACAAGTGTGCATTAAAGATGCGCGATAATCAAAATTGTAAAATGTTTAAAATGTTGCACTCGAGATGCCCTTACTGACTCTGAAATATCAATGCTATATGTCTGTAAAAAGTACCCGTAGGCACCAGTTGATCGACAAAGGCTCATGAACTCCGCTTTCCCCCGCTGAAATTCAAATTGATAAGAATGCATATACGTCCTGCTTTATTTAATTTTGCACCTATACCTTTACCGCATTTGACACGCTGAATGGACTATTGGCAACGCGACGGGTGTGCTATAGCAAGCAGGAACTGCATACTCTTCCGGAGCACCTGAGTTCACTCTTGTTTCGACTGGAGTTCGCGTTGTTGATTGATATTCAGTTATTTTGTGTTTCCATGTTTTACATGTTGTCTGTTTTTGTCCCGTTCCTGTTGGTGTTTACTGGTTTTGTCTCTGCCCTTTCGGACTTTTGATATTCGGATACCCCATTGGTACCTCTGTTTCAATATTGTGAGCACCATTACAAGTATTTCTGTACATTTAATCGATAAATTATAAATAATATAATTTGTTTTAAAAATGTTTTAAAATTGGTAACATTTTTAGCTCACCTGGACCGAAGGATTTTTGATTCGCAAAAAAACATGGCCGCCATGGCTTAAAATAGAACAGGGGCGTCAAATTACAGTTTTTTGCAAATAACTCAAAAACGGTAACAGATATCAAAATTCTGGCATAGGGTAAAAGTGATCAGTACCTTAAGATCTACCTGCCTAGAAATTTTCAAGAAGATCCAACAACCGATGTAGGAGTTGTTGTCATTTTTCTGGATTTTTTCAAAATTTTTCACTTATTAAGCCCTATATCTTGAAAACTATACAAGATATTTTAAAAATTCAAATTGCATATGATTGAGCACATCAAGATCTACATTTCATGTAATTAGGTCAAAGCTGTAGAACCATTTCTTTTAGGAGTGATGGCCCTTAAAGCGTCAAAATTCATCGTTTTTCATTACTTTTCCCCTGAATTTCAAAGATTAACTTGTCTGACACCATATATCCAACTTTAACCAAACTTAGCACTGTTCTTTAATAGCATATATGCTACAATTCTATCGTTCAGATTTTTGATTCGTCAAAAAATATGGCCGCCATGGCTAAAAATAGAACATAGGTGTAAATTGCAGTTTTTTGCTAATAACTCAAAAATGGTTACAGATATCAAAATTTTGATGGGAGACAAAAGTGATCAACATCTCAAGATCTACCTGCTTAGAAAGTTTCAAGAAGATCCAACAACCGATGTAAGAGTTATTGCCTTTTTTCTGGATTTTTTCAAAATTTTTCACTTGTTTAGCCATATATCTTGAAAACTATACAAGATATTTCAAAAATTTAAATTGCATATGATCAAGCACATTAAGATCTACATTTCATGTATTTAGATCAAAGCTGTAGGACCATTTCTTTTAGGAGTTATTGTCCTTAAAACAACAAAATTTACCATTTTTCATTACTTTTTCCCTGGATTTCAAAGATTAACTTGTCTTACACCGTAAGACCAACTGCATCTTAACTTGGCACACTTGTTAAATAGCTTATATGCTACAACTCTATTGTTCAGATTTTTGATTCGTAAAAAAACATGGCCCCCCATGCTAAAAATAGAACATAGGGGTAAATTGCATTTTTTTGCTAATAACTCAAAAATGGTTTCAGATATCAAAATTGTGCAAGAATAAAAAAAACCTGTGCTGAAATTTTGAAAAAAGATCTGACTGCTGATGTAGGAGTTATTGCCCTTTTTCCTAATTTTTGCCAAATTTGGCATTTATTTAGCCCAATATCTTGAAAACTAACCAAGATATTTCAGAAATTTAAATCCCATATGGTTATGCACAATAATATCTACAAAATATATGTGTCTGTGTAGTTCAGGTGAGCAATTCAGGCTCCTGGGAGCCTCTTGTTTAAAATATCATAATAATTGAATCTTCATCTGATTTTTTTAAGCAATGAGTACGAGGAAATAAACAAAAATTCTGACCGACTCTGGAAGTTCTCAAGATATTCTATAATAACGAAATTTGAGGAGAGATCTCCAGTTCCTTTAAATTTCCTATGGCTGTTCTGGAGGATCATCAGATGTTGCTGGAAGAAATGTAAAAAATCTCCGAAGAACACAGGTAAAATTTGTGAGATGATGACATGTGAGAAACGTGGAATGAACAGTTTAAAAAAATGTGAGATGATGACATGTGAAAAATGTGGAATGAACAGTTAAAAAAATGTGAGATGATGACATGTGAGAAACTTGGAATGAACAGTTTTAAAAAATGTGAGATGGTGACATGTGAGAAATGTGGAATGAACAGTTAAAAAAATGTGAGATGATGACATGTGAGAAATATGGAATTAACAGTTTTAAAAATATGAGATGATGACATGTGAGAAAAGTAGAATGAACAGTGTTAAAAAATGTGAGATTATGACATATGAGAAATGTGGAATGAACAATAGTAAAACATGTGACATGATGACATGTGAGAATTGAGGGTTCATGGAATGTAAAAATTGTGAAATGACGAGATATAACGAATGTTTGCAAACCGAAAAAGTCAAGACAAGAGAGAATGCTTTACATGTGGCATGGATTTTTAAAATCTAGCATATTGATATGACTGTGTTAAATATTGAAAGTGAAGAAATTTTAGTTAGTTAGAAACAGAACTTAGATACAGCTTTACTTCTATACATCACGATATCGGCCATATAAGGGAAATGGTCATGAAAGGGGTAAGAAAATGAACGTGAATTAATTATGAGGGATTAAGGAAAAGGGAAAAATTCGGCAAATCGGGGTCTATAGTGTTGAATGCTATTGGAAATGGAAATGGTGTCATTGGAAGATCGGACGATTGAGCGTCCTGCATGAAGATGCTATGGGTCCTTCTCTTATGTCTTATAGAGAACTGCAGCAGGGTTCTTTAAAGTGCGATGAAATTGACATATTCATGACACTGAGCACCACTATGGATTGCAATCAGTTCCGTATAATATCCTGACGAAACAGACATTACCTATGACAGGGCTGCCCTATTCAACCATCTGAGGCACACATCTAATGTGCTTTGTTTGCAAAGCGGCATGGTCCTAACCATGTTTGAGAGTTCTGTAGTAAACTTTACCGACAATATCAGTATTATGTGCCTCATTCCAACCCAGAATGTCCAAATGTGAAGAAACAATTGTCAAAAAGTAAATAAGCAATGCAGTCCACAATTTAAAAACTTTAAATTATTTTTTTTTAATTTAAAAAAAAATTAAAACATAAACAGCCGCATAGAACTGCAAGTTAATTTTACAAATTCGACAAACTATTATTGAGTTCATCAGAGAAGATATTGCTTCACCGATTTCTTTTTAAAATCTTTATAACACTTAGCAATGAAATTCACGACTTTGCTCAGACGATAGCCATGTTTTTGTCACAAATTCATCCATCAAAGCAGATAAAAAATAATGAGACGTGGAATACGTGTTCGCAACACAGCTCACACACAAGCTTTAATTTAGCAAAACCGAAATTGCAGATCGCAAGCAGCCTTCAACGAGGCCAGTAGGCGCTGCTCGCCGTTCTGCAATCAACATAAGGTCTCAATAGAATGCATGTTATTCAAATCCAGTCCTGAAATAGTCAAATAGACCCCCTTCTTTAGCAAGGAATAGAAAACACAGAAAAGACAAGTACAACCAAAAGCTTTGTCTAAGATTCCTGTCTTGGGACAGGCACATTTAAAATATGGCGGGATTAAATTAGATTTGTCGGCCCAACCTTCCCTCTATCAATTATCACAGGACAAATAAACACACTATGTATACAATTCCACTAGAAAGAACTTGGAGAAAGCAATAACAAACTAACGGAATAGGAACTTTCTATATGTAGAACGCTCGCTGTAACTTATAGCTAGCTGAGAATAATTTACCGACTGAAGAAACAAATCAATTATATCAATATTAAATCCGACACAACAACTCAAACAATTAATGATTTGGTGGAGTATCATAAAACAAAACTGACATTCCTGATCGAAATGACAATTAGTTAAAAACCTTATTTAAGTTTAAAGTAAGTATCATGTTATCAATATTTCTACCAAAACAACAGTAGTACAAAGATTTTACCAAAATATTAAATTCGTATTCCTTGTGTACTAGATTTTGAAGCAACTTTTTTTTTTATTTCCAATTGATTGGAATAACCTTTTAGTATTCATTTATCTAATATATTTGCATGAGTCCACTAACCAGGCATTTCTTTACAGAAAAAAAAACTGCAAAAAATCAAGAGCGTACCTTAAGCTTTATTTATGATGATGAAATCAACCTTGGTGAAAATATTCAGAGCAGTCCATGTTGCCTTCGGACATAGAAACTTTCAAAATTGTCAATTAGTACCTGTATACTACTGTATCGTTTTGCATTATCTTGCTAATTTTATAAAGTAATTCTTTTGTTTAAAGTTATTCTTATCACTTCAGCTCCATCATCCGATATCCCATCACAGAAAGAATGCCCGGAGTGCAAACTATTAGGTATGATCTCTAATTATCAAGGTATTTAGCCCCGTAAGATATTGAATAGCCTCCAATTGAGTTTAGGAATCAGTGAAATCGTAACAAGCTTAGATCAATTGACAATATATAGACATTCACATCCTTGTCTTAGTGGCCTTATGCAGATTTGCACCTAGGATTTTAATTTTTCCGATGATATATTTAGTTTTCAAAGAAAAATAAAATAGAAACCTAAACGACAAGAATGTACTCATCTATTGTTCTGCAGATGTTCATCAACAACTCATTACAGTGGGTTTTCATGGGACATATTGTATATGTGCACATCATATTTAAAATTTCATTTTAATTGAAATTAGTTGTGTGGTTGTTTTTATTTGTTAGCTGCACCTCAAACTTTTTTTATAGTTCCAAAAAAATTAAACAGTAATCTTTCACAGATGGTAAAAACTTTCCAAAGCGTATTGATCACCATCTGAAATATCTGAGCAAAATTGCCATTTTATATGCATTTATAATATCAATTTACAGTAGCAGACATTTTTACTTAAATATTCACGCAGGTACCGAAACGAGACAAGGCATAACATGACTTAATGCTTTATTTTAAATGTAAATACGAAACAACAGAAATAACTAATAATTAAAACAACCACCATGATTGTATTCTTTTTATCATCTAAGACGCTTGAGAAAGATTCCTATTGAAATATTAAGATAACCAATAACGATAGCCATGCTTTTTGTTGTTGTTTTTTTTTTTATCAGGATTAATTATTATGTTACTCTTATCATTTCAGAACCACCAAATGGAGAGAAATGTCAAAACTGCAAACTAATAGGTAAGGGCTCAAATTATACAGGCATCTAAATTCTCCGAATAGCGTACCAACTAAATGGAGGAATCATACTCAAGATTCCAAATGGAAATTCAGATACATCATTTATAGCCAAATGACCACAATAATTTTTACAATTTTTGGACAATAACACATATATTAATTTTTATCTTTTCCATTTTTCAACTTTATACGCCACATTGCCTC
Source organism: Arcuatula senhousia (assembly GCA_963971305.1). Lineage (NCBI taxonomy): Eukaryota > Metazoa > Mollusca > Bivalvia > Mytilida > Mytilidae > Arcuatula > Arcuatula senhousia. The sequence continues at coordinate 61,930,976 of OZ020305.1, read as the reverse complement.
ATGAAAAGAATTTTTTTATTCACGGAACTTTGTTGTTTTGTCTTATAATTCAACATTTTTTTCCGAAGCATCCTTTTAAGATAAAATTTGTTACACATAGAACCAAGTTTGCATTATTTTTTATTTACTTATTGACAACATGTTTATCACATTTGGAGGAGAGATTTTCAACAACAAATTAGCATTCCAATGGGCACTAATTTTCCTCCTTTCATCGCCGACTTGTTAATTGAGACTCTAGTGTTTGGAGAAGGGTGCTTTATTAATAATAATCAAATCAGTATCATATCATACATGTAACATGCACAATGCATAACAAATTAAATCTTATTAATCCACAATACTCAATCTAATGATAATATAAAGCACCAATGCAAAAAAATATATATATATATCGTAATAATGCAAGACTGACAAATCAATAAAAGAGAAAGAAAAAAAATTTTAACCGCGCCAACCATGTGTTGGGGAAAGAAACATATACAAATAAACCTCCACAAAGGAGAGCATTAAAACTACCGTTCAATTAGGGACAATTGGAGTTATCTCCCATTCTCCACAATTGAGACTCTAGTGTTTGGAGAAGGGTGCTTTATTAATAATAATCAAATCAGTATCATATCATACATGTAACATGCACAATGCATAACAAATTAAATCTTATTAATCCACAATACTCAATCTAATGATAATATAAAGCACCAATGCCAAGAATGAGCCAAACACTAGGGTAAAAAAAAAAGAAGAAAAGGGGGGGGGGCTTTTATGTCAAGTCTAATAAAATGACAGACAGAAAATGAAAATAACACTGGTATATGTGACAGTGAAAGTAGTAAGTTTTATGAAAATAACACTTGGAACAATGAAAATAAGCCTGGTAATGTGTCAGTGAAAGGCAATATAAAGTTTCATTAAAATAACGCTTGGACAAGAATCCATGGAAAGCAATAAGTTTTATGAAAATAACACTTTGTACATTTCTTTGGTCACAGCAAATGATGCGGCTTTAGCATTTTTAATATAAGTTTCATAACAATTACTTCTCCAGTCACCATGTGACTTTAACATCAGTTCTGAAACACCTGCTTTAGCTGCAAGAGTAGCACCACCATGTCTTAAAGAATGTAGACTGTAATGGCCTGGCTCCATATCACATTTAATCAATAACTGTTTAAACATAGAATAAATTTGGTATTTACACAAGGGAATTAAAATTAATTTATCTGATCTAGATGGAAGACCTAAAACTGGATTATTAGGAAGACCAGGAATAACTTCTAATAGATTAAGGTAGGCCTGAACAGGGCAGAGCTTCCTATCTTGACATTTTGCCAAAGGAATAACATGTACAAATTCATGTGTTTGCCTGGTTTTGGACCATTTAACGTTCAGATTTAAGCCCTCAGAAGAAAAAAGTACATCACATCTAGTTAATTGTTCATAGTCTCTGTAACTTTGCACAGAAGTACATAATAAATTAGAGGCTCTTAGCATTCCAAAAAAGGCAAAGGTCAAAAAGACCCACATACAAGCATGTAAGGGAATTTTAACATCTAAATAGTTAATCAATAATTTCAACTCTATGCTAGAAATAGGTAACTTTGACTTTGGTAGGTGTGTAGACAATTTACATATACCCTGAATAGTTAGTTTTAAATCAACACTTTCAAAAACTGCCAATTCATGACCCAAAAGTTTGCAAAATGTCTTGACTCCTGATAAGTAATTTTTAATGGAGGATGTACTATCAAAACTAACAGATAAGAAATAGGCAAATCCACAAAGAGCATCTGTTTCACAAGGGAATGGTTGAAATCCATAGAATGCACAAAAACGTAAATAACTGTCTAGCTGGGTTTGGAGATTCTTTCTAGTTCCTGGCCGAAAGGCAGCTCGCTTAACAGATCTAACGCCAGTATCTATTGGAAGTCTTCTGGAGTGTAAATCTGCAATAACAAAATAATGTCAACTTATACTTCATAAATATCATCAAACAAAATGTTGCTTATGACACACTCTCTGTAATCATTTTTTTGAGTAGAAAGAAAGTCTAAAAAGTCTCTTCTGTACCTAAGTCCAAGATTCCAACGGGATAAAGAATCTGCAAGCCGATTATCAGCACTGGGAATATAAAGAAGTCTTATTTCCGCATTATTGAATGCACATAGCATAGAAATTTGCCTTGCAATATGCAACATTCTATGATCTCTACCCTTTCCGCTGTTTAAAATACTAATAACACTTTGATTGTCACAATATAATTGTAATCGTCTATTAGTAGTGGTCTTGCACCACAATCTAAGCGATATATAGATGGCCAACATTTCAAGTACTCCTATGTGGTCTTCCACATATTCTTTGGGAATGTCACAGTGGAAGTATTCCAAAGAGTCAGAGTTTATGCCTCCTAAGCCACTCAAGCATGCATCAGTTGAAATAATTGTATCAGGATGGCTCCAAATTACATCTGGAATTATAGTGACACCATTAAAAGTTTCAAAAAAAGAAATCCACCACTTAATATCAGCTCGCAGTTCTTTATCTAAAGAAATTCTGTAATGATTGTACTTATACTTTCTCAACGTGGCAAGAAGTCTAGAGATGAATAACCTGCCTCCTCTTACACATTCTGCTGCAAATGCTAACTTGCCTACAAGTTGTTGCAATTGTCGTTTAGTGCACTTTTTCCGTTTTGAAAATAGAGTCACAAAATCTATTATTTCTCTTAACTTTTGAATAGGAATTTCAACTGTCATTAGCTCTGTATTGTATTCTTTTCCTAAGAAAACCATAATATGGTAAGGGGGTGCACATTTAGCCTCGCTAATCTTAAGACCTAATTCCTTGAATATATAAAGTGTTTTATGGTATAGGGTAGAAGCATGTTCAGGGGAGGCAACCCCTCCAAAATCATCGAGATAGTTGATGGAATCTATGTCATGTTTACTAAGAATAAAATTTACTAAATTGGTAATTCTTTGACACGCTTGTGGCGATGAGCGCATCCCAAAGATCAGTCTTTTATCCACATACATAAAGTCTTTCCAACGAAAACACTGTAAAAAGTAATCATGAGGATCGATAGCAAACTGACGGAAAGCTTTCGCAAGATCAATCTTAAACATGTGGCAACCATGACCGTATTTTACCAGCAATTCAATGAATTTTTCATGACGAGGGTATTGTAAAGTTAATTCTTCCCCTAAAAAATAGTCTTTATCGATCCCAGCATTAACAGACTGTTGGCCTCCATATGAACAATCTACAATTACTCTACGGCCACCCTCCTTTTTTGGCACAGAGAAAATGGGGGCCACTGACGGAGTTAAACGAAATGGGTTATCAAGGAAAGGACCAGCAATATGTCCTGTAGCTAACTCAGCAAGGATATACTTTTCAATGTCACTGTCAAATTCTGATCGTACTTGATTCCTAATTGGCGGATTTGGCAAAAAATTACTAGTAAAATTTATAGGCCAACCAAATTCTAAAAACTGCAAAACTTTGGAGTCATGAAAATCTGAAGCATATTCATACCATTTAGAAATATTTAAATCTGTTTCAACCTTAAGCTTACAATGAACATAATTAGGTTTTCCTGATAATAACACTCTGTCATGTAATAAAATATCAGCATTGGTTGTATACAAATTATTAGTAACATCAAACAAAAAATATTTGGTTATATCAGCATATTCATAAAAGGATGGTCCAGCTGGCTTAGTGAACCATGAAAATCTACACATACAATTATTTTTTACTTTTTTTTTTTTTTTTTTTTTTTTTTTTTTTTTTTTTTTTTTTTTTTTTTTTTTTTTTTGTAAAAAAAATTTTAACCGCGCCAACCATGTGTTGGGGAAAGAAACATATACAAATAAACCTCCACAAAGGAGAGCATTAAAACTACCGTTCAATTAGGGACAATTGGAGTTATCTCCCATTCTCCACTTTGATACTCTCACGAGTCTGAAATTCTCCAAGAACTGGTAAAGAACAAGAAAATGAAAGAGGCAAGGTCCTTTAATCTCACTTTCTCTGTCAACAATGCTTCGTTTGATAAATGGATAAATCAACCAGAGTTAGAGATTAAAGAAACCACCGAATCCAATTGTTTTACGTCATTCTTGGATTAGAATTTCGAATATGACATGGTTGGTCATATCAGTACAAAAATTTACTATAAAAAAGGACGACTTTATTTTTCAAATTATCATTTTTCCTAACCTACAAAACAAAATACATACTTAACCTGCTTACGGTGTTTTTATTTCAAAGCTTATTAGATACATGTATGCCAGGGCTTGCTATTTTTTTAAAGATTTTTTTATACGACACCACTGTCTCTGTGACCGACGTTTAGACCAAGGTTTCAAGAAAGTCTGTCTTAAACGATCTTAAAAATCTTTCATCATTATCGATCACTGGTGGAAAAGTTAAACATTGTGTTAAACGAAAGGGTTAGTGTTTGTTTATAATAAGTGATTGGCTGAGTGTTGTACTGAGATGATCACGTCAATATCGCTTTTAACTCTTCACAACCGTGTTCTGTTTTGTGTTTTACTACCAAACCCTAAGATCACAATGGAAGAAGTAGTTAGGCGCGCCATAAAACCTGCTTTAACTCATCACTTCTCATGAAATGCCTGTACCAAGTCAGGACAAATTTGATCTTAAGAGATTAAGTTTATACCGCATTAACGATAAAGAGATGTGGAATAAGTGTACGCGACACAACCAACATAAAGAAACGGCAATTAGAAAATAACAATGGAAAACAGCCAACATTCTTCAACATGACCAGAGGTCACTGCTTGCTGTCTTGCATTGGCCCAACACTTAAAATACAATACATGAAATTTAAATAAATCCCTAAATTATTCAACAAAAGACCCATTTCTTGACATAGAACCAAAAATAGATAGTTGACAGGGATAAACAAAAGCTTTGACGAGAAAACCTGGTTTAGAACAGGCACATATAAAATGTGGCGGGGTAAAACTAATTTTTGCCCGACCTTTCCCTATTGTTAATCTTGTACAAAGCACAAAAAGAACGCACTTTAAAAATCAAATCGATCAAAGTTCAATTAACCAAGAGAGAACCTCAGACAAGAGTACTATAAGACAACAACGAGACGTAAAGGAACTCATGTATATAACAGGCAAGCAGAAACTCCTTACATATCCGGAGCACCTGCGTTGCTCTCGTTTTGAATTCAAATTCATGTTGCTGAGTGCATTATAGTTCTATTTTTATGAATAATTGTTGTTGTGATGTGCATTTTGTTCTTTGTTCTTTTTGCGTTTTTTTTGCATCAAAGAGAGGACATCTGATTGACCTGTTAAAGTTTACATTTTAGACGCCAAAATATGAACATAAAAAGCAGTAGTACATTTAATATATGCTTTTATATTAATTTTGCAGATGAACAAAAGCTATGGGTTTCCTTTCACGCTGAAAAGTGCCTGTATCAAGAAAAAGCAAAGAAGCATTAAGATTATAAACATATTCAGTAGATGTTTTTAAATATGATATTTATTTTATCAGCGGTTAATTATGATTTATGGAGAATGGTAAAACTACAACGTCTATTATGCCAACACATGTAAAAATGGAATAATGTTATATAAATCATGATATATACCTCTTCCCCGCATCATAGGTGGAGGTATATAGTGATAGGGTTACCAATCCGTCTTCAGTCCGTCATCCTGATACACCGTAGGGTACCCATCTGTTGTCCACAACTCATGATTATCCCATCAGTGGATTTCCATAAAATTTTCACAAAATATATGTGCAATTATGTACATGCGCACCTCTTGATTTCAATTTGATCTTTTTTTTATTAATAGGGGTTTCCTTAAACAAATATTTACTCCGTGAGTAGATGACAAGGTGGCACCAATCTCATATCCAAAATCATTCTAATCCCGTTAGTAGATTTTCGTGATAATATACATAAAGATGCATACCTCCTATTCTCAAATCTGACGTAATTGTTTTTTGGGGTTTGCCATTGCTACGACAACGAGGTACCTACCTATTATCCGCAGCTCCTCTATAACCTTACTATGAATTTTCAGGTAATTATTAAGCAATTTCTCTAGTGTCATTTAGATATGCACCTCCCATTTATAAATTTAATGTTATGAATTTTTAGGGAGCAAAGGTCTTTATTAGTCAGCAGCTCTTCAAAAGTTATTAAGTAAGTTAGTTTATTAAGTAGATCTTAATATTCAGTCATTTGTATCTTCATATAAATCATGTAACACCAATATGAAAGCGAATGAAAATCGTAATATCAATGCATGTAAAACTAAGCTATTCTGTTTATTTCTTTACTTTTAAGATAAATCATTTTTGAAAGTACGTACCATTTCAATATAGATTAACTAAATTAAACATTTTTACAGTGATACTCAAAACGTAACAGTGTTTTTATGTGGTTGTTAAATGGTAACATAATAAAGATTTTTTTTTACTGTATTAGTTTCACTTGTTCCTGAAACATCATCTGAAACGGTTACCGGTATATAAGACCAATTTATAATCGAAAGGTCCCAAAGAAAAGTGTTCAGACCTTTTACGACTTTCAGATATTGTTAAGACAACGTGTCTTGCAAACAATTCAGCATTGTTTAGATGGTATTGTGTGAACAAGTCTTAATTGTTTATGTTTTGGTGATCTTAAATGTCCGTTTCAGACATGTTTTAGTACTAGTGTTTCTAGTTCATTCTGTCATTAGTTGTATATTTTGATTGTTTTAATTCTGATATATTAGAATTTTAAGTTTAATGTGTATATCATTTTTATTACAAATT